>JBCNYG010000007.1:7561945-7576088 GCA_039654305.1 Porochilus rendahli | reverse complement strand
CTCTCTCGCACACACACACACACACACACACACACACACACACACACACAAGCTGGTGTAGCAGTGCTCTCTCCTCCATCCTACCTGTGAAATTTCATAAAGCAGTTTGTAATGCTCCTCTCTCTTCTGCAGCGAGCACAGATTGCAGCCCATCCTCGCCGTCACGGCTTCGCAGGAGCTCTCAGTCTCCCCAGAATCAGTTGGGGGGTCACCCTCCAGGAACACACACTGTCTCTCATCAGTCTGCCCTGAGCACTTCTACCACACACAAATACACACATACACCCACACACTCACACACACACACACACACACACGCACACTGCACAGTGAGGGCTCCGGTCAGCAGCGCATGGCACAAGCACACCAGCGTGGTGTGTGTGTGTGTGAGTGAGATGCAATCACAGCAGCAGCAGGAGTAGTAGTAGTAGTAGCAGCAGCAGCAGCCGTAGAGATGTCAGCATCCTACTTCTCTCCTCCCTCTCCCTTCCTACCACACACACTCAAGCTCACAATCTCTCACCCGGTCACATACACAGACACTCCCCCTTTTCTCTCCCAGCCTTTGCACATGCCTGGTTCATGAATAATGATGACGGACCTGCCGCATATGTATCAGGGGAGGTGTGGCCAGGAGAGTGGGTGGATTCAGCGGCCCGTGTGGAGCTGCTCGTACTCATTAAGGCTCTGCCACTGTAAAGACAATGAGTCTCCTTTGTGTGGGTATCAGAAGGACTGAACATAGCATGCAGACTGCTGTATTAACATCCATTAAAAAGACTACAAATAAAAATCGGTCTCTAATAAAGCCAGAATTTATTTTATTTGAAGTAAAACATATTGTATATTACGTGCACTCTGGAGCAGTAATTAACAATAGCCCTTTAAAGAAAGATGCTTCTGAGATTGTTAGAAAATGGAGAAATCGGAAAACTGATTGCACCAATATATCAACCAACATGACCCAACATTGCTAACAAGAAAATCTTAGCATGCAGAGAAAGGGGAAAAACAAAATTTTACCACAAAAACTTTAGCATACGTCTGTGGACGAGACCGCTAATTATATTTCCAAGATGTGTGCCAAGCAACAGTAAGACAACAATGAGGAAAATTTGCTGTGTGACCGCAATAAGCAGCACCTCTTTTCCCCCCCTGGACCACAGAGACAACAGTTTAGCGCTCTTGGTTTCCATTGGCTCAGAGGTCACCTAGATAAAGTCAAAGTAAACACCACTAGCCTAAATTGACTTTTTTTCATGTCCCACGTCTTTTCAAATTCAGTGAATTGGCTTTTTCACCCTAGAAAATTTATTTGTATTTGGTTTTACTCTACGGCAGCATGGGAGCATTGTGGTTCACATGTCTACTTCACAGCAAAAGGGGTCCTGGGTTCAAGTCCCGGGCTCGGCATGTGTGTTTTTGTGTGGAGTCTGCATGTTCTCCCCATGCTTGCGTGTGTTTATCCAGTATGCTCTGGTTTCCTCCTACAATCCAAAGACATGCATATAACATTACCAGGCTGCACCTTGTTATATGCATGAGCGTGAATGGTTGCATGTTGCATTTGATAGACTAGTGAGCTGTTCAGTGTGCACCTCGCTTTCGCCCAAAGTCGGATGAGATAAGTGGTTTGGAAGATAAATGAATGAATGAATGAATGCTGTAACTTCTGTTTTATCTTTTAGATTTGTTTTTAGGTGTTTTCAGAGACAAAGAAAATCTTAGGACTAAACCAGGGATGGTGGTACCTCTGAGGAACACCAGCACTTACAGCCCGCCTTGAGCCACATATCCATAATCATGAGCATGAAAACCAGTTGGATTCGATGCTGTTTATATGCACTTTCTCTCAGTATATCAGCAGCAACTTGCTGGATATGAAACGTGCTGAGGCAAACAAAATACGAGCCAAGAAATGAGGGAGGAGGGGGTGACATACTGTTATTGAAACTCAGGAACCAGTAATGCACTCTTCACAATCAAGTCGCCAAATCATCGTTCAAATATATCAGGAAAAAAAATATTTCAGTCACAGTTCCTTAATGAAGCACGACTATAGTGGATGGAGAAATAATTCAAAGCAACATATTCGCCTAATATCACACACACACACACACACACACACACACACACACACACACACACACACACATAAAATGCAGTGATTGCAGGTGCCATCCTATTATAATAGCATCTTCAGACACAAGTCAGCAATCAGAGCTGAGGAGGTTCATAGTGGGCTGATAATAGCAGATGTGTCTCTCTGACTGTGATAATTACAACACAATAGACCAGCAGTGGGGTACAAATCCAGGAGTCCCTCGGAGACAGGAGGGAATCATAACGAGCTGTAATTGTTAACAAATTGGCCCTGGAGTCGGGAACCACACCACTGTGTGTGTGTATGTGTGTGTGTGTGTGTGTGTGTGTGTGTGTGTGTGTGTGTGTATACGCATGGCTACTGATATGGATACTGTAGATGATCTCCCACCAGTTGGCTATCAGACTCTTCCCACTGGGAGAAAATAATCTGATTTAGTGAGCTTTAATTTCCCTCCATAGCCAGAGGCCAGACTAGAAGACACCCTACCAACTGGCTACAGCAGTACTAATGCAAGAACATCTTATTCTGGATCTCTAATTCTCTCATAGTTTCATAAATGTCCAGTGTTTCTGGGTAATACGTACAATATGATATATAAAGATAATTGTGCAGTGTGTACAAAAAGCAAAAGACATACAGCATAATAAAAGCATACAATACACTCTAAAATTACTGGAACCTCACTCTTTCACACATTCACTCACTTATTTACCAAACCGCTTAATCCTACTAGGTTCGCAGGAAGGCTGGGGCTCACCATACCATCACAGGTAAACACACACACACACACACACACACACACACACACACACACACACACACACACACGCACCTGGGGAAATTTTTGCTTAATTTCACAAAAGGAACCAATAAATATAGACGCCCTAGTACATAGTATTGATGATGCATGCAAACTCATAAGCCCATCTTTGCCTAAAAAAAAAAGAATCATAGAACATTTTTTTGCAGTTGCCAGGCAATACCAGATCCCTCAAGTGCTATCCAGTAAAGTGTCAATTTTACATCAAAGGGTCTTGTTGTGAGAGGAGAGAGAGTACAGAAAGAAGGGGGTATGATATTGCGTTTCAAGGGCTGCATGCAGCATGAATTAGGATTCAATTTCAGGCTTTAGGAGCTACGACAGAAAGGCTGGAATGCTGAAACACACCTCGGTGTGTTTGCCCGTGCCCCTCATTGTTAGCAGATTAGAATCATAAGTAAATATGGGAAATACACCATGAGATAGGGTCAGATTGTGAGCATAATTCAGATTTAATCAGGAGGATGTCAGTGTTAAAATATGTGCTTATATTCTCTGCATCTAATCAACAACTAAGGGGATGATCACACTAAAGGTGCAATAGAAAGGTGACTGACGCGAATGGCAATTGTTGCTTTTCATTTTCAAATTTGTGGCACGGCATCGTATTTTGGTCACCTGGATCGTGAACTCATCACAAAAAATGCAAAACATTTTTGAAATTTCCATGAATGTCACAAAACTAGGCTCTGACGTGGAATCGTCTTAAACTCTTCCTTAACAGTCAGCACATGTTGCGAGAAGGTCTCAAAGTTGTCGTTTTGCTCACAAACTATTAATTTGTTATCAGCAATTAAAAGTGTATTCTGTATATTTTGCCATCATTCGTATTTAATCATGTTTTGTTCATAATAACAAAGCACAAATAAAAAGCAAATGGTTTGAGAACAAAAAGTAAACAAAATGCAACTGATTTACGATGAGCTTCCCTTTTTTCGACAAACATATGCAAACAATTCGTAAAATTACTCACAAAAAATCAGTCGCAAAAATTGTTGCCCAACCCTCTTGCAACTTTCCCGCAATATACAAATTTAAGCCGCATGTGACGATGTGAAAAATCTGCAAAAAAAAAAAAAAAACTATTTGCATCAGTCCTTTTTCTCTAGTGTGATCACCCATAAATTAATGGGGTTCAAGTATTTTCTTTTCCCAATAAACTCTGATGATTTCATCACACACTTTATGTTTATATTTTAGGATCATGACCATATTTCAAGAACATTACAGTAATGATATTGAAGCATATGCAAATATACAATTCTGCAGCAGTCATTGTACTGCCTGATTTCATCAGCCTTCATTACTGCCTTTATTTTCCCTTTTCTGCTAATGAACTTTATTCTAATGAGAATATAAAACATACTGGAAGTGATACGCTACATGGATTAGACAATCTCCCATAGCAACCATCATTTCATGAAGTGTTTACTTCTAATATGGAGGCACTGCCTACAAAGCGGCATCCATTTGCAAAATAAGAGATGCCTGTAGGAGTGGGAATAAAGTTGTCAGCTGAGAATGTGAAAAAAATAAATAAATAACTTTTTGGCTGGAACATTTTCAGGGAAAAAAACACTGCCATTGACAGAGTGGATGGAACTCTCTATACACCGTCAGTGCTGTTTCCGAATTGATTCAAAATGCTAGAAAACATATGAAGCACAATTAAAAATGCTGGAAAAATAATAACAGACCATATGTTCTATGGTTACTTGAAACAATTCTGTCTGTCCACATGATTACCCAAGCTGTTCTGCATTTTTTTGTCAACATATTACTGCAACACTATGTTGTTTTCCCTGCTTTCTTTTCCTATTTTCGTTCCTTTCATTCATCCATCATAGAATAGTTGCCCAAGCAGTAAAGAAGCTGCCCTGCTCTCCTTTCATAGACTTACCACTGAGCAGGCGTGGAGAAGCCATCCATCCTCACACCAAGGGTCCTATTACTTCATTTCCTCCTCTATGTCTTTTGTAAAAGCCAGAGTTCACATGTACCTCAGGGCACACAGACAGTCATTCCATGTGACACCCAAACACAATGTATCACAGATTGACCACTGACCCAGCGGGATGACCCACCCAACGGATAAATGTTAGGACATCAGAAAAACCTGACAATTCACTTGTTAGCAATGCCCACAGTTGGCAAAGAGGAATGTGTTCTCAGCATAGTGTTGTGGTGAAGATGTGCTACAGAATGATAAAGAGGAAATGATAAAAATGTATTATGTGGCAGGATAAACTGTTCCGGTTGATTCATTCTTATAAAAATAGTGTCACTCTGGTGTAGCAGCTCAAACAATAATCACACCGTCGCTGCCTCTCGAGACCAATCTCTCATATGAAAAAAATAAAAAAATCTAAGCACTCATTTTGAAATGGTTCAGTAAATGGCTTTTTATTAGAAAATCATCCAGACTTGCAATGCTTGGAAACACTGCAAATATTATTAAAGCAGTGTATTATATTGGTAAAGTGGGTAAAAGTGTGTGGAAATAAAGAAGATTCTGTCTCTCTAAGACCAAATGCAATAACATTTGCATATTCACAGCTACAAAATAAATAAAGAAAGAAACCTGCATCAGTAACCCAGTTATTTCTGTTCATACGGCGCCAAATCAGGTCACGTCATTTCTGATGCTCATGAAAAGCTAAAAAACAACAGACTGTAGCTGTAACCATTTTGCTAAAAAGTGTCTCTGAGGTTGTTCATACTCACCCCAACTTGCTAACTCACTGCTTGCTTCGATTGTGGGCCTCCCCCACAGTGCCACAACATCTCAAAACCAGATCTCAATACCAGCTTTTGATTTCTCAACTTTCCTCCAAACTGAGGAAAGTGTATATGATGTGGGTGTTTTCTAAGTGACAGCAACAACTAATCGACAATTCAATCGTACAAATAATTGGCAATGAATTTTATTATTGATTAGTTGATATGAAGCACATTGTGGCAGGCTGTCTCACTTGACTTCATGTCACAAACAGCCAATCAATTATTATGCCATGTTTCAGGCCACTAATGTTGATGAACACTTCATCATTGAATTTTCTCAAAATACACAACATAAATTCTTAACATCATTCTCTGTGCCAAGTCATCAACTTCAGCAGCAAAGCTTTAAAGAAATTTCCATAAATTGTGTTTCTGTGAAAATGTGAATGGTTGTGTGTTACCTTGCGATGGTCTTGTGAGCTGTTCAGGGTGTACCTGCCTTTGTCCTGTGTCAACTAAGATAAGCTCTAGTTCAGCAAATGGGTGAGATGGGTAAGTGATTCATCTTACACAAACACAAGAATCTAAATCAATCAAGGATGTATCTTCTCCCAACAATTCGGAGCATTGGCCAAACGAACACACATGTATACACACATATATAAACATAAACATATACATAGCCACACATACAGAGACCGCACTTAAGTCAAAAGACACCTATAATTTCAGACTGAATATTTGCTGGTTGAAGAAGAGGTTTGTGTCTTGCTGCTCAGCCATAATAGCCCATTAGTAGGTAACTGTTTTGATCTGCTTTGGATGTCTTCTGCAATGTCTGCAGACTTGGATCAGGGATTTTTCTCCACTGCTCTCTTCGCGGAGCAAAGACATCTTTCTGATGATCCAGGTCAACCTGGTTGTGGATCCGTGGTGGTCTTACCTTCACTGATGAACTATTTACCATTGACAAAGGAATATTCAAACTGTCGGCTATTTGTCGCTGGCTGATGCCACCCTCTGACAGACCCACAATTCAACCTCTCTGAAATCTGAAAATTTAATGACTTGAATTTAATGAACACTAGTCAGACTGCTGTATTAAGGTGCACAAAGTTGTGCTAAAGTTATGCAAGCATGCCTCGCACTCCAGGGGCTCAAGAATTGTCAGATTTTCTATACACACACACACACACACACACACACACACACACACACACACATATATATGGGGGCAGATGTAAAAGCAGTTTTGCAGTTGAAAAAAACCCCCACAATTACCATGTATAAACTTCTTTAAAAAAAACATGCGGAAAGATACACTAATATATTATAATCTCAGGAACTTTAACAAAGAGAACAATGAATTTACATAAAGCTAATAATTAGGTTGAAAACAATAAATATGAGTGTGATTTAGCAGACATGTCACAAGGTCATATGGTCTGATTGGGGTGATAAAAATGTGGTTCATCTCAGCCATCTAATCAATCCTGACACTAAAGTTTTGTAGTAGTATTAGTTAATTGAAATGGCAGGAAAGAGGCATTTAGTGAATTGAATTAAGCCCCAAATTAAAATAATATCAAGAAAAAAAAATCAATATTAAAAACAAACAATTAGATGCAGCCATAAATTAAAAAGAGAAAAAGTATCTTCTAATGCTCATTTCCATCATATCTTTTTTATCCTGATGATTAGTCAAACTCCCACAGAATAAAAAACACAAAATCTGACTCAGGTAAGTCAACAAACTTTCGCAAAGCAAAACAACAACGAACATGAACAGAAACACAGAACATTACTCATTAAACAGACAATTCATCTAACAAGTAAAACAGATAATACAAAATTATATTAGCCAGTGAAAAACACTGAAAAGGAGACTCAATATTAACCTTTCCTGTTTTTGCTCTAGACAATATTCAGGAAACACAGGTGAGACTTATTTATTTATCTCCTCCATGCCTGAAGTTGATCTAGCCCATAAAGGAGCCACACTACTCTTATAAAACCAGTCTTAGACACCTATAGGTAGAAAAATTTATCCAGAGCTCCACTTTTTTCTAAATTTATATGCTAATCATTTTGAAAAGGGTTGGTAAGGTTCTCACAGACAGCAGGGGGTAACATGATTTTAAATGCTCATTTCAAATTATTTTAAGGTGTGAGAAAATTAACAAAGCAAGTTGTAATATAGTTCGAAAATCCAACAGTTTCATAACGTAATGTCACTTCAGCACATATATGCTACCAAGGATTTACCAATGAGTGGTGACAAAAAAAAGTGCAAACAGTGCTCAGTGAATCGGCTTCTGATGGGCCAAGAAACAAATTACATGCCAAGACCACCTTCTAAATATTGAAACGAATAAATAAAATAAAATAAATAAATAAAAACAAACAGAGAGGCAAATATTCACAGGAAAAGAAATTATTACACATTGCATGTTAGAACTATATACAATAACAATAATACATAATTCAGTTCATTATTTGGAATTTACAGTAGGTTTTTAAATATTATGATTTTTTTTTTAAAAAGCCTTTACACTTTCGCAGTGGATCTGAAATGCATCAGTCAAGATGTGACTAAGGTGGGGACTTTAAGCTGTAACAGCCATTTTTATACAGTCCCTTAGTTTTTCAGAGGCTCAAAAGTAATTGGACAGTTAAATGACAAGCAGTTTGATGAGTAATTATGTTTATGTTTATATTTTTTTCATTCACTTATGAGAAATTACAGAGATAAACTAGATAAAATTACATAAAATCAAATTGGGGAGATAAACTGAATGCATTAAGTCATGCAGATATAATTCAGGATATGAAGGCTTGAGTAGCTCAACCCACTATAACGACTCTATACAACCACCGTAGGAAGAAGAGCATTTCAGAAACCACAACACATGAAACCTTGATGAGAATGGCCAACAACAACAGGAGCCCCCATCTGGTTCCACTCCTGTCAGCCAAGAATAGGAATCTGATGCTACAGTGAACACAGCCTTCCTAAAACTGGACAGTTAAAGACTAAAAAAGTTTTTTATTTATTTTTTTATTTTATTTATTCATTTTTTACTATAGCCTTCCTGTCAGCTCGAAATTCTCTGGCCCATCTCTTTTTTTGACATTTTATATCCACAAGATGATTCTGCCTGCAAAACCACAGCTTATTGGATTTTCGTTGTTGTTTGTTTGTTTTTGAGGGTTTTTTGCACCAGGGCTACAAGATAGAACATTTTCAATATGAACATTAACTGAAGCTCATGAGCTGTATCTACATAATTTTATTCATTGCGCTGCTGCCAGCTGATTAAATGATTGGATAATTTTTATGAATGTGGATATCTGGTGTCTAGAGTTGAAGATAAAAATGTATCTCAAACAAGAAACAACTATTTCCCTCTCTTAGTCAAAAAGTCCATCGTTTTGGATGTTGACTAGCTGGTGAGTGTCTACTCTTCGGCACACACGTTAGTAAGCTGGTTGTCCAGCTTTTGTGTGACAGCATCTCCCACAACATCACTTCTTGCTAATGTAAAGTGTCTTCATTCATATGCAGCTTTGTATGCATTAAGATGTCATTCCTCGGTTATGCTGATCAAGTTTCTTGTCTGCCATATCCTCCCATGTGTCTCATGCAATAACAATGCTTTTCATGTGAAGCTCCAACACACCTTTATAGCATAGTTGCTGACCACCACTCTTTCGTTTTCTGTCTTTCAACACTGGGTGGTAACTGCCACCTGAGAAATAAGCCCGGCCACAGAAACTCACTCTCTAGCTCTGACCTCTAATCACTTTAATCCATTAATCCTTTACTCGTGTACAACTCAGGGATAATATCTAAGCAAGGCTAAATCAGGTCACCACTGTCATTTGTTAGGTACAGGGTCATAAAAACCTACAATGAAAAGCTGGGTATGTAAAGGGTAAAAGTATTACAGATGTATTACAAATGTTTTTGAGTGCCTGCTTATTGTGCACCTAAGAGTATATCAAATATTCAAAGACTAATGAGTCTCACAATAAGCATACCACTGCTCACTGCCAGTAAAGCAGTCTAGTGGGTGTATATTTGATCACACCACCACATTAGGACAAATGGCTCCACTGCCGGTGCATAATCATTAGCATCATTTCTACTTCTCATCTCAGCTCATCTAATTTTTTTGGATCTCTTTGTCTCTTTGTCTTTTATTAGAGTCGCAGGGAGGCTGAAATCCACCCCAGGCGACCCTGAACACATCACCAGACCATTGCAGGGCAACATAGGCACACAATTATTAGTGCTCACATTTACACCTTGGGTCAATCGGGAATATCCAATCAGCCTAACTGCAATTCTTTGTACTGTACGAGAAAACCTGAGCACCTGGGGGAAACCCACACAAGCACAGGAAAAACATGCGAACTCCAGACAGAAACTCTTTTACTGGGCATGGGGTTCAAACAAAGGACCTTCTTGCTGTGAGGTGGACGTAACCACTATACCAATGTGCTGCTGTGTTGGGAATTCATACACACTGTGATTTCATTTAAACAGTGTGTAAAAAAAAAGGTCAGAAAATAAGGAAACATTTTTTGTACATCAAGAATTAACTTTACATCATCAAATAGAAATTGCCAACGTGGGGTGTTTTCATAGTATGTTATCCAGACTATAAATTACAAATTTTCATAATATGATGAAATAAATTGACAATGTATAAAACACACAAGCTAAAAGGGAAAGTAATATTAAAATATTTGAAAATTTTTGCATAAATAAAATAAAAAGTTTAATAAACTTTTTACTCTTCACTGTATGGCGTTGAAAGGAAGAACATTCATATTGTTTGTTTGTCTTTTAGCAGGATTACACAGAAACTATTGAACCGATTTTTAACAAACTTTGTGAATAGATGGGATAGGGACCTGACAAGAACCTGTAACATTTTGAAGAACATTGGGATCATGATCCATGGATTTTATTAAATAATTATTAAAGGATTTTTATTTTACTTTCTGTAAACAGGACTGTACAAAAGCTACTCATTTGATTTTGTCAAACTTGGTGGACTGGTGGGGCCTGGGCCTGAAAGAACCCATTATATTCATGTTGGGGGGAAAATCCTGAACTCCTGAATTCTTTTTTATTTTTATAATATCATATTATTGTACATAATTTATATATTCAGATTATTATAATATAGGCATGGTGGTGCAGTAGTTAGCACGTCCACCTTACAGCAAGAAGGCCCAGGTTTGACTCCCAGACTTGGGTGTTTCTGTGTGCAGTTCCAAATTACCCTTAGTTGTGAGGGTGGGTGTAAATGGTTGTGTGTTGGCCCTGCGATGGCATGGTGAGCTGTCCAGGGTGTAACCAGCCCTCACGCAGAATCAGCTCAAATGGGCACCATGATCCTAATGAGGACTTAGCGGCTTAGAAAAGCCACTTTTCACTACAACGAGAAACATATCATGTTGTAGAATGATGTAGTCAGGAGGGAGGGGCTTAAGAAGTATTTGGGTTATCACAGCTGGACACAGTAGGAATGAAAAGAACAAGAACTTTTTTATTTACAGATTTACATTTACCATGTGCGTAGCTGAACATGACTTGTTCCAGACTTCTGTAAGGTATTATAAGTGCACCAGTAGTTCTACTTGTGAAGCAAAAATCTACGGTAAGTGCAATGCCATATGAGAAAAGTGAAATAAGCAGTGGAAGTAAAAGAGCTAAGCATTCCCCATGCTTAGACAAAGCAGGCAAATATGGAACAGGCTTCATAATAAGTGCCATTCATTCTTGTTATTCAGGACTCCGGCTACTCTGCATTCAACCTCAGATGACATCTTCTGGCTTGTAGCTCTCATCATACATCTCTTAGACATCCACTCCTGCTAACCATGAATTATTAAACAAACAGGCATCATCTAAAGCCCAGTGGATATCTCTGGGAAACTGGGATTTTTCTAAAGTCTGCCAAACATTCAACCAAAGTTGCAAAGTGAATTATCATCTCAAAACACATCATTAATTACTTTAATAAAGTAAAAATGCAATATTGGGGATCTAAAGTGGTCACTGAGATACTTTAGGTAGTGCCACAAGTTTCCTCAAATCACCATTATTATTCAGTCAAAAGGGGGTAAAAAGCAGCACTTTCTAATAAATAAACTCATCATTCATACATTCATTCATTCATTCATCTTCTTCCGCCACTTGTACTCGCGATTTCATTCTTTCTGTCACTACCCAAAGCTCGTAGCCATAGGTGAGGGAAGGAATGTAAATTGACTGGTAAATTAAGAGCTTTGCCTTCTGGCTCAGCTCCCTCTTTACAACGACAGACAGGTACAAGCTCTGCTTTTACCGCCTGTCAATCTACTGCTCCATCCTTCCCTCACTCGTGTCCAAGACCCCGAGATACTTGAACTCCTCCACTTGGGGCAAAACCCTATTTCAGACCCAGAGGGTGCATTCCACCCTTTTCCAACTGAGAACCATGGCCTCGGACTTGGAGGTGCTGATTCTCATCCTGGTTGGTTCACACTCAGCTGCGAATTGCTCCAGCGAGAGCTGAAGGTCCCAGCTCAATATAGCCAAAAGGACGACGTCACCTGCAAAAAGCAGAGACAAGATCCTATGGCCACCAAACCAGAACCCCTCAACACCTTGACTGTGCCTAGAAATTCTATCCATTAAAATTATGAAGAGAACCGGTGACAAAGGGCAGCCTTGGCGGAGTCCAACCCCCACTGGAAACGAATTTGACATGTTGTTACCCGTGCAGATCAAGCTCTGGCTCTGGCAATACAGAGACCAGCCGGCCCATAGCAACAGGTGCGGTATTCCATATTCCCGGAGCACACCCCACAAGCCTGAAGGACACGGTCGAAAGCCTTCTCCCAGTTGAGGGAATCAGCTCCCAACTTTAACTGTAAACAGTGTTTGTGGAGTACTGCTTCCACCTCCTGAGGAGCCAGATGGTGTTCCAGAACCTTTTCGAGGCCAACCGAGGCCCAAACCCGAGATTTTGCATTGGCGACAGCCTGGGCTGTAGCACGTTTGGCCTTTCGGTACCCGTCTGCTGGGATGTGTTGGTAGCACTCCCGGAGATGGGAGTTGAAGGTGCTTCTGACAGGAGACTCCGCCAAATGTTCCCAGGAGACCCTAACTACACGCATGAGTCTCCAAGGTCTGGAGGGCAGGCTCCCCCGCCATCTACCAAGTGGTGATCGGTTGACAGCTTAACTCCTCTCTTCACCTGAGTGTCCAGCATATACAGCCAGAAATCTGATGACGCGACTATAAAGTCGATTACTGAACTGCAGTCTAGGGTGTCCTGAGCCATGTGCACTTATAGACACCCTTAAGTTTGAAAATGTTGTTCATGATGGACAAACCATGACAGGCACAGAAGTCCAACAATGAAACACCATTCGGGTTCAGATTGGAGGGGCCGTACCTACCAATCACACCCTTCCAGGTCACACTGTCATTGCCCACATGGGCGTTAAAGTCTCCCAGGATGACGTGAGAGTCCCCAGGGGGAGTGCCCTCTTGCACACCTCCTATGGACTCCAAAAAGGGTAAGTATTCTGAACTATTATTTGGTGCATAAGCACAAACAACAGTCAGGACGTTTTGTCCACTGGAGAGAACCCTAACATGTGGGCACCAAGGCATGGGGCAACAAGGATGCCTACACTGGCTCGCCGCCTCTCCCCATAAGCAACTCTAGAATAAAATAAGGTCCAGCCCCTCTCGAGATGGGTGGTTCCAGAGCCCAAATTATGTGTTGAGGTAAGCCCAACTTTATCTATTCGGTATCTCTCTTAACCTCACGCATCAGAGAAGTGACATTCCATGTCCCAAGAGCCAGAGTCAATAGCCGAAGATTAGTCCGGCGGAACCCACGCCTTCGGCTGCTACCTGGCTCACATTGTACCAGACCCCTATTGCCCCTCCCACAAGCGGTGGGAGGGTGGACCCATGTCTTCTCTTCAGGCTGGGCCTGGCCGGGCTCCATGGGCAGAAGCCCGACCACTAGGCGCTCGCTTTCGCTTTCAAGGCTGGCTCCAGGGGGGGACCCCGGTAAAACAGCATCCGGGCAAGGGAAACTGTGTCCTTAAAGTAATTGTGCTCATAGAGGTCTTGTGAACCGCGCTTAGTCTGGACCTTCACCTAGGACTTGTTTGCCTTGGGTGACCCTACCAGTAGCATAATGCCCCCGACAACATAGCTCCCAGGATCATTTGGACACGCAAACCCCTCAACCAGGATAAGGTAGCAATTCAAGAAGGGGATAAATAAATAAAGGTAATACCGTAATTTAATGTTTAGTTGTCATAATTTCTCAGATGCATTACTGTTTGGCTAAAATGTAGTTAGCAAACATATTATGATATCTACCATGTGTTTTATATTGGTATGAACTTTGTGTCACATAACCTATTTCCTCATGCAGGGTTCCAAAAGTAAAACTGACATCATGCCAAAAGTA
>JBCNYG010000007.1:7494356-7506174 GCA_039654305.1 Porochilus rendahli | reverse complement strand
ATGAACAAAGGAGATTTCTGAGGACTCCAGAAAAAGATTTGCTGATGCTTATCAGACTGTAAAAAAATACCAGCTGTTTTGAGTTTGGACTTCACCAATTCAAAGACAGCTAATCCCCAGTAGTGAAGGCCTTTCTCACATATAAACTTTCATAAGTTCACCATCAGGAGTGCACTGAACATCAATGGTGTACATTGGGTTGCAAAGAAAAAGCCAGTGCTTTCCAAAAAGGACACTGCTGCCCTTTTACAGTTTGTTAAAGATCCAGGTGAACAAGCCAGAAGGCTACTGAAAAAACATTGTGTAAACATGACATTGAAATCAGAAGCAGTATCTTTGAAGAAAATAAACCATTCTAGCATAAGATTCTTATTTTCCATATGAAACATTGGTAAGTATCCTCTATTGCGCCTGTTATGCTGCATCTGGGCCAGTTAGTTATCACTGGTAGTACTATGAATTCTGAATTATACCAGTTAATTCTAAGGGAAACAAACAGGAGATCCATCAGTTATTTAAATTACAAGAGAAAATGGATCATGCAGCAAGACAATGATTCTAGGAACACAAGTAGTTCGAGTAAAAAAATGGTTAAAGAATAATGAAGATAATGTTTTGGAATGGCCAAGTCAAAATCTTTCCAAATCATTCCTATTTAGTGATTTACAAATCACTGGGACACTCTAAGCCCTACTTTGCACTAGGCTACATTATTCAACATAAACATTATGCATCTCGACAAATGGTAAATCTATCAAAAGCATGTACACGAGATATGCTTAATTGCTATAGAAGATAGTATTTTCTCTGTATATTCTCAATAGAAATGATAATCACATGGATAGTAAGAATTTTTATTTGGAATTCAATTGATTTATTATTAATCTGTATGGTTCTCTTGGATTTTCTGCCAGTGTACTCTTACTAAAAGTGAAAGTCCATGAACCTAACCCTCAAACTGTGATATGAGTTTACAGTTGAAAAAGTGTAATGGAGAAATTAAAAAGACACTGTATATTGAGTAAAACAGGCTTAGAACTGTGATCTTAGCTCATGCATGTACAACAGATGTGCTCTCCCAGGGAGCTGATTTTGGTTCCTCCATCTCTTTGATTTCTTTTTGAGTAAAGACAGTAAATCGGAGCCAATTTCAACTAACTCTGGGTGGAAGCCAGGGAACCCCATGAACAACTCGCCTGGCCACCGCAGGGCCAACACAGACAAACATTCACATTCAAACTTAGGGGCAATCTGAAATAGTCAATTAGCCTAATGAGAATGTGGAGGAAACCAGAGTACCCAGTAGAAACTCACATAAATACAAGGAGAACATACAAACTACATGCAGAAACCTATTTGCTGACTACAGGGTTTGAACCAATAATCTTCTTGCTCAAGTGAGAGCGCTAACCTCTATGCCACCGTGCACCACCACAACTCATTACTCATTTCCATTCTCCAACTTCAGGCTAATTTTAATCAGAGAAGTAAAGAACACCTGATTAAGCTCAAAAATCACAATCTAACCACAATGACCGTGTTATATTACACCATGAATTGTGTTTTAATACAGCGATTACAACAAATCCTTGTTTAAATGTATTTTTAATGGAGACTCCCCAGAGGAAGTGCATTTTATTGTTGAGGACTAAACTTAATCCTTAATAATGCAGCACGTAATGGCTTTGAACCATGCATTATACACACTCACAGGGGATTAAAACAAATTGAATCCCCAGGAAAAATTGTTTGAATCAGCATGGTTAGCATTTTTGTCTTAAACCACTGTATTTATATTTTCTACTTGACTGGTACATAACTGATTTCTCCACAAGGACCCGCCGAATAATTCAGCTTGTTAAAAAATAATAAAAATATAGAAAAACAGTTTCACCCTGAACACTATGGGCCAGTAAATACATTCCGACATGCAGCCTCCTTATTTGATATAGTGTCCATCATATCCAGCAGGTCGGAATGTATTGTACTCCTTATCATTTTATATGAACAATTTACTACTACATGTCCAGTTTCAAGGTTGTAAGAAAAAGCAAAACAGAGAATGTTGTACCTATCAGCCAAATAATAAAATACTTTTCAGTTATACCTCACGATATTCAAGTTGCATGATTACATGCAAAAATGCAGACATCTGCATAGTGCTAAGGTATCATCCACATTAACTGAGAGAAAACTATATGGCCAAATCTTTTATTTTCAATGAGCAGTCTACACACGAACTTATTATAAATCATGGTTCAAGAGGCGCTAAAGATAAATACAGCCTTATTAAAATATAAAAGAAGAAAAGGTAGGAAGAACAGGAGCAATTTGGGAAGGAGGGACAAGACCGTGAGTGAAAGAGCAAGAGGGCATTAAAAAGCCATTTGTCATAGGCAGGGAAGAACTGTCGGTTATCTCAGCAGCAGCACTGATGTATCGCTGGGGTTTCTTTGAATGCATAGCCAATGATTGGGGCTCCTTTAATACAGAAAGCATTCTAGCCTCATCCCCAACATCTCGCCAATTCAAATGAGGTCTATTAGCCGAATTAACCAGGAGGTGGCCAAGTCATATATGCTCCATTTTGGCAGTCAAGGTGTGGGATTCAGAGTCTTTGTGGAGCAGACATTTGCTCCACCTAATTTGGCTAATGCACCCTTACCAAAAGATGGGGCCTGGTGCTAGGCATTAATTCCCCATCCATCATGAACTTAATAGCCCTCCAGGTTCAAATGGGAATATTCTAAATCCACCTCTTCTGTCTAAGCATGCAACTGGCTTCTGTCAGCGTTCTGTGATTTTTTTGTGTGTGTGTGTGTGTGCATATTTAAATATGTACTACAATACTGGTATTACTGTATGCCGTGGATTCTCTACAGTCCAGCAAGTTAATGATTATACCTTATCCTGTTAACATCACAGCATTTGCTGTCTTACCACAAGAGCATAAAGGATAATGTAATCAGAAAGCACAGGATTCAAAGTAGACCATACAATAAGATTTTTTGAGGGTGGGGAAATTCATTAGCAGATTTCTGGCGGTACTGGGGATTAGCAATCCCTTTATGTTAAAATGTAATTGAATAGCAAACGCATCTCATTTGGTCCACAACACAAATGTGATTTGTAACGCTTCCTGTGGCCCCTGCTTAGCACAGTTAAGTCATAATTTGATTTTATCTAGTGCAAAAGAGTCCTGTCTCTTTTAATGAAATAAATTAATATATTAACATGGCCACTGCACAAGGCTGCAATTTTGTAATTTTTTTATAAATAAGTTCTCTTGTTCAAAATACCCATCTCAAATTAAACATAGTGTGTGACAGCAGAATGGAGTAATGCATCTTAAAAACAGTGATTAGCATAATATGTGAAAATTACATTCACATTATAATGTTTTGCCTTAAGGGGATCATAAACTGGTTTAAACTGATTCTTACTACACTGTAATACTATGGCGTTATTAAATAGGTCACCGTTTTGCTAGTAAGCATGTATCTTAGGATCCTGTTACGATGTCCTTAAACACTATAAGCATATTATACTGTTGTTGTTTTTCAAGTTCAGAGATGGTAGAAGTACACAGCTTCTTAAATAAGGAAAACGTGCAAATGTATGTCTAAAAGTTGAATGACAAATAATAAAATTAATGTGAAATAAATAATTTCACTGATAATAAAGTAAATGTTATGGTTAATCAGTGAATTATAGCTATCCATTGCATATACTGCTTATCCACCAAGGTCACTGGGGAAGCTACAACCAATCCCAGCTGACTTCAGGAGAGGTGGGGTACACCCTAACACAAATAAAAGCTCACATTCACAGCTCTAGGGTGTTTAGAGTGGTTAACAAATTTAATTTGCATGTCTTTGTGAAGAAACCTGGGGACCCAGAGAAAATCTATACAAGCAATGGGAGACTCTACAAACTCCACACAGAATTGTGAGAAATCAAAACAATCCAATACAAATATCACTTAAATATTTAACAGTATTTGCTGATTTTCTTCAAAATCACTACTATTATACTATATATAATATTTACTAGAAAATGTTCTGATGTATATTATTTGATCAAAATAGAATTTGAAGTGAAAGTGACAAACAAATTAAAAGTTAATGTAAAAAAAAGTATGTTGGTATTACTGTAGGATATACACTCTGGTATTGGGATCCATGCAGACACTGTAGAGCTCAACATCTTAGAAAAACAAAAATAATTGGATGCTTAGTAACACTGCAAGTGGCACACAGATGCACTAAAATCAGCCCACTTGTTTTTTGGCCAGCTGTGCTGTTGTATCATTAGTTCATGACGAATAGTGTTAACAAATGTTCTACAGCTGATTCTAGAACTAATCGCCTGCTGTTTCTCTTATCATGATCAAATGTAACAGTGCAATAATTCACAAGTCCAGGAGCACACCACTATTTATAATACCGATGTTTAATGATGTCTTTGGATTTTTAAACAAACTAAAGTTAAAACTATTTTTTTATTTTTCAAACCACCTAATTTTCCTATTAGGGTCACTGGACAGCTGCAGCCTATCTTAGCCGACTCTGGGCGAAGGTGGCGTACACAATGAACAGCTTACTAGTCCATCACTGGGCTAACACAAACACAACCATTCCGACGAACACTATCTAACTGTCTGCCGTGGAATGTAGTCAATCTATATTATATGATATGTATGAGGAGAAACATTGGCACATGGCACAAATTATCTGATTATTACTGACTGGGTGATTGATGGTAACAGATTCTGAAAGCCTAAGAAAAAATAAACAAAAAGCACTTTTTTTAAGCTTTGAATGAGTTTCCTGGGTAATTGTTTCATATCTACTGTTTTAAAAATGTGAATATAAATCATAAAAAATGTTGTTTAAATGTATCTTATATTTTCATGTAGTATATTAAACCTTTGAATGAGATTTAAAAGATTCTATGATAGAGCACGCTTTACCATTGTTATGGAGCTAGTATGAATCGTAATACTCTTACTTGCTTCTGTTATTTTCCTGTGTAGTGTATACTCAAACATTTACTGTATTTGTAATTCCACTATGCCATCATGTTACCCATATCATATATATCCAATTATATTTAGTATGGCGTTCTGACAAAAGGCAGGTAACACTGTACATACAAAAAGGGCTTGAAGTTCTCACACCGCATTGTTTAACCGAATTGTACAAACAGACACGAGTGTCTCTGTAATATTCCATAAATACTGCAAAGCAATACATCTATCTATCTAGTCATATTCATTTAAAAGTAAACCAACTGAAGATAAGAGAGTATGGTAATTCAGAAGGCTGATGATGGTGTACATATGTATTCTGCACATGAAATATTGACAGCACACTATAATGTTTTCAAATTTAAGTACTCTAACAGCCAAAAAAAGGAAAGAAAAGCCCAGCAGTCTGAAGACAGACATTTCAAACGAAGGACAATATTTCTTACATGTGCTAATATGCACATCAGTAAATCTGAAAAAAAAAACTAAATTAAATTTTCATTCAAAAGGTCTGACTTCATGTTTGATCAATTGTGTTGACTTAATTTGTTATTCCAGAGACTTTATATGAAAAATTGGGGGAATAAATTTGAAAGAAAATATAAAATAGCAAATCTCTCTCTCTCTCTCTCTTTCTCTCTCTCTTTCTCTCTCTCTCTTTCTCTCTTACTGCGAGCCGAAGCTAAATGCATTAAAGCATATTAAAGCATCATAGGTTACTATTCTAAACGTGCCATTATATTGTTCTCTGTGTCATGTTAAATACAGAAAATCATACTTGGACCACTTCACTGCCCCTGTCAAGGTGGCACCATTTCCAACTTCCTAATGGAAACATAATAACAGACAAAAAAATAATAATAATTCAATTTTGGGTTTTCTTTTAATCAATACATAATCCATTCTCCAGCGACAGGTATTCAGAGGAAGCTGCCAAACTGCTTGGTTATCTTCAGAGAGCAAGGCCAGACTCACTCATTACTCCAGCTGCCTGAGAGACACCTGATTGGCGGCAGCTGACTGTCAGTGAAGCGATAAGGTTGCATGCTGGGCGCCACATGCATTGTTTCTCCAATCATGACTGGCACAGGGTTGATCTGTTGATAAGGACGTCTTCAGTAGGCTGAATAACATGCTAGTACACTAAGAGAGGCGAGGCCAAGAGGCTTGCATTGGTCTTTAGTGGTTAATGAATCAATGCAGCTTTTGGTGGATGAGAAAGGGGTCTTAGTGTTGCTGTGAGTATCTATCATTTCCACCTGGTGACTATGGCACTGCAAGGTCGTCTTTGATAGCTGGCGAAAGGTAATCACTAAAGAAGCGTGGATGAGGAGACAACAGCGATGTATGGAGGACGTAAATCATTCTCTCAAAGGATACAGCGTTGTCCCTGAATGGGAAAAGTCTGATTTACAACCCAAACCCAATTTAAAAGTCATAAAGCACTACAAACATGACATGACACATATTACTCCTGGGATTTGGAGTAATTAGGTAATAGACTGTCTTAATTTTTTTACTATTTTAATTAAAATTTGTTGTTTGTAGTATTCTCTGTGTAGCAACTTTAAACTCTATTTACTGATAATTTCATTAAATTAGGTTAAATAACTTTTTTAAGTGTATATATATATCATATTAAATATTAAAATATTAAATATATATATATATATTTTTTTATTATTATATATATATATATATTTTCTTTTTTTTCTTATACCCCACACAGTGTTTGAACAATGGAAAATGGAAA
Organism: Porochilus rendahli; assembly: GCA_039654305.1. Taxonomy (NCBI): domain Eukaryota; kingdom Metazoa; phylum Chordata; class Actinopteri; order Siluriformes; family Plotosidae; genus Porochilus; species Porochilus rendahli. The sequence continues at coordinate 7,499,392 of JBCNYG010000007.1, read as the reverse complement.
AATGATATTCGCTGAGTGAGGAAATGAAACAGATAATGAAATTTAAACCTGCTAGGCCCTAGAAGAAAATGTAAAAACGATAACTCATTAGTGATATTATACCCTAAAATGTGTTTAAATGGAATGAAACCACACCAATGCACATTAAGTGGCGTTTAAAATAAAGATTATGGGTTCACTAATCCCCATCTCCCAGTTCAAATCAAGCTGAAATATGAAAGGTCTTCACCATCATAGAGGCAACATTTGGGGCCTCTTACCTTCAACAGCAGTAGTTCTCTGAAGTTTCTTTTTAGTTTATAAGTACAAAAAAATCATCTTGTCCATCCTAATAATATAGTCCTAATAGTATAGTGGTTGGCACTGTTACCTCACAGTAAGAAAATTCTAGGTTTGAGCCCCACATCCGGCAAGGGTTATTCTGTGTGGAGTTTGCCTGAGCTTGCATGGGTTTCCTCCAGGTGCTTCAGTTTCCTCCTACAGTCTAAAGATATGCGTGTTAAGCAAATTCGATATTCTTGATTTCCCCGGGGTGTGAATGTGAGTGTAAATTTTTATGTTTATGTGTCGCTCTGTAATGGTCTTTGGTTTTTAATACATTACTTTACTTTAGTACAATTTCCCTAAGCTCTCAATTGTCAAGTAATAATAACATAAACAATATATAGCGCACGTGAAAGATAACAACTTACTAGGACTGAGCACAGTATGAACAGGTATGTGCACAGAGTACAGGTAATGAAGGAATAAAAAAATAAACACTATATAACATTTTCTCACAGACCATTTTGAAAATAAGTGAAATATAGGTTTTTAATTATTTAAATGTAAATTATTTTCATCTTTGGAAAAATATTTAAACAGTAAATGGTTAAATGGGGTGGCACAGTGGCATAATTGTTAGCATGTTTGCCTCACAGCTAGAAGGTCCTGGGTTTGATTCCCAGCTCGGGGCATTTCTGTGTGGAGTTCAAAAAAAAGTTCAAAAGCCCTGCAATGGCCTGGCAAGCTGTTCAGGGTCTATCCCACCTTTGCGCAGAGTCAGCTGAGATGGGTGCCAGCCTCTCCGCCACCCTAATTAGGAGTAAGTGGATGAATGAATGAATGAATGATTAGATTACATCAGGTTTCTGATGGGTTATAAATGGATTATTGGAAATTATGAGTTAAAAATGTGTTATTGGAAATAAATACTTTCAGTTCAGAGTAAACTCCAGATTGGGATACACAAGTAATTTTTAAGCTAATTACTCTTTATCAGTCAAAGGTTGGGGAGAACGCAGCCTTCTGCATAAAGGATTAAAAGGAAATACTCATTTGGAGGCATCTGTGCAACTTGTACATGAAGCACTTCTCCATAAGACTTTACAATTAAACCCAATTCACAGAGGAGCCTGCCAAAGGAACTAATTAGTAAGCGTAGAGGTATTCTTCATGAGCAAAGCCACTCCACCCTTTCAAAAAGAGATGCCTCTCAGAAACCCACTCTCCGATTAGCTTCAGTTAAATGCAACAACACAAGATGCTCTTTTTTTCAATGTAAATTGTTTTCCTTTGCTAGCAAACACAAATTCTATTAAGATTTGACATGGCTTTATGCTAGTCAAGAAGGTGTGTAAAGATCTAATAGGTTAGTTCTGTTTACATGATTTTCTCATTAATGGGTAAATTTCATCTTTGTAAAGCCATCATGGAATAAAAGATCTCACTGTCCTCAACATTTACATATTTCACCCATTTTCATATAATCACATCTTCATGTTTTTTAATTTATTCTCGCACATAAATAAAGAGGTTGACAGCTTTGGTTTCTCACATTAAGAAGACATAACCCTCCTAAAATGCTGAAAGTGCTGGATGGCTCTCGTGTATGGGTTTAGTCAGCAAAATAATCCCCTGAAATAGCCATAAATAGAATTACTTTTTGAGTTGAGTTTTAGGTAGAACCTATTTTTTCTCCATTTGAGTTTCTTATGATTGGCACAAACATGTGTGCTGGATAAAGAGGAGCTGAAAAGAAAAGATTGCTGTAGGGGGTGTAGTCACACTACTTTCAGCTTGGATGTGCGCCAACACTGATGACAGACACGAGGCAATCAAGAGCACCTCATCAAACATGCGGGAAAGTAAATCAGCAGGTAGACTTACTGAGACTCTTACACAATTATTCGATTGAGTTGTACATTTAAAAACTTAAAAAGAAAAAAAACATATTCCATATTAAATGTTAGCTCTGCTTCATTCTCTTCACACAATTTATGAAAAGGTTGTAATCCCAGTTTCATAGTTATAAGATCATAGTATCTCAAATGAACAAGCAAGCAGCAACACAATCCTAAAAGACAATGAGGTAGGGGTTATGAATGAAACAGGGGACATTCACGGCATTGGGGACTTTTCAACCATAGCAACCAAAAGCAAAGAAAGCGTATCTAATTCCCCTCGTCCACTCATCCACCCATTCTGGTTATAACTTTCTGTTGGTCTGGAGTTTCCACCATGGCAACTAAAAGTAATTAAATTCATAGCTTCTGACCTTACCAGCCAGATATCCTCCCACTCTATGGTTTTAATACCCCTTAATCCCAACATTGAAGCTTATCTCACAAATATGGTGATCACTATTGCAGGAGATACAATCTTTTTCTCATATAAAGCTCTATGCAAATCCGTGGTGATTATGTTATTGAAAAAAGGGAGGCTATCAGCCCAGTAGTCATGCTGCTCTCTGCAGGTTTCAGATAGGTAAATAGTGCTTTTTGAGTGCATTTGGAGTTGACAAGAACTGCAAACTGTTTGGGTTTAGTTAAGTGGTGCCTGCCTTTAATTTACAGCAAGGATCCTTTAATATATTGAGTAAATACTAAGTGACCCTTAAGAATTACCCTTCTTGACCCAGGTGGGGTCACTATATGACAGGTTAAAGGGCAAGGATTTGGGGGGATTAGAACAAGGCCCTTATTGATTCACACAGAATAAAGAATATACTCTGTAGTTAATACTCTAATTACAACTAGGTCAAGCAAAGGGGCTGGAAGCAGTCATAAATCAAGAGCGTGTAAATATATTACCTAGTTAAGAGCTACATTAATAAGTAAAAATATATTCAAAAGCTGTGTGTTCTTTATTGTATGGAGTACAGGCATCATAGTCATGTCACAAAGCAGGGGCAAGGTACAGGCAGAAAGGGTCTAATAGATAAATTCAAATATATAGCTTAAATAAACTGGCATGAGCCAGATGCAGTGAAGAAGACTATGTCCCACTAACCTGACTTGCTACTCTAGAACATGTACAACAAGACTTTGCAGTGAAACACTGAAAGAGCATGGTATAGACAGACAAATGAATTAAAGATTGGGCAGCACAGTCGTTAGTGTTGTAATCTATGCGCAATTCCCTTGTTTTTCGATAACATCACTGGTACAGTGCAGCAGTAGTCCAGTGCAATTATATTTAATTAACAAAAAACTTTTGTTAAGCTACTCCAGAGAACCAGACAGTATGGTGGCATAGTGTTTAACATGGTGTTTAACACAGCAAGAAGGTCCTGGGTTCAGGGATTTGCATATTATTCCTGTTCTTGTGAAGGTTTCTTCCAGGTACTCCAATTTATTCATACATTATGTTTATTGGCTGTTCCAAATTGTGTGAATGTGAATGATTGTGTATGTTGGCCCTGCAATGGACTGGCAAACTGTTAAGTACTTCCAGAGTCAGCTGAGATAGGCTCCATCCTCCCTGCAAGAAAAGACTCGGCAAATGAATGAATAATTGAATGAATGAATGAATGAATGAATGAATGAATAATAATGGAAAAGAGATGCAGCAGGATAAAAACTAGAACAAAGGTAAATTACAAACCTTATGCAACAATGCAGGGAAAATAAACACACATAGTGCTTACCTTGCCAGGATCCATGCCATATGCTGAGTAGGAAATTTCAAGACAGAAACAAGAGCATTGGGAAAGGGTTAACCACCAAACCCAGCAATCCTCTATATTAAACCAAAATATCAGAAATATTCCTACATTTCACAATGTTAAAGAATCCTTTAAAAATATCTTGATCCAGAATTTGTTCCGCATCCTCTACAAAATCGAATGGAGTCTTCTTTGTCCAAAAACCCACCTCAGGTAGAAATGTCATAAAATCTGCACATAATCCTGCTTACAAACAAACACACAATTCAAGAGTAAACACTGTAGTTTTTATATAATTTAGATAAATATCTGTGTGAAACTTTGTACACCTAATGTCCTCATACTGTGTAAAGAGTGTACAATGGCTCACATATCATATCTAATTAAATTCTAATCACCTCTCTAGCAATAAATATTTAGGTCAGTGTTTCATAGCAGTGTTTAGAATTAAAATGATAACTAATGCAACATCAATAATTTTGGGTTATGGCCATCTGTGACTCTCATGGCAATGTATATTAGTAAAAGTAACAACATTTCCATACACAGAATGCAACAAGGTCTCACAGGATTGGGACTAAACAGCTTTGTGGCCATAAGAAATCCACTTGTTTGTGAGAATAATTGGAATAAAAGGCTTCAGTTTGTAAGAGAAAATAATGATTGGACTTTGCAGCAAAATAAAAAGGCCATGTGTTAGGATGACTCTAGATTTAGACTGTAAACAGTGTGATGGGGGTGTTAGGGTAGGGAAGAGTAACATTGCATAGTGGTCACTGTACGTGCCTTTGGTGTCAATGTTATAATCTGGGGTTGCTTCAGTTGGTCAGGTCAAGGCTCAGCAACATTATGTGGTAATAAATTATAGTAAGTTGGCTATTCCTTGAATGGAATGCAATATTACCATTACCATTTACACATGAATATTTTATTCATTCATTTTTCCTAATCTTGTCATGGATACCTAACATGTAAAATTTGTTATGTAATGCTGTTTGAATCAATATTTTGCTCTGTTCTACTTTTGCACTTTGACTTTTACCTTATTATTATTATTATTATTATTATTATTATTATTATTATTATTATTATTATTATTATTATTATTATT
>JBCNYG010000007.1:7467879-7478184 GCA_039654305.1 Porochilus rendahli | reverse complement strand
TGTGGGAGGGGGTGGGGGGGTGGGGGTGTGTTTTTTTTGTTTCTGGATTTTTTTTTTTTTTTTTTTTTTTTTAATGAAATACACTTATCATTCGCTCAATTGCCGCATCACTAATTGATAATAGGGCTGCAGGGAGACTGGAGCCTAGACCATCACTGGGCCGACACACACACAACCATTCACACTGAGGTGAACTTTGGAACAGCCAATTAGCCTGATGTGCATGCCTTTGGACTGTGGAAGGAAACCAGAGTAACCAGAGAAAACCCACACAAAGATGGGGAGAACATGCAAACTCCACACAGAAACACCCTCACTGAGCCGTGAACCCAGGACCTTCTTGCTTGGAGGCGGACGTGATAACCACTACAGCACTGTGCCACCCATAGCATCACTGTTTTTAAACATATAATGATAATGTAATTAAATAAATAAATAAACAGTGTGGTGTTTCGGGCATGTCCAACCGGAAAGAGACCCCAGGGTCGACCCAAAACACGCTGGAGAGACTGTCTCTCTCGGCTGGTCTGGGAATGCCTCAGTGACCTCCCGAAAGAGCTGGAGGAAGTGGCTGGGGAGAGGGACGTCTAGACCTCACTGCTTAGGCTGCTGCCCCTGCGACCCAACCCCGGAAGAAGTGGAAGAAGAAAACAATGATATTGATGATGATGATAATGATATGATGATGTATAGTGTATAAAAGTGTATTTCTCTTTCCAGAGTGTGCTCTGAAAACTATTGGCACCCACACACACATTCTCTCTCTCTACATCTCTATCTCTCTGTATCTCTTTCTATGTCTCGCTCTGTATCTCTCTCTTTCTCTGTGTCTCTCGGTGTCTGTCTTTTTCTGTGTCATTTCTTCCTGTTGTTCTGGTGGGGAGGGGGGGGGGGGGGGAGGGGTGTGTGTTTGGTTCATTTTTTTCGGGTTCTTTTTGTTGTTTTGATCGCTGTTTCTTCCTGTTATTCTGATCCCCCCCCCCCCCGTCTATCTCTCTGTCTCTTTTTTCAATGTATTTTTCTCAGTCTCTTTGTGTTGTCTCGATCACTGCCTTTTTCTGTGTCTCTCTGTCTCTATCTTTGTCTCTGTCTCTCTCTCTGTTTTTCATTCTCTTTCTCTTTCTCTCACTTTGTCTCTCTCTCTCTCTCTGAATCCCTGTCTCTCTGGTCTCTCTCTCTTTTTCTCTTTCTCTTTGTCTCCCTCTGTGTGTCTCTGTCTGTATTTTCCTCAGTGTCTCTCGGCCCCACCTCACATTGTAGCAGGAAATGTTAGCGTTGTGAGAAACGTGATGAACTTGGTGTTGTGTTTCTTTTCTCTCTGTGTCAAAAACTGAAACAAAACCACACACTGCATTGTTACGCCTATAATCTTTCTACAGATCAGTGACCATAAAGCTGTTCAGATCTTTTTCACACACACACACACACACACACACACACACAAACCATTAATTTTTACACCATGGGTGATTTGGAACAGCCAATTAGCCTAATGTGCATGTTTGGACTGTGGGAGGAAACTGGCGTACCCAAAGGAAACCCATGCAAACAAGTACAGCCCTGTGATGGAGCTTATTATAGTAATAAATTTTTTAATATATCCATACATTTTCCAAGTATGGACTGTATTTTTTTCATACTATATATAATCTATATTTGAAATTTTGCATCTTCATATTGTGTGATAGTTAAAACTTTGAGTCAGTCTAATCACACTAAAGGTCAACTGTGGGTCTGGTGTGAATTTTACATAGTGTTCAGAATGTTGAGTGGTAGATAGCTGACTTTTTGACTTGCAACAAATGGCTCCTGGGTTCAGTTCTCGAGCATTTCTGTGTGGAGTTTGCATGTTCCCCCTCTGCTTTTGTGGGTTTCCTATAGGTCCCTCTGTGGTTTCATCCTACAGTCCAAAGACAAGCACATTAGGCTGAATGGCTGTCCAAATTGGCCCCTAGGTGTGAGAGTGTGAATGGTTGTGAGTGTGTTTGTGTGTGTTGGCCCTACAATGGTTTGACGAGCTGTTCAGGGTGTACTCCACCTTCGCCCAATGTAAGCTGAGATAGGCACTGGCCTCCTCGCAACCCTAGAAGGATTAAGCGTTTGAAAAATGAGGGAGATGAGTGGACCAGCTGAAAGATACAAGGGAGGCAGGTTTTGTCATCAAGTTTGTTGTGGATATTCATGTTAATTTATATTATGCATGTTGTCGAGTTGTCTGTGGCAATATGGCACTCATCTTTGCACTTATTGGCCAGTGGTGAAACATGCGAATGTCGCCTCTATTCGGTACAACTCTATGTGCCCAAAGCTTACATGTGAGTGGGAAGTGAAGTCTAGGCTATCTGGTTTGATCCCAAGAAAGAGATACTGCAGAACAAATGGCTACAAACCATGTTTTGTTGTTTTTTTTTATCATGTGGAGGAGTGTCCCTTTTATGGGGAAGAAATAGTACCAGGATGTGCTGTTGGAAGAAAGCTAGCAGACAGAAGCAGTGTAATGCTCTGGACAAGGCTCTGCTGGGAGAACTTGAGTCCTGGCATTTATGTGGATGTTACTTGGCCATGTACCACCTACCTAAACATTATAGCAGACCAAGCGCACCCCTTAATGGCAACAGTAATCCACAATAGGAGCTGAGATTCTTATAGAGATGGATTTGAATCCGTAATATATAAGTACATTTCGGAGATGGTCAACATTTGCCTTCAATATCTTGTTTTTTTGTTGTAGAAGTTGAAGCGCTAATTTCACATTATTTCATTTGTCAAGACTGGGACCGGTATAAAAATAATATACTGTTTCATTGCAAAATGAAACACAACCCCAACTTTATAGACTGGAAAGAGCTGAATTTGAACTAGCTGTTGCTAGTGAGGATGAAAGTAGTAGCAGTGATACAAACACCACACTGATCCACCTTGAGGACATTGAGCGTTTTACCTCAGTGTCTGCCGACAGCTCTTGCACTGTGGCCATTAAATTCCAGTACCAGTGTCGTGAATGCCATCCAATTTACATCCAGCGCTACTGTCATAGTCATACAGTTCACTGGATTAAATGCCTATGAGTATGAAATTACCATGTATGGACATCGATTTAAGGTAGGTGGACATTTATTAACATGTGTCACCGGGTTTCTTTACATTCTGGTCAAGGTAAGACTGTTTCAATCATTAGGAAATTACCGTCAGGCTCTCATGTTTGCTCACGCTGACCATCGAAGGACTAACACATGCAAAACCATTCACACTCACACCCAGGGTCAATTTGCCTAATGTACATGTCTTTGGACTGTGGGAGGAAAGTGGATTACCCGGAGGAAACCCACATATGCAGGGGAGAACATGCAAACTCCAAACAGAACAGAAAACAAGCATCTTGTGAGGTGGACATGCTAGCCACTACACCACCATGCCGTCCCAGTACATCTATTCAGCATAGCTATTTCATACCTCAGTCAAAACTTTGGTACAATGGGCTAATTGACAACACACCACCATATTGTCCTCCCACTTGCCTTTTATGGCGTACGGCTGTGATTACTGGCAGAAAAAAGAAATATTCTCCTGAAATGCCAGCATGAATTTAGTGAATGTTCCCTGCTGCTTAAAATCTAGCTGTGTCTTGTCATTGAATGTGATTTAGAGACGTGAGAGATTTTATTGAGGTTACCAGTCCCTCTCTATATTAATCCCAGATAGGAGTGGTTCTTTTACAGGATAATATGCCCTGCCACACTATGAATGGACTTTAAGAACGGTTTGAGTAGCATAGCGAGAGACCTTATGGTGTGGATGTGGCTTCAAATTCCCCAGATCTCGATCTGATTGAACATCTGTGGGATGTGCTGGACAAACAGGTCAGATCCTTGGATGACCCACCTCATAATTGACAGGACTTAAAGGATCTACGTCTAATGTCATGGTGCCAAATATAAAAGAACATCTGAAGAGGTCTTGTAAAGACCATGCTTCGACTTGTCAGAGCACAAGGAGGGCCTATACAATATTAGTCAGTTGGTTTTAATGTTATCGCTGATCAGTGTATATGCTTGTTCTTCTACATTATTGTTTTGGTAGTACCAATCAACACAAGGATTTATATGGTGAAAGGAGGAAAATAAATAAACAGTCTGAAATATTAGTATTAAATAAACCGAAAAACAACAACAACAATGTTAAATATTAATACATAAGTAATAATAATCATCATTGTCATCATAATAAAAGTAAAACGTGTATTTGGATGGAGACCCAGTGTTGGACTGGCCAGCTGTTAAAGGTGTTCCCCAGCTTCACCCAGAGTTGGCTGGGATGGGCTGCAGTCTTTCTGGGACCCTAATAAAGCATAAAGTGATTCACATAATGAATCTCTGGATGGAGTCTTCAGTGTCAATATAAGTATTGTAGTAAGTGTTACCACAAATATGTTGTTGTTCCGCCTTTAGCCTTACTTATATCACGTAATCGTCATGCCATTGTTTCAACAAACTTAAGCAACATGACTTTTATTTCCATCCAGTGTTGGATTCATTTTTCACGAACATCTTGACTTGAGGGAATATTGAACCCCTCCATGAAGTCTTCTCCAGCATAACCCAAAAACATTCAGTAGGGTTAAGTCAGGGTCTCTCTGACTCTCAGACTCTGGGGTGCCAATCCATATGTGAAAATGATTCCTCATGCTCCCTGAACCACTCTTTCATTATTTGTGTCATCAAGGAAGAAAAAGTCCATTGATGTGATAACCTGATCATTTAGTACATTCAGATCAGCAGCCGAATTAATTAATTAATTGAGCCTCAATCTGACCGACTGGAACAACAATGACACGGAGATTACATCCTGTGATCACGGCTAAATGCACTTCTTTAAAATATGAGTGTGCATTTTTTCTTGGCCAGACAGCACATCTCAGCTGACTCTGGCCAAACAAGGGGCACACCCTGAAAAGCTTGCCAGTCCATTATAGGGCAAATAATATAATTAAATTGTTTCACAGACTTTTCACAGAATTTATTGTACTAAAGGAATTTTAAATAGATAAAAAGAGTGACACGTTGCCACCCTGTCACTGATTATGCCCTGTCTTGTTGTATTCCCTCTATATACAATTAGGGTAAGATTATCACACATACTGAAACATACTCTCTCACCTACAGCATTGCACAGTAGAGAAATAACGGCACTACACCTTTCAGGATGTGCTTGAAGGTATGCATGCTGTGATGAAGTGTGAAGAAAACCAACCACCTGTTAAAGTGTATCAGAACCTGTCAACCTCCAGTCGACACTGTGCCGCCCTTTTGTCCAGTAAGCAAGCCTTGTTTGAATATGTCTTCAAAATTATATAGGAATGAAAAACATTTTCCTAAAAATAGTGTGTTCTAGTGGGTTAAAATAGAAGAAGGCAACATGATACAACGGCCCTGCGATGGCCTGGCGAGCTGTCCAGGGTGTACCCCGCCCTCGCTCAGAGTCAGCTGAGATGGGCGCCAGCCTCCCCGTGACCCTAATTAGGAATAATCGGTTCAGAAAATGAATGAATGAACATGATAAAACGCGACTAAGTTTACAATGTATAGATAAATATCCCCACCTGCTGGTAGGGTAACATCAGTACACATTTCCTCTATCCTCATTAATCTCAGATTAACTGTCATTAACAGATCAACAGATTAACAGATTCTTAGTCTCCTGGTTTAAAAACAACGTTTATATAAATAGACATATACCTCAGTAAAATGGACTATAAGGCACGTTTTCATAACACACCCACACAATCATATAAACACTTCAAAAGTCATAACTTTTCATTGAAGGTATATATATTTAATTTCCACTCCGAGATCAATGGTTGACACATAATTTCCTCAAAACCTTACACTCGGCCCAAGGTGTGAGAGCAGCACACTTGGAATTCAATGCTCAAGGAGAAATGTTAATGTGGAAAGGAGCTGTGTATTTTTTCCTGTGTAAAGTTACATTACATTTATACCTTATATCATAAATGGCCACATTTTCCAGTAATGCTTATGAGTTAATAGTCTTCCACACTGACACACACTTAATACACTTTTTTCCTTTTTGAATAATTTTTGACATTAGCATTCCTATATGGCAGTGAGTCGATTAAAATAATTACTGGACGTTCCACCTGACTGAAAAATGTATATCACTTTGTACATTCATTATAATTGAACAAAAATTTACATCCTAGTAATTTCCTTCTATATTTTTTATTTTAATTGTAATTTTAATTTTTTTTTACTAGATGTTGTGGATTACAGTGAAAATGAGTTCTCCTTCTCCACTGGGTTGTTTAACCATATCAATAAATCTTCACTAGAGTTAGGTATTAGCTATATGCTATGTGCGTGATATGATTAATGATGAAACTGAGACCAGCATTGCTAATGATGTGTAAATGCAGACGCTTTGCATGTGTGGCTGCAAGAATGTTTGTGTGTGATAACAAGCAGATTGTAATCAGCATACTTGCTGTTAATTAGCAGCAGTTAATTAGCAAAACAAAAAAAATTCAAACCATTACGCATACCGCCTAAAAGAAAAACAAACAAGTCATTTCTGAAGCATGCAGGATTTTTCTCATCTAGTTTGCTAACAGCACATAACAAAAACTAATTTTCCTTTTGTGCAGACATCTAAATAAAAATTTTAGATCCGGACAGTATATAAAATTAGTATGTACATTTTTCAGATAGCCTTTAGGAATGCCTTTAACAAAAGATTAATTTATTGAAATCATTTTATGGCCTGAGCAAAAATGATTTAAAGGAATGTATTCAAAGTACAATGACATGCTTAATACCAGATGTGTTCACCATGAGTGGGGAGACAACTCTGTTTGTGTTTCTAATGAAATGGAAATCATGTAGAGAATGTTTTGTAAATCTATGTGGTACCACATTTTGCTTTGATTACTGCCATGAGTCTGTTGAAAAAAATTCTGTATTAACTTTGCATGTCTAGATTGTGCAGTATTTGCCTACTAGTCTTTGCAGATCTCACTCACTCGCTCATTTGCCGAATCACTTAATACTATCAGGGTCACGGGGAGACTTGAGCCTATCTCAGCCGACGTTGCGCAATTTGGAACAGCCAGTTGGCCTAATCTGTATGTCTTCCGACTGAGGGAGGAAACTGAAATACCTGGAGGAAACCCATGCAAGCATGGGGAGAACATTCATACTCCACACAGAAACGGCCTCGCGGACCTAAGAACTCAAACCAAGGATCTCTTTAAGTCTGGGCTCTGAGATGACCACGCCTTCACCTTTCTTTGCATTAACCACTGTGTAGTTACCTTCACGTCACTGTCATATTCATCTGAGAATATTTTTCCCCATGTATTTTTACTACCTATCTTGAAAAGTGCCCCAGCAGTGAAACGCCCAAACAACAGGATGCCACCATCTCAATAAAACACTGTAGGTAGAGTGTTCTTTGGATGGTAAACTTTACTGGCTTTTTGCCAGCTATAGTGGTGTTGCTGCTAAATACTCTCATCTAACCTTTTTTGCATTTGGCATCAGAATTGTAAGGTACGTTTTGGCAAAACCCAGACAAATAATGGATTTTTGCTAGCAAACTTCCCATACAAGCCACAACTGTGGAAAACTTGTGATATTTCTGAAACATACACACAGTAACCAGTCTTTGCTAAAGATTTCTGCAACTGCCTCAGTGTTGCCACAGGGCTCATGATAGGCCCTCTGACTAGTTCCCCCCTCACTCTTTCATACATTTGGACTTTATTGTTCACCTAGTGATTGATGAAGCCTTTGAAATATTTTATATTCACCCCCTGACTTGTGCCTGTCCACAGCTTTTTTCCTGAGCTTTTCTGACACTACCTTGCCACCCATAGTTAATTGTTTGCTTTCATTACACTTCCAAGCAGTGTGTGTGTGTGTGTGTGTGTGTGTGTGTGTGTCAGACATATCTGAAAGGTGTGCTCTTTTTTTGTTGAAATATTTTTACTCTGATAAATGTATGTTAATGACACTCCTCAATATGCAATGAGTGAAATGGAAGATAATCCTCTGGTTTAGTTCTATTTGATTTGCAGAACATGTCTAAGCTGCATGAGGAGACAACAATTTCCTCTAACATCCTTAAGCATGTGCTGTGTCTAATCCCACTCTTTAACATTTAAATTTTATCAAGGGCTACAATCCAACAAAAAAATACTGGCCATATTCAGTTTGTTTTCATTTCCGATTCAGTGATGTTTCTGATGTTTCTTACAATTTGACACAAGCTGAAGGCATGTGACACCACTTTTAAAACTATTGATGTTCAGGGAAACAGCATATCTAGTTGCCCTGAAAAAAGTGTGGAGACTGAAGTGGTTTAAAAGTCCAGTTGTTGCCATAAATAATATATTGCCCATCTCAGCCAAATCTGGGCACGGTCGGACTACACCCTGGACAACTCATCAGGCCATTGCAGTGATTCTTACATAATACTGAATGTTTTCTCTCTTTAATTTTTTATTTTTTTTGTAAACTTATGAGCATTAGTCAGGCCTCATTCGGGGTGTTTTATTGTGGCTCCAAACCACATGAACCATCAAAATATGATGGCAGTTTTGAAGGTGATTCAGCGTGGTTTTAAATGATGTTAGTGTGGCAAAACAATTGTGAGCAGTAGGTGTGAATAGGTTGTAATAAGGTTGTGTTGAACGCAGTTCAAAAAGGGTGAAAGGGGTAACAACAAGGCAGCTACAAGGCAGCTAGGTAGTGATACATGGTTTTAAGAGTGTGACATTTTTTCATGTTTTGAAAACGGTTTATGGCAGGCAGTGTCCACGGTGGCAAAATGATACCACTGTGGTCCAAAACATATCTTTGCTTAACTAGAGCTTCCTAAAAAGGTTAATAATACCAGTAATCTTTATATCTGCCTAATGCTTAGCATCATCTGAAAGAAGTAAACACCTCACCAACTTTATTGTGAAATGATGTTGATTTTTTACAAAGAACAAATTTAAACATTACATGTTTCTGGAAATTTTAAAAAGAGAAAAATAGTAGTTAGTTAGTTGTAAGGGACTAAGAACCACAAAAAGATTTACAGTAATAGTTCTCACAAGAATAAAAACGTGTTAAAAACTGATGGCTGCTGATTGAACTCCACTGCAGCATGACAAGAACAATTTTGCCAATCAAAACCTGTCTGAAGAAGTTAAAAAAGCTGAAAAGACAAAAAAAGAAAAAAGGGGGGGGGGGCAGAGAGTAAACAAAAGTCAAATTAGACCGTACATGACAAAGCATAAACAAAAGACGCTTGTCTCCTGAATAAATGAAATTTATCCAAGGAGTGATTAAGGTACACAGGAAACAGGTGTGCAATGACATGACATGACATGCAATCACACCAAAATGCACTCTAGATCTTCAGGGGGAAAAGATAATAACTAAGTGAAAAAAGCTTTTGTTTCCTGTAGTCTTTTTTTATTTTTTATTATTATTATTATTTTTTGTATTTTTATTTTCGAGTAATTTATATCCAAACAGTCACTCCAGTTAATATGAGAGAGAGAGATGCAAATGATAATACTGGTACTCCCACTAGTTTTACTGGGTAAATGCAAAGTTTCTATTGTTTGTATTCTCTTGAAGAATTTTATTTTATAATATTTATTTTATATTATTTATTTTATAATATGATTTAGCTATCACTAAATTCTATAAACACCCATTCTATTTTCCTCTGCTTAATCAAGGTCGGGTCGCAGTTCTAGAAGGGGATGCTAATGCCTTCCCAGGCCTCCCCCACATGTATGAGCTCCATGGTACCATGAAAGAACCAAACATAGTCCTCTCAGTTTTCTTTATTGTTAATATTATATGATGAATCAGTAAGGTAAGATAAACATTTCAAACTTTAGTGCTTTTCAAAAAAAATTTTTGCAATCTGACAGAATGTGTTAAACAACATTGGACAGAAATGCGGCTGCAGAAATCCGCAGCATGGTTTATCAGTACGAGCTTTTTTCAACCATATTTCAGAAATCAAATTATCCTGCCAGAGATCAAGGGTCATAAAGCTTATTTTATTTCTGTCATACCCCACTCTTCTCCTGTCATATATTGTGTTGGGAACTGACAACAAGGTGTCTGTGGTCTTTCTAGAGATTAAGATTGTATTGTGCGATCCTGCAGCTCTTTCCCTTGCTGAAGGGCACAGCATAAAGGAAGACTGCACAGCCCTGTAAATGGCATATAGGCTGAAAAATAAGGTTTGCGTGATCCGAATAATTTTTAAAGGACAACTCAT
>JBCNYG010000007.1:7444903-7464954 GCA_039654305.1 Porochilus rendahli | reverse complement strand
CCGAGCTGGGAATCGAACCCAGGACCTTCTTGCTGTGAGGCGGACGTGCTAACCACTACGCCACCGTGCCGCCGCATGTAAAACATAAATAAAATAAATTTTGATCTCAGCTACTATAAATCAGTGCTACATTTATGAGAATATGTTCAGCAAAATAAACCAGTGTATAATTTCTAGTAACTTTTTTTTGATAGGTGGTATTCTTCTCAACACTGAGGGGGGCCAAGATCTACCAGACATGGTGCATAATGTCTTACACAAAACCATGACAAACACCTTACTGATAAAAATACAATGTCCATGAAAGGGGGAACAAAGAAAAACTGTATATTTTTCCAACTTTTAAAGAGATTTTAATATATTCAACCAGACTGAAACAATTATGAGACTTATGTTTAAAGCTAATAAAGCAACTTTCCAGTTCACTTATTGTTAATTTAAATCAGCCTATGAATTTTTCATTTCGTCACTTCTATTTTTCGGGGCGGGGATTATTCTTATTTATGCATTGAGTGTAAAAAAAGGATATTTCTCTTACAATGGCTGTAAATTACAAAAAAACACAAGATATGCAGGAAAGTGTACTTAAAGCTGCCAGTGATCACTTAAAGGGGTGAAAAAAAGGTTGCAGAAGGAAGAAAGCAAGACTTCAGAGTGATAAAGACTGAATAAAACAAAAGTATTTTTTTCCTAAGGGTGCACACCGCTATTTGGCCATTGTTTGTTAATTATTCATGAATCTTCATCAAACTGTGTGAATATGAGTTTTCATCAACCATCTAACTGTCTGTGACGTCCATGCCTCATACCTGTTTGAATTTAAATTGAATGTGCCATAACAAAGTATTTTGAATGTTTATATAAGAATTTTTCTGTGAACCATGTTTGACTCCAGAACACTGTTTTTCAGGTGCTTTACATGTGAATTTTTCACACGTTTTCAACATGCCACTTTACACATGTTTTACATGTCTTCTACACATTTTCCACTTGCCAAAAAATGTGTTTTATGTTTTACACGTAGATTTTCCCTGAACTGGATTTTACACGTCTTACTCGTGTTTTTCACACGTGTTTTACACATCTTCTGCATGTTTTTTACTTGACAGAACACGTTTTTATGTTTAACATGTACTTTTTTTTGCTGAACATGCAAAATTTACACATTTTTGACATGCTACTTTATGTTTTACACGTCTCCTACACTATTTCTACTTGCTAGAACACATTTTGCATGTCTTACATGTGAATTCTTGGGCTAAAGATGTGAAATTTACATGTCTTACATGGTTTTGACATGGCACATTGCACGTGTTTTACACGTGTTTCCTGCATGATCTAGAGCAAGTGTTTTACACATGATTTCTTTTGCTGAACCTGTGTACTTTACATGTCTTACATGTATTATCAGCACGCCACTTTACACATGTTTTACACATGTTTTTTTTATGTTTTTATGTGTTTTATACTATAATTTTTTTGCAGGGTACTGAAATACTCTAACCTTCTACTGTCTACCAAAGTATTTTCTTACTTAAGACCTTTCAATTTGTAATTCACAGAATTTGGCTTGTCATCAGTTCTAATGCAGATTTTCTTTATCATTATTTACTGATGATAAAATTAGCACTGCATGAACAAATGCGAATTACCATATTCTTCAACTAAATAACATTAACTTACAATCAGACAGGTGAAGAGCTAGCACACTGAGCACACGTGATACATTAGTGCATGTGTGTTCTGACGGAAATCTTACCTGAAATGCGCACTTGAGCTACAGCTCCATCTCCTCCCTCACTCTGTGCTCTCACTTCCACCACATAATCTCCATCTTTGTGAAGTTTCAGGTCTATGGACTGCTTGTTTGTAGTATACAGTGACCCAGATTTCTCACCATCCCGTCTATACAAAACCTTCAAGCAACAACAGAAAAAATATATTCAGGTACAGCATCAGACCACAATTATCTATACAAATGTGAAATATTTCTAGTCTAGCCCAGTCAAATGGTTTATACCTTATAGGTCTCCACAGTGGACTCATTGGCTAAAGCCTCTACGGGCTGCCAGGCAACGTTGACTAAGGTTCCGCTGGAATTCAACCTCGTGCCGATTATTTTTGGTGGCCTGCTAGGAGCTGAGAAGCAGAGTCAAAGTCAGAAAAAGGTTTCACAGAAGACGTGTGATATTTGCACTGCATATTTCCACTAGCATTGTAAAATCTACATGTTAAAAAAAGATTTAATACAAAAATAAAATAGGAGCTGCACAATAGCAATGCATTCCATAGATTCTTTAAAAAATAATAAATTCACAGATATAGGAAGAGCTGCAGATGAACAATGGCAAGACCTTTGTGTAGTAATGCAGTAGTGTATGTTTTGGTAATGGAATCCCAAACAAATTATTTATTTGTAATACCAGAAGGGGACTCTTAAAGTGCCAGTTACCTGTGTTAGGTACAAGTGCACTGACTAAACAGAAAAATCTGGCTAGGTCTGCATGTGTGGTAACTTGACATCATTATTATAATGAAATGTCTCCCCCTAGTGGGCAGCCCATGAACATTCATCCAGAATGGATTTTCACTTACTGACATTTTGCATTTTGGAGTTTGCATGTTCTCTTCATGCTTTCCTCCAGGTACCCAGTTTTCCTCCCACAGTGCAAAGACATGCATTGGCTCGTCCAAATTGCTCTTAGGTGTAAGTGTGAATGGTTGTGTCCTGCACAGTGTCCCTGCAATGGTCTGGCAAACTGTTCACGTTCGTGTGTTGTACCATGTCATTTGCCCAGTGGCAGCTGAGATAATTTCCAGCCTCCCTGCGACCCTAGTAAGGGTAAGCGATTTGGCAAGTGATTAAGTGAGTGACTTTAACTGATTTTTATCCCCAGCATCATCCCATACACAGATCACTTACAAAAGTTAAGATCAAAATTCGTGCATAGCTTTTTACGTTTTAGGGCACTGAGACAAACAAACAGACAAACTAAGTTTATAAACTAAGTTAATAAAATAGGATGCATGTAACAGTATTACGTTATGAAGATTCTGAAAAAGTTTCGCAAAAATTGATTGACAGATGTAGGGGGATTTGCGAATTAACAATGTCAACCCCTTTGTGGAGTAATGACAAAGTCCATGTTTTGTTATAGGAAAGCCCCAAAATTAATTTTGACCCTAATTAGGAATAAGCGGTTCAGAGAATGAATGAATGAATGAATGAATGAATAAAAATGAAACAGGAAATGCATAATAGAGTGAAGTAAATACGATTTTAAGAAATTGGTTGAAATAAGTTGACTGGTTGAGAATCAGTAGGAGAAGTAAATGTGATGAAACACGACGACGACAACATGAACGATGTTGGCACAACACGATGCATGGCGATCCTTATGTGTTGCTCCAGTTGATAGGTGACACAACAAACAAGATCTGGGAAGACTACTAAATAAACCACTGAATAAAAATGTAAATTTCATGCTTATGCAGGAGCAGCAGTGACAGTCGTGAGTCAATATGATTTCAACATCAGGACCCGTATTGCATGCTTTTATGTGAATCATTCGATTTGAAAACATTAGCTGATTAGATCATTGCCTGAATGTGGAGATGTACACGTCTTTCAACTATACTGCGCAGTGAGGGTATATTCGTATCTGTTTGGATAGATGATCTGTGTTACACAAATGATGAAATTGGTAATTTCCCTATTAATAGTTGAGGCGATAAGTATGGTTACGCTATCCATTTGTACCACCAGAGATCTTTGTCTATGGGAAGAATTTAGCTGTCTTCTCAAGTTACCATCAAGTTTTATTGGGCCTCCCCATACCCCCAGTACAGGGTAATATCAAAATTACTGATCACCCACAAATGTTCCTATTAAATTTTGGTAAAAATCCAAATTTTATTTGTAAGACAGTGTAATAGTGTTACAATTGTGAGATGTCAGTGTAATAGTGTAACATTGTGAGATGATTTTTGGTAAATTATTGGTTCATATGGGGGATTGTTTGGCTTGGCAGAGGTTTGCACTCTCTGGGTGCTTTTGTTGCCCATGTAAAGCGTGTGGGGTACAGAGGCTGTGCTAACCATTAAAGTATTTGTATAATATATAAGTCTCTGCATTGTAACAAAGAGATTTGTGCTTAAATGATCCTTACGTGCTTTCTTTGTGTAGATCTCATGTCTTTGGCTCACTGGTCCATAACCTGCACCATTAAACGCACACATTTCCATAACATAAAGCGAGTTAGGCTTCATGTTGTCCAGGCGTATCTGGCTCTCTCTGCTGGAGACGTGCTGTGTTGATGACTCGATCTCCAGAGATTTCCTCCAGTACTTCACCTGTCACATATTGAGTGGTTAATGTATTATTCTAATATTGTTTCCCCTGCTGTAATACCATCATTCCACTGTGCAATAAACAAAGACTAATTATAACATGCACACAACTGAAGCTGTGGAAAGGGCAAATCATCACTCACTGTACATCTGCTGTGCCTGGAGCATTGTCAGACTAACCTGATAGCCCTCAACTGTCTTCTGCATGAGTGGTCGCCACCTCACAATGGCTTCTGTCGCTGACAGGGTCCTCACCTCGATGATGGAGGGAGCCTCGGAGGGTGCTAAGAATATATGGCATATTAGACAGACACAACAGTCAAAATAATAACATCCATGCAGTAGTTCTGGAGGATAAAATAAAAGGTATTTGTTTCATCCCGCAAGAAAGTACAGCTTAGTTGTTGTGCAGATAATTGAATTACTCAAAGTTATTAAAACAGTAAACTTTGTGTTCCTGCATTCTATGTACATGTACAATTTGGTTATTAAGTCTAATATTTTTCTTTTTTTTATTTAATATACATTTCTATTACAACTTTTATTATCAGGGGCAGTTTTGATTAAAAAAAAAACTATACTTTAAACAACGCTTACATTAATTGTCACATTTTATTTGTAATGATAGCATGCAGTACAGCTGATACTGACTGACCAAGATTGTGTAAAGCCTTACTATACGTATTAGACCAACACCATTAAAATTATCTTCTCAACACATGATTTAATGTAAAGGAGAAAACGCCATAAAAAAGCAGTGACTTAGAACTGTGACTAATATATATAGAATATATATATACCGGAGGCGGTGGATGTTTGCACTAACACCTCACAGCAAAAAGGTCCTGGATTCGAGCCCTGTGCCTGGTGAGGGCATTTCTGTGTGGAATTTGCAAGTTCTTCTCATGCTTGCGTGGGTTTCCTCCGGGTGCTCTGGTTTCCTCCCACAGTCCAAAGACATGCATATTTGGCTAACTGAATATTTTTAATTGACCCTCAGTGTTTGTGTGTCTGTGTTGGCCTTGCAATGGTCTGGTAAGCTATTCAGTTCATTTTGAATAACTTTCCTGTTTGGACTTGCATGCCCTGCCTGTGCTTGAGTGGTTTTCCCCACGATCCTAGTAGGATTAAGTAAGTAAGTGGTTCGGCAAAAGAATGGATGAGTGAGTGAGTGAGTGAGTGAGTGAATATATACATGAAAAGGTTAATTAAAATTGTGTCTGATACTCACGATCCTGAGCGGAGTATATAACCGCCGTCAGGCTGTAGGGTCCCAGTCCTGCACTGTTAAAGGCGTTTACTTTCACATCAAACTTTGTGGCTGGAGAAATCGAGGGGTCTTTGTGGATATAGCGATTTGCAAGAGGGTCAGCTATAGTCACTCTGTGCCACTGAACACTATCATGAGGCTTGAATGAGACAATGTAGCCAAAGTTACTTCCATAGTAGTACTGTGGTTGAACAGGCTGAGGACAGAACAGAAATCCCACACTCAGGTCTTCTTTTATATTTAAAAATGTCATTTCAATAAAAAAACATACATGGTTAATAAAATAATTATAATCAAATGTAAAATTTACTTTAAAAGTAAAGAATTTGTGATCACTTTCACACACACACACACACACACAAAAAAAAATCCACGAATACCGTCCACGTGATGGCGAGTTCTCTACTTGCTCCCCCACCTCCTCCTACATCTGAAGGTGCCACCACAGGAGCTAAAGTAAGAAGGGAATGTGAGAACTTGCACTCTACAATCACACATCTCAAGTGATAAACCACAGTAATATTGTCATGTTCAAATTTCAGCCAATGTTGAATTAATAAATAACATCATCAATAACTAATTATATATTATATAGCAATGTTACCAGGAGCACTTAGAGCATCAACAGCACATTTATATAAAGAGAAAATACACTTAATAAAATTCCCAAAAACTTCAGGTAATCCAGGTAAATTCAGAGTTCACACAATAATAATTTTTATTTGTCTTACCAATAATACATCATTTTTATTAAAAGAACAAGGATGAAATTCAGAGGCATACCTGCTTCCACTGTGGTGATTTTACTTGAGGGTTCACTTGGTTCTCCGGTACCCAGAGTATTCGTAGCAATGACTCGAAACTCATAATCAGTCCAAGGAACCAGATCATCTACCGTCACCATATCCATGTTTCCTTCCACATTGCGAGGAGCTTAATACATAAGAAAAGAACACAATTCTTGGTTGAGAAGAATCTTGTTAACGTGTGCTTCTTTTAAATGTGTTTGCGCTTAATATGCGCCAACCCCTTGGACCCCAAATTTGTAATATAGGGATGAACAAAAAGCACATTTTTTATTACTTTTCACTACAACTGACCAATATTTTGACTGAAATTGACCATATTAAAGCAATAATTTGATGAATATCACTAACTTTTTTTGAAACCTGCCAGCACTCAAAATTGAGAACAAAAACTAAACAAACTTTAACTCGAACTAAAATCTTTAGATAAAGTCAATCTTTTTCTTACAACCCAATTATTGTGGCCAAATTCACTGATCTATAACGTCTTCTCTAATCAGGCGTCCTCTTCATGTGTTAGGGAGCGAGCAGCGTTTGGGTGAATGCCTTTTCCTTGGGCCAAGAGATTCATTAATTCAGCCTCAAGGACTTTATGAGAAAAGGCGAACGCCATATCTTTCAGGATATTAAACATCGGTGAAGCGTCACTGAGACATCTGGATGTTGCACGGTAAGCTGGTCAGTATGCCTGGTTCATACTCACCATCATTTTGTTTTCACTCATCTTTAAGGAATTTATCCAACAACTGATCGAGTTATTGAGTCGGTTAGTCAAGAATGTCCACAAATGCCATGTAATGAATAACTTATTAACCTCGCTAGTTTGGTCAGTACAGGAAATTCAGCCTTGATGCACTGACTTCGCTATTACCTGATCAATAGATTAAAGCCTCAGTCTGGAATTTCTGTGTACTGACTTCACACTAAAGTAATAAGTGTTGTATCACATACTACATAGAGCAGGGGCGTCAAACTCATTTTCAATAAGGGCCTAAATTTAAATGTGTTCAAAGGCCAAATAATCAATGAACATCAATTCCAAAATGGCAACCATGAAATCTGCATGGCGAAATGATTAGTTGAGGCATTTGTCCTCCTTTCCTTTATTCACTTGTATTTTCTGACAGTGACTTCTTTCAGTGCAATCTTTCCTGAGCCATAAGTGACTAGCTGTTTATTTGAAATACGCTGCAACCACCTAGTGGAAGGATGATGAATTACGTTTCATGTTCATGAATTACGTCATGGTCAATGCAAACAATGCACGATAATCTTTTTTTTTTTTAAGCTTTTGCGGGCAACATATAATGAGTGGGCGGGTCAAATTTGATCCGCAGGCCTTGAGTTTGACACCTGTAACATTGAGTATACAGCAAAACCTTTGAGATATTTACCCATTTTAAAAGGTTAATATTATACATGAAACACATTGAGTCCTGTTTTTGTGACATTGTCATCTGCGTATGGTTATCATTGTGCATTTTTCTAGGTGTATCACCCAACGAACAATAATATTTCAGGATTTAACAACATGGTTTAATATAACTTCTATACTCTGACATCTATAATTAACTATATATCACAAAATCAAGAAGTTAGAAGAATACAGACCACTCACACACAATTTGTAAAATGTTGAAGTACTCACAGGTTACAGCTTCTTTCCATTCCTCCTGGGTTCTGGTCTCTCTGTATTGGATGGTATATTTGGATATGGGGCTGAGATTATCTGTGCCATGACTCCAGCGAAGTTTCACAGACTTTGTGCCAATATCCTCCACACGCACTCCTCCTGGAGCTCCCGGAGGCCCTGACAGTCAAGTGACAGAAACTGCTTACCACATTAAAGCTACTTCTGTAGTTGCCTTGTTGTAAGATAAAAGCTTTGAGTATACTCTCTCAGTCACTTATCTGTCCAACTGCCTAATTAGGAGGCTGGAGCCTATCTCAGCCAACCCTGGACCCTTGAACAGCTCACCAGACCATCCCAGGGCAACACACACAACCATTCACACTCTCACAAACACCTAGGGGCAATTTGGAAAAGCAAATTATGCATGTCCATGCTTTTACATAAAATGTGGGAGGACATGCGTGCCCAGAGGAAACCCACGCAATTAAGGTAAAAACATGTAAACATCAAACACATTAAAACTACGCAGCCCAGGACCTTCTTCCTGTGAGGTGGATGTGCGCTTTTGGTATAGGTACAGTATATCCCATTATGTGCCTTTCCTTAAAGTTAATATAGTCCTACATTGGGGAGGAAATGGAAATGCCTAACTCTTAAAACAGTACCTCTAATTTTTAGGGAAACCTAAAATATATTATTCCTCACCTATATAGGTACAGTACATCAGCCTTTCAGATTTTAATGCAATTAAATAAACACAAAAAAATTGTTGGTAAACCGTAGTTTCCGTAAAGCCGTATTTTCTGTTTTACTTTTTTTTAACATGTTCACTGAATAAATCACACAATGGAAACGTGTGTTAATGCCATCATTGGAAATTATTCTTAAAGCAGATTATAACAGTCATGACAGAATATATTGGGATTATTGGAAGGATCAAGGCCTAACTATTGCACACAGCATTTAGAATACAATTTACTCTTTATTCTTGCTAATGAAAAAGTACTGAAGAGCATTTATTCCTCTCATATAGTAATAAAATCAAATGAATAACAGATAATCATGTATTTTAACACATCTAAAAGCAATGTCTGTCAACAATTCTTGTTACTTCAAGTTTATCAGCTGTATATTGTAGCATCAAAATATGCTATACTGTTTAACATCTCACCAAGAAACACAACAGCTTGAGTCATAGGGTTTGACAAATGTAAACAAACAGCATTCATGAGATGCATTCATTACTCCCCACTGAATCGCTTACTCAGTAAAACAAATGGTGCCGTTTTATCCGTCTTCCTCTTTGCTACAAGATTTCAATAATACATTTCATTATATTCGTCCAAACCACACACCAAATCAACACACCCTGTACTAGGGTAATCTGCTCTGAGTATTATGACAGTGTAAGAGAAATTTGAAATGAGGACAAGATGTGGACCTCATGGAACTGCACTTGTGAAATCACCAGCAAATCCACTGTGACACTTTTCTTGCAGACAGATTCAGCCTGATTCAGGCATTACAGTCACTGGCACATTAGCTTGGTAATGTCTAAGGAAAAGTTTCTGACTGGCAAAACCAAATGGCTGGAGAACCGTTTCATACCCACAAGAGAATAAAGAGTACAGCATGGACTGGATCAAACTGCATCACTCATTCCTCCCCGGGGACACCTCAATAACTTGTCTTACAGTTAACTTATGCAAGCCTTTCTTTATTGAAGGAGAATCATCCCCCCTTTTGTTTGGTCATTTTGGTCACCTGCTGATTCCCACCAATTAGCCATCACTTTCCTTTCATACAACACCTATCAACAGCGTAGAATAATGGCTAACACACCACCACAAACTGCTAAACTTCCTACACCCCATTAAACCACAAAACACTCTGAGAAAAGTGCTCTGTACCCTCTTCTATATACATGAGCTTTCAAATACCTGTGACCTACTAGTGTCACTGTGATGGACAATGGAGTGAAAGTAATCCCATTCGTCCCAAACAGATAAAATGGCCGATTAAGCAAGCTTAGCTAATGGGGTTCAAACTTTTGAAGCTATTTTCCCAAAAGCACTAAAAGCATGCTTTTCATTCAAAACTGGCTCTATTTCTGACTTGTGCCTGGCCTGAGTCAAAAGCAAGAGACTTATTTTGTGTGTGTGTGTGTGTGTGTGTGTGTGTGTGTGTGTGTGTGTGTGTGTTATGCAGCTGTAGTCTTGGGTTTCCAGACTTACAGGGGTGGCCAAGTCAAACTAGCACACCCTGCTGACACTGATTTTATTTACACCTCATTATTCACCTCCTCTTACAGAACTGTAGCCAGCCACTAAACCCAGATGGGAGCATTCCTCTTACTTTACTGCATCCCATAGTAGACACAATTTCAGCAGTATCTTACAGAGTAGTTTACAATCAAACACTACTTTCTGCTGTTACCTTTAATTCCAGGGTATAAAGCAAATTAGTCTATTAACACCTAACTATTGCCTTTATACTTTTGTCTATAAGACTGCATTATGTCTCTTCTATGTTCTGGCGCCTAAGTGATGGAATAAACATTCCCTGCTTTCCATGCCACTGAAACACTGGCTGTTTCCAAATGATGTTTTCTGTGTGTTTTATTTTATTTATTTAATTTTATTTTTCAATTTCATACTATACTAATCCTCCTATCACGGTTTTTGCCTTAACCCTATAAAACCAACAGGGGTATCAGCACTTCCACTTGCATATCTCTTTTTAGGTACCAATAAATTATCATTAATAAATTATGAGGTGTAAAGGGTGTATGGATTTAATTTATTAAATAATACTAAAAATAAATGAGACGTGTGTGTATATATAAATATAGTAACATATGTTCTAGCAGAATTATTCTATGGCAGATATTAAAGGGTTAACTTTGCGAACAAGCATAAAGATATGTTTTGATACTCAGCACTAATAAACTCTTTAATCATTACACTGTCATGAGCATACAATCTCTCTTTCTCTCGCTCTTTCTCTCTCTCCTGCTGAGATACACATGCTACTTCTGAGATACCAATCATCCTGATCCATCTGCTCTCTGTGTCTTTGATCTGTATTGATGTGCTACTACAAGTACCATTACAGTTAACCAACAAGACTTCATGTTCACTTCCATGTGAAGTTTCTGCTACATGGATTGTATTTTTATCTGGTTTCACCAAAAGAGGATGTGTTTAACTTTTTGATCTTGTTCCTTTCAAGGTTTCTTCCTCGTGTCGCCTTAGGGAGTTTTTCTTTGCCATCGCCACAAGCTTGCTCATTGGGATGTGTACCATTTACAAAGAAATGTTTAAATTCTTTACTAAATTAGTTTTTCTGTGAAAGCTGTGTTACGACAATGTCAACTGTAAAAAGCTTTATACAAATAAAACTGAAATGAATTGAAATGATAAAGCATTTTTTGTGAGTTGCTCTGTAAAATCCTGTGTACTAAATGACATCAATGAAAATGTCTAAAATCTAACTGCAAAACGTGACACTCTATTTCCGTTACAAGCAAGAGACTTAGTGCCTGAATATGTTTAAGTCAGTCGGAGCTCTAGTTTCATTCTGCGTCCAAGTACTGAAGCATTTCTGTTGCAGCCAAAACTGCAAGGAACACTAAGACTCTTGTTACTTTCTCCTTCAAGGCAGTGTGTGTGAGTGTGTGTGTGTGTGTGTGTGTGTGTGTGTGTGTGTGTGTGTGTGTGTGTGTGTGTGTGTGAGAAATGTAGTACCTCTCACTACCAGGTCAGCAGAGACGGTGACGTTGTCCACAGGTGTCTGGGCTGTGCAGGTGTAAAGGCCTGCGTGCTTTAGCTGAGTGTTCCTAATCAGCAGCTCACAGCTAGACATACCTGTCTGACCATCCTGCACACACACACACACACACACACATTTCTCTCACTATCCATGAGAGTACCTTCCACTGGGATAATTGCGTTATTGCAGCTTATTATAACAAATAACTTAAACCTCAGTAACTAAAAGAGAAAAAGAACAGCAAAAAGCCAAATTAACCTATTACACCCCCACATGGATACACACTAATCTCCAGGAAAGTTGCTAAACCACATTTTAATAAAAACACTCACTCGCATTCATTTGCCAAACCGCATAATCATTTTTGGGTTGGCAATTTGGAACAGCCAGTTAGCCTAATGTGCATGTCTTTGGACTGGTAGGAAACTGGAGTAGCTGAAGGAAACCCACATCAGCACGGGAAGAACATGCAAACTCCACACAGAAACACCTGAGGACCTTTTTGCTATGAGGCGGATGTGTTAACCACTATACCTCTTACCACCCTTAATAAAAACATTTAAAGTTCATTAGTGCCAATATGAACAGGACTAGAGATTATAAAATTTTTCAGCAGATTACTTTATTGCCATTAAAACTGTACAGGATTTAGTTAGGCTTATTAGAATACCGTATCACTGGGAAAAAATATATTTATTGAAATGTTATGCAAATAGCATCACATCATCATCACTGCTACCATCACTAGCCTACTGTAACCAACTCTCTCTCCTAGAGATGAAGATGGGAGATGAGTATAGGCAGGTTCGGTTTTATTGTCCATTCTAAAACCCACTAATGCATTTCTGCAGCCGGGTTTACTCATTTATATACCAAATCACCATTTACATTAAAAATAATTCAAAACAATAAAAAACAAAGTACCCCTGCTAGACCATTTTTAGAAATGAGAGTACAAAAGGACATGCAGACAACACTGAACTTGGTGTAGAATAAACACAAATGTCTGAAACAGACTGATGATGCTGGCATGAACCTGTTGGCTTTGTGCTCTTACAGTGATAAGCTGGTAGTACTCTTTCTCCTTGTCAAAGTCAATGGCATGGCCGTTAAGTAACCAAATGAAGGTGATGTCGAGGCTCGAGTCATGTGATGCAGCACACAGCATCCTAGCATTTTCGCCCACACTGACATCAGCATTTGAGGGAGCCAGCATGATCTTAGTGGCATCTAAAAAAAAAACAATAGGAAGTGATTCAGTAGAAACAGCAAAAATAAAAAATTATAATCTTCATAATACATAAATCTAATTGTGTTCTGGAGTTTAAATATAAATAAAGAGGCGCCAAGACCAATCGACAGCTGGCATTTCTACTTCCTGTAATAAACTGTTTCAACCAGCAGAGGGCAGAGAAGAGTTAGAGATCAATCATGGTCCTGGGTGTTACCCACGCAGCAAGCTTCTCAACATTTCATTTCGTTTCAAAAACTGCTTTATCCTTTATGAGGGTTGCAGGGAGGCTGGAGCCTATCCCAGCCAACTCAGAGTGAAGGAGGGGCACACTCTGAACAGCTTACCAGACTATTCAATGGCAACACAGACATACGACCATTCACACTCACATTCTCACCCGGATATACTCCACATAATCAAAAATATCCAATTAGCCTAATGTGCATTTAGAGTACCCAGAAGAAACCAACGTGAACACAGGGAGGACATGCAAACTCCACAACACCAGGCACAGGACTAAAACCAGGACTTCCCCACTGTGAGACTGGAAGTGCTAACCACTGTGTCATCTGCATGGATGATTATTAATCGTTGAAATGAACCAACTCCAATAAGCAATGCATTATGCAAAACATTTTCAGCCTCTTACCAGTGACTGAGAGAGATCCAGTGCTGTTGGCTTTGCCTCTGTCATTCTCAGCAAAGCAGGTGTACTGCCCCTCATCTGATTTGGTAACATTGAGGATCTCCAGACTCCCATCCTCCCAAATGAAAATCCTGCCATTGATACATAACAGTTTATTTTTCTTTTTATTAGCTTTACCAAATATTATATTATAATTCATAATCTGAGCTTAAATGAATGATGTTGAATAGTTTTTCAACAGTAATTTCAACACCTACATGTATACCTACATGTAATAATAGGAATAAAATTTGTTGAAGCCTCTACTCGAGAAAAACCAGAACCGAGTCTATTCCTCTAAAGATTATCATGGCTGCCGACTCCTCCATGCCAAGCATTTCAAACTGCTCTTGCATTTAGCTTAAAAGATTTTAACAGAGGTCCAAATTCACAGTCTAACATTTCTATTACAAAAAAAACTGTATGTTTAGAGTTTTAAGATCCTAAGTCCTAAAATGATGGATTAGCGGGTTCCGAACTTAGTTAGTCACACAATACCGATTGTGATCCCAATATTGTCCGATGATATTCCAATGTTATTACACTGTTTCAGACGAGTTTGTTCTATGTTCCCCAACCGTTACCCGATGTGATTGAGATTTATTTTCCGATAATCTGATTTTATTGCAGTCCATACCAGTGTCACTTAGATTTGTACCAATGTTGTTCATATGTCTCCAATACTGTATAGAAAACACATCGTTATACATATCATTATACATGTTATCATATTTATACCAATGTTACACCGATCACTGATGGTCACCAATATTTATTTCCTTATTGCCCCATTGTACTTTGAACACAAAAAAACAATTCATATTTCAACCCTCCCAAAATATTTCACTTTTCCCTGAAATTTTACAGCGTCCTCCAATGTTTTCTGATGCGTTCCGATGCTCTCTGATTTCCTCAGATGTAAAATTGGAATATGATGGAGGCAAATCGGGATCATGATCATTATCGTGTGAGCCTATCTCAAGCAAAATTCCTGAAACTACATATAAATTGCAATATTTTGGGGTGCCAATAATTTTATTTTGTTGTGAACACCATGTGAATGAGAGGAAGTGTGATGGAAGAGTTCAGCTGAAGGACTAACGGTAATGAAGGCAGAGGAATTGTAGCGAAGAGGAGGATTAAGTGGTTAAGGCTTTGGCTTACTGATCCAAATGTCAGGGTCCCAGTTCAAGCACCAGTACAACCAAGCTGGAACTTTTTGCCTTTGAGCCCAAAAACTGTTCATTTGTGCCAATTGCCAGTGGTATATTAAGGTTTTAAATGTCTTTTGAGCAAGAAAATCACAGTGGTTTGAGTTTGTCCTATAAATCACCTCCAACCAGCGTGTTTTAAGTTATAAAATTGAGTATTACACTGTGATTTGTAAGTATTTCATGGTTGCGTTCATCGCTACACAGATCATCAGTTAGATTTTTAAGTTTGATATTTGCCCATTTATTTGAGGTCACAAAAGCATTCATTCAAATTCTGAACTGCTAAATCCTAATTAGGGTCGCCGGGGAGGCAGGAGCCCATCTCAGCCTACTCTGGGCGAGGGCAGAGTACACCCTGGACAGCTCGACAGGCCATTGCAGGGCAGAAACACGCTGACGGCTCTGCAGCGTACTGTTGACGAAAATTAGCAATGGTTCTTTTACTTGCCGTAGCCAGTGAGAGACATGGCCGGCCTTTGATTGAGTTAGCTACACTGGGCGGACAGCAGTGACATCCTGTTGATAGTAGGACTTGAATGTCGGACCTTGGGATCAGTTATCTAGCACCCTACCACCGGGGCAACACTGCCCCAGTCACAAAAGCAGTGCCACAAATTTTAACAAAATAAACAAACACCAGAAATATCTCTCTGCTCTCATTTGTGATTGACTCGCTTTTGACTCTAGGCTTGACAAAACACACTGAAATGCAAAATGGCAAAGTGTGCACACGAGTGAAATTTCACTTTCTCACTATTACTTTTGCACTTTTTTGGAACGCAGATGATGTGCAACTGCACATGCCACAGAGATCAAATATACACAGATCATGCTGGACACTGATCACGTTCTTTTGTGAAAACTTTACGTAACTACCAAGAATCATTTGGACTAATCAGAGGCATCTGATTAGAATGCCTCCCAAACGCCTCCACGGTGTGGTGTTCCGGGCATGTCTGACCGGGAGCTTATCATTACACTATTTCCAGTGTGCATCTCCCAAATGTCATGTGCTATTTTAAAAAGATGTCAATAATTAAAAGAGATGGCATACAATACATTTTAAGAAGCATTAAGAATTGTTTTCCAAGAGAGCATTTTAAAAATAACCTTAACACAAAATCTACCCAGTCTGCTCAGCTCGAACCCTTCTGTGCTCCCTAAAACATGTGCACCAGGTTCTTTTGCAGGAGGCTGTCTTTCTCTTTAATTCTTCCATTGCTTGAAATATACCACCAGCTTTATTTTTTAAAAAGGTCTCACACTGTTATGTACATTTTTTTTTCACAACCTCCCATACTGTCTGATCAAATATTCTAGTGCTTTGAACAGCTTCGTTACAGTAATCCCAAGAGGAAGGGCTTATCTCATACCTGCTGGAGTTGAAGAGCAGCTCTGTGCCTTTGCTCCAGGAGAATGTGGGTCTGGGTGCACCTTTTGGTTTGCACATAATAACCACACGCCCATTCTTTGCTCCCAGCAGCCTCTGCTTAACCGGGTTGAACTCAAATGAAGGAGCTCCCACTGACAGCAAAAAACATCAACACATTGTTGCAGACTTTGGGTTTATTCCAATAAACCATATGGAGAAAAATCTTCCAGGACAAACGTATTAGTTCTATGCTAAATGCTAATCTACTTTTATGGAACATATGCAAGCTATTAGCAAAAATGAACAACTAACATCACATCATTAAGGAACTGTGACTTGCGTTTACTGGGTTTTGGTGGGTGGCTTTCTGTTGGCAGAGGTGTAGCTTGCCATAAAAGTTTCGTTTTAATTAATGAATTTTAATGGTGTCTTGATATTTACGTGTTGTAGTGCATCTGGGAGTTATTTGGGGAAATCTCACATGCGGATATTTTTTGGACTGACTGTACCCTTAATTAAATCACTGTTGCACCATTTGTCAGGTTGAGGCCCAGCAACATGATGGCCTGAAGTAGTGAATGACCAGGTTATCACATCAATGAACCTTTTCTTTCCTGATGGGATGGATATAAAATTGGGAATTGTGGAATTCTCAGGAATTAATTTTACACACGAACTTGCACCACAGATTACTGACCTCAAGTCTTTTGGGTGTGCTGGGGAACATTTTATGCATTTTAAGTTCAATTCTCCTGTCATGGCTTTAAGATGTCAGTGAAAAATGAACCCAAAATGAACCAAAAAAAAATGAACTCCTAATGGAATCTTGTGATGCTGCATTAGTTTATAGAAACAATGCCGTGGCGATTACGCCCTGTAATCAAGGGTAAAAACAGTCTAACAAAATAATAATGAGCAGGACTTTGCTTTTTTTATTTTTATTTTTTTTTGGCTGGGCATGTTTTTTTACTGATTTAGAAAACAAAACAGGGTCATTATCTTCCCTGGCCAATCCATCATGCAACAGCTTACCGAAGACTCGCAGTTCAGCGTTGGCATGGATCACCCCGTGGCGATTCTCAGCAAAGCACTGGTACATTCCCGAATCCTCAGATTTCAGGTCTGTGAAGTGCAACTCATGCTTTCCATACTGTTGAATCAAATACACAAACAATCCATAATCATTCTGATGATTTTTGAGATCACTGAAGTCTGTAAACCCTTATGAAAAAGGAGATTATTCAGAAGTCTTCACTGAAAGTTTTGACAGTGAAGCTGATTTGCATGCAGAGTGTGTTCAGAGGGTAGCCCCTGCTGTGTTACACCCCCTGCATACACTCACAGGCTTTTGAAGCAGAACTTATTGTTGCCATGGGTGTTTGTGCACTAGTGTCGGCACCCGTTTAGCATTGAAATACAGCCTAGAGTTTGCCTCATTCTATGCTGTAATTTAGAGAGCTGGGGATCTTTAAAGCCTCAACTGAACTGTACAAAAAATCTGATTAATGGACAGCGATCAATAAGGAGATGATGAGTTTTCACACATTCATCATAGTTCTGCACTTTACAAGCAAACCCAGCCAAAGACTGTGGTGGAAAGGTTGAGTGCATTAGATGTAGCATGGACTTGATGGACGATAAAGAAAAATCCACTTAAAGACTTTGAACCAATCATGTTAGAATGAAGAAGGGTTTAAGGGCCATACCATTTGGCCATTTTTCAAAAAGTGTACATGAGGTTTGGGTTTTCCGCTGGCGACGCAGGACATAGTGTAGTCACTGCCGAAGTCCCTCTCACTGCTGCTGATGTGCTCCACCCATTTGGGAGCAGCTGGAAGAGAAAAGGCCAAGATCAACAGACATATCCAGGCGGAATGCAATATATACCAAATATGGCATTTGTGACATTTTTTAAAATAAAATTGTGTTATGTGGAAATGTACAGAATATTTCATTTATACACTATTATTACTTTCATTACAAATTTAACATGAATTTCGTATACATTTTATATTTATTTTTAGGGTAAATATGTACAATATAGTATCAAATTAATAAGGATTATTATACAACATTGCATTTTTTTGTATCAGATGCTTCTGAGATTGTTCAACTGCAAAATGCTCAAGATATTTCATTAAATTTGTTTTAACACAAACCTTTTTAAGATGACTTCTTGTCTGTTCATTTAAAGGAAACAGGTCTACTTACTGTTAATATAGGAGTACTAAGGCCATACTTATTTGTTATTGGGGTTTTTTGGGGGTTTTTTTCCCCAAGGTATAATTTCAATGTCAGTTTAGGATTAAAAAATAATAAAAGACTTCCCCTCCCAGTGAAGTAAATGGTTTTATTTTAATATAAGGCTGAATGACCTTATAATCAGGAAGTTTTAACTGCAACATCTTTACCACCCAAAATGTTGCATAATTTTAGCATATTATTTAAAACTGTGACTATGCCCATTTAAGCTCCTTTGAACAAAAGGTTAAATTTATTTCTTCTATAAAAAAAAAACCATGCTGATTGATTGGATCTAACATGGATCAGCAGTTTTTATACAATCCTGGGTAAGTTTTTCACCTTATTGTATCCCATATTTGTTTTTAAAATGCTAGGTTTTTAAAAGAGATATGGCTGATATTTAATTGGGTTAAATGTCTAACTCCCATACAAATGAGCAGAAATAGCTGTGAATACTGTGTTTTTAATATTAGGTTCTTACCCTTAAACAGAAGACATTGATATTAAGAGAAAATCGTTGTAAAAAATTGTAACAATAAAAAGATGCTAAACACTTTTTATAGTGTAAAGAAAGAATAAATATTAATATATCTACTCAATCACTTATTTAACCACTTAATCCTATTAGGGTATCAGGAAGGCTGGACCTGTCTCAGCCGACACTGGGTTTAGGGGGAGTACAACAGTTCGCCAGGCCATCTCAGATCCAACACACAACCATTAACAATTACACCTGCAGGCAATTTGGAACACCCAATCCTAACCACTACACCACCGTGCCGCCCTAATAAATATCTAAATTCTATAAAAAGCCAAATACAATTCTTAGTGTTTTTTCAAGTATTTTATAATGCTTTATTATGGTTTGAGTGATGAATATGGGTTATATGGTATGTATAGGTTATTGAACACTATGGTGTTAGACTTTACCACAGTAGAACTTAGTGTTTTAAATAGATTAGCTGATTTTTACTTATTTCAGTTACTCTTTTTTCCCAATACTGTACCACTGCCCAGCCCACAAAATTGCCATAAACCCATCTGTAACTTTAAATGTAAATAAAGTCTGTCATTTTTAGAGATAATTATGTGCTACAAGTCCACCTTCACAAAAATCCTACCTTCTACATAGAGGTTTGCTTGGTGCCGGTCTTTTCCTTTAGAGTTGAGTGCCTCACACTCATATACACCCTCATCTTCATACTGG
The DNA here is from genome assembly GCA_039654305.1 of Porochilus rendahli. Lineage (NCBI taxonomy): Eukaryota > Metazoa > Chordata > Actinopteri > Siluriformes > Plotosidae > Porochilus > Porochilus rendahli. The sequence goes on along the minus strand of JBCNYG010000007.1, from coordinate 7,445,168 downwards.
ATATTAAAGAGGTGCAGGAGTCCACCTGCTACACTGGTCTCATGATGAACAGGTAGGGCTCCGTTTATCTTCCTCCATTTTATCTGGGGAATAGGACTGGACCAAACAATTTTACCAGTTATACAAATGGCATTCAAAAATAACAAAAAATAAATAAAAAAATATATACAATTAAACTGTATTTTTTTTTGGGGGGGGGGGGGGGGGGGGGGGGGTGGTGGGTGAAAAACAAAAAAACACTGCCAAAAAAAAGGTTAGAAAAGAG
>JBCNYG010000007.1:7378958-7392357 GCA_039654305.1 Porochilus rendahli | reverse complement strand
TAACTGGTGTCAGAGCAGAAAGGAGAAAATCTTTTTCTGATGGATCTTAGCTTCTTTCGTTCATGCATGCCAAACAAACAGATAAAGCTGAGTGTGTTCACTCAAAAAATACAGTACAAACAGGGTTTTGATTTAAAAAAATATTCTAACATTATCTTGTTTATTAGGTTTATTACACTACATAACAATTCAATAAGTATCTCCAGAGCTGTTTTCCATATTGCACATGAACACAGAGTGTATATATTATTATTTAAATTTCATGAACAACTAGCAGCTCAAGCCAACTTATAACCAGCTTCTGTATTTTTTTCTTGCTGTAATGATGTATTCCATCCCCAGTGTCATTGCTGCCTACACTCCTCGAAAGCCACAAGAGATACTATCATCAATCACTGAAAGATAGAAGCCGCTAGCACCAAATCCTGCTTAAAACACATACACAGCACAATCCTCAGTGTAAACACCTATAGTGTTTATATGTATAGCTGTAATAACAGTGTGGTGCAGTGTGGGGTATTGTTAGTGCATTGAGGTAGGAGGGCACTGGTCCATTTTTGGCTTTGTAGGCAAGTATCAGTCAAAGGCATAATAGGCCAATTAGATGGAATGGTTATGAATCAGTTATGCAGTCCCAACAGTCTGCGTAGTTCTTTTCATCTTTGGTCTGAAGCACAAGGCATTCATTTCTTCCACAAAGCCCAATGCCAGGGTACTACTTCAATTTTTTTTGCGATTCTGTAAGTATCACATTTCTATAAGTATGCCGATTAAATATTACAATTCACCTTGAATCTGAGTTATACCTCTAAAGCTTTAAACCTTGAAGGTTTTACTCAAAAGCTGCACAACTGAATTTAAAGTAAATAATTAAATGTAAACTACTTCTCAGAAAATTACATCCCCCTGACAATCTGAAGCCCATGTCCATAGATGAATAGCTATGTGTAATTCTTGATGCTTAGGCATGTGCCCTTGAAATTTACACAAAAATCTTTCAGTTTGATTATATAATTTTTGTTGATATTATGCACCGTAAATGATAAAATATTCAAATCCTGATTGCATTTGTTAACAAACTGGAGATCCTCAGTCCACCTTTCCTAGATACGCCCTATGTACAAAATAATGATTGCAATCACAAGCTGCCAGCACAGATTTAAAACCACATGCCTGACTAACTATTTTACCTCATTAATAGGAATGTGTTGCTGGCCTAAAATAAGTAATAAGATAAATATATTGGGCTTTTTACACCTGAGCCTAGTAGCTCACTACAGTTTATCCCAGTTTCTGTAGCTTGAAGTAACTAGGGGTTCAACTTCTCCTGGATGTCCATCGTAGGTTACCTTCCCATAGGTACTCATTTATACTGCTGAGTGGTTAAAACCTTGCAGTAAAGAATGAAATGAAGTTGACCAGATAAAACATTAAATACCTTGGGTTCATACTTCTGCAATAAAAATAAATAAATCAATAAATAAAAAATTTTTTTTTTTTACACACAGTCCCAAATTTTTCTCAGTTTGGGGTTGTATAATAGTCATAGAAACTACATTAAATTTAATATAAAAAACAGAAACTTCCCTAAAAATTGTCAAGTGTGGAGAGTCAGTATAAAACCCATACACGTAAATGTATGTGGATTAAAAATCTATGAGACATTTTCCAATCAATTATTTAATACAGACTTTCAAATGTCTGACTTGCTGTGCATGGCAGTATTATTTCTAGAAACTCCAGAGGAGCCACTTTTCATCCACAATCTCCCCATCATCCCCTGAATGTCTCTTGTGTTTTTTGCTGAGTGTTTGTCAACTGCGGACATCTCCTTAGTTCTAAATAAAGTAGTGACTTTTGAAAAGGCACTCAGAGGCATACAGTGGAAATATACAGCCTAAACCACAGAATAATAGGGCGCTTCTCATTTGTCAGGCGCGGTCGTGACTGGTACTGGCCTCTGAGAAGTAACACAGAGCTGGCTTTGTGGTAAGGCACTGTATCTCTGGATGATATCCAGTGAAGAAGTAAAAAGTCAATCATTCTCTCCAGAGTCTGACCTTTTGTGGCTTAGATACACCTTTTCCAATGATCCCTCTGCACCTCAGCATGTCAGAACATAATCATCTATCTGTAACAGTCAGGAACATTATTTGTGCTGTTAAAAATTACTACTGGAAAAGGGAAGGAATTTAGGACAACAATTCACACACACACACACAATGGGCGTCCAATTACACAGCCATCATCTCCCACTGGACGGCTATTGAACAGGTTCAGTTTCTATGGGAATTGTGACATGACACATGGGTTACTGTCCATTTTCAGAACGGTGATCTGAGGGCACAACATGAAACAGTAACATACACATATACATATATATACATATACACACACGTTTATGTATAAGGAGGCTTCAAATATTATGCATACCTGTGCCAAAAACCACAGAAATCAAAGTTTATTTTATATTTTGCTAAGCAGAAATTGTTCATTAAAATGCAGGCTTTGTAATACCTGGTGTTCTACTGTCTGATAGACTTTCCGTTTTCCAGACAAGTAGAGTAATTGTTTTGAACGTAGTGCATTAAATCATTATCTTCATCAACAGAATATATCTGATGAGCCCTTGTGAAAGTGCTGATGATAACAGAACACTGGACGCTCTATTGATCTGCTACTTCCTTTTAAAATCAGCACTTTAATTCTTGCTGTAATAGACTCTGTCATAACAGGAGCATCTTCTGCATCTTAAGAACACAAACATATTCACAGGTGGGCATAGTAATGAGACTGATTGAGCATCTAGTGCTAACTTTGGATAAAATAAAAAGCACACGCTTATAAGCTGTAATTTAGCGTGGAAAACACTGTAAAGAAATAAGGAGGCATCCTCTTTTATATTTACATGAAAATAAATCCATTTTACAACCCACTCAGGGTAGCATAGGTACCGAGCTTCATGCTACACTTGGTTTTAATTATGATAAAGCTAAAAAGTGATTTAGTGTAGGTGGAACAGGCTCGGTGACAAAAAAATGGTGTCAAAAATTTAATAGAGCTTCAGGGAGGATCAATCAGGTCTGTGAATAATCCAAACTTCAACTCTAATTTTCATCAACAACTCAAGTTCCTTTCACAAACAGGTTGGACAGTGGTGGCTCTGGGGTGCTAATCATAAGGTCAGTGGTTTGAGCTTCAGTTTACCACTGCTGAGTCCTTGAGCTAGACTCTCAACCGCTCAGTTGTATGTATGAGATAAAAATGTAATTTGCTCTGGATAAAGATTTTGTAGTTCAACAACAGAACATTTATGTGGTGGAAAAAACATGCTGATATTAAAGTTGCATAGTTGCATTCACATATAAAATATGTGGATTTATGGGTAAAACAGGGCAGGTCTTTAAGTAAAATTGTGACATGTTCAAACAAAAGTGGTTTTACTGTTGCAAGGCAAACATCTTTTGAGGGACCATCGTACATACATTACGTGATCATACGACTACTACAATTACTGATCATATGCAATCATACGACTACTGTAAGAAAACTGTACGCTGCCGATGACCCAAAAAACTTTTAAGTGTAAAATGTAAAAAAAATTAATATGTCTATCATAATACAACCGTAGGTCATCCTAGAGAATCGTACAACAGACCTACGAAATGGACCTGTTGTTGAGACTTTTAAGAAATTTTGTATATGAAACTTTCTATATGTCGCTACAACAATCTAGGACAACAGGTGAGATTCACATGACACACTCACAGCTGTGCAAGGAATGTATTATTTGTTTTTCATGGACCTGTCGTATACCTTTTGTATGACGTTTGTGACAGGCGCTTCAGCTAAATACTATTTTTGGTAACGTTCACCTCATCCTGATTTAAGTTGATCAAATTGCCAATGTATTATTAAAGTGTGTCACCCGTTTTATTTTTTATAGTTACATATAACAATTAATGTGGTATGTCTACAAACAAATAAACTCCTTTTATCACCATAAACGCTCTCACTCACTCACTCACTCATTTGCCAAACTTCTTAATCCTACTAATCACAGATAGGCTAAAGCATATCTCAGTCAACACTGGGCAAAGGTGGAGTACAGCATATCCACTAGACCGTTATGCCACTCTCACCATAAACAGCTGTGTCAATATATTTTTCATTTCTATTCTCACTCCTAAAGTTAATTAGAACAAAAATATGCGGCTTGTTATGATAGTGAGGAGCCCTGAAGACTTGCCTGTGGAGGGAAACGTAAATGTCTGACAACACTGGAGACACCTTCCATAAATGTGAAACAAGCATACACCTTCTTCACAAAATACCTTACAATGTTTCTAAGCCTGATTAGAGCATATGGCATACACACATTGCACAAGTCGTGTCTACACAAATGCTTATTAAAATGAGCACCATCATTCAAACCAGTGTAGCCGATCTATTGTCACAAAGATACATTAAATCACAGTATAAAAAATTAATCAACATCTTCAGATCAACCAGATTTTAGAATTCAACAGTATTATGCACATGTTCATGTTATATAAGACTATTTACTTGTATTGACTTTCCAAAAAATAAAAGGCAGAGGAAGGAGACCAATATCCTGAAACACTCCTGACAGGCACAAAATTAAGTGTCCTTCCTTAAAGGAACATCATCTCTCTTCTTCCCCTTAATATCCAAAGCTTTTATAATCCAAGTCTTTCTCTGTGTAAGGCAAAAAAGGATCATACAAGTGGAACAATTTTCTTTGCATGGGCTTTCCCCCCAAAAATTTAAGAATCTGTGTAAAGTTCCTAAATTCCAGATTTATTTAAGCATAACCAGCTCTCTCTCTCTGAACAATTGCGTGGGATGCTTTTATATAGAACATTTCAGTCACGGTGTAGTGTAGCATGCTCTCCCATAGCCTGATCCCTCCTGCGCTCTGTTGAAGCTGTGTGTGAGAGATAAGGCTTTCTGTGCTTGCAGTTTGCCTCACACCCACTGCCCTCGTCCTCTTATATAGTCATTACAGGCCCTACATAAATATTCTAGCATGTGAAATTGTCCTCTTCTCTTAGTTTTCCTACTGCAAGCAGAAAGCAGTCCTATTGCCTGACCTTCTGCAATGCAACAATCAGTAGATGATCCATTATGTATTAGGTACAGTTGGTTTTTGGATATTAATGTTGTAATACTACCAGGAGTTCTAAAATTAGTTTTGTTTTATATTTTTACTTTGCAAAAAAAAAAAATTGCACACAAGAAAATATTTTAATTATAAAGTTACCATGAAGCAGATATATATATGTTTTTACTAATTCCAAGCTTACATTGTCTATTTGTAGATGAAAAAATAAATTATAGAAATATATCTAGAAATAGAACAAAAATTAGATTAAAAAATGGAATTTTTTAAATCTTATTTTTTGTCAACTAAATAAATAAATATTTGAAATTAATTTTATTGGTTTAGCATTTTGCTTACTGCATTATGTTGATAACATATCTTTTAATATACTAATTTTCTTTAATATACTAGTTTTCTTTTCTTATGAAATGGTTTTCCATCCAGAGGGCAAATTTAATTTCCCTATATGTGTAATTAGGTTTTTTCTCAAGGTCAAAAACCAAGCCTTCTTTTGCTTGAACATTACACTGTAAAAACGTCTTAAACAGTCAACTGTATCCAGAATTTTTTAATTTCAAGATTACAATAAACCAAATAATACCTTTAAACAATTTCTTTTCTACTTTTTACATTTTATTAATTTTATTTGTTCAATGTAGTACAATTATTTGCCAAAAGTAATTACTTATAAAAATGTATTCAAATGTGAAAAATGGTCTAAAAAGATAATAAAAAATCGTATATTGGAATAAGCGATATTAGATACATGTGTCCACGTTTAAGATATTTGAACTTATCCCTTTTTGCAGTGTAATGCCGCGTTCAAACAGGAAGCGACAAACGTAAAGTGGGAACTGGATGCACTCTCAGTTTATAGGTGTAATAGGTATTGCCTACTGTACCACACACTGCACACACACAAACATTCTGCCCCAAACACAAAAATTAACTAAAATGTGATTCTCTTTAGTCACCTTTATTTATCTAACCCCCAGAGTGCTATCCTTTTTAACAAAATATAGGACACATTTCAGAAAGAGTCCTGCTCCAGGAACTATTTTGCCAAATTCAGTTCATGCCTACAGTTCAAGTTAAAAGCTCTAAAACTAAACTCTAATTGCAGTACTGAAGCTCATTCAGTGATTACCTTCATCAAACAGGAACCAGATCATATACAACACAGCCTACATAACTAAAAATACAGGGTGTCCCAAAAGTCACTATCCACGTTTAATAAATTCCTAAATATTACACAAGAAACTGAATGCATTCATAATTTAATGTCTACGAAGGAGTCATTGCAGTTTTACTTGCTTGACTTGCCATCACGTTCCAACATCTTGAAGACTAGCTGTATACCTCCACATGAGCGCCTCCATTTTCAACTGCCTTCAGCCACCTTCGGACACGGGAAAATTACCTGAAGATGCTGCAGGAGTTTGCTGTGCCACAACTTCAGGCAAGGAATGACCTTGATAATGTCTTTTTTTCAATAGACGGAGCCCCTGCAAACTTTGCCAGGTTACTGAGATATTTCATGAACATCAAGTTTCCTGACCGATGGATCGGTCGGTCATTGGGGTCCCTGGGAATGGGCTCCGCGCTTCCTTGACCTCAAACCTTGTGACTTTGTGACTGTGGGGCTATATTAAAAGCCAGGTGTATGCCACTAGGCCCTGTGACGGTCACAGGTTAAGGAAAGAATCCGCACGACTTGATCAGGGAAGAAATCCTGCAAAACATCGGAGAGGCATGTGTCCTTTGTTGATATTAAAAATATGAATATTTTTTCGTGTAATTTTTAGGAACTTATTAATGTGTATAGTGACCTTTGGGACACCATTATATATTTTACTTAACAAATATACATACCACCTGCTATGGCCTGGCAAACTATTCAGGGTGTACTCTGCCCTCTCCCAGAGACGGCTGAGATGGGTGCCTGCCTCCCTGTGACCTTAACTAGAATTTAGCGGTTCAGAAAATGAATGAATGAATGAATGAATGAATGAATATACATACCAATAATTCTATTTTGTCCAAATTGATTCAGGACAATTTCACCGTAACTGACAAGGTATTTGATGAACAAACCAGATGAACAATTGTTTTTTTAAATAAATATCAAACAGTCTTTAATCATCTAATAAACAATGCAGAATCACCAAAAGGAAGACAGTGAAATCTAAAGTTTCCTAAAGTTTCATTCGGAAAAATGTAACGTGTCAAGACGAATCAAGACATCAAGAAGACATGACAAGAACAATTACGCTAAATTATCTTTCTATGAACAATAAACTATATTAAAATCATTAAAAAAAAATTCAAGTTAATTCAGTCCCGGTAGTTTTTGGTGAGGTACAGTGAACTTGTGTAACTGACGTGGCATTCCAGCATAACTGACGTAGCACAAATGAATTGTCATAATTGTCGTAATGTTTGTCTTCATCTCCTGAACAAGTTCCGAAAATGTCTCTGAACTTTCTTTAAGTCCACAATTTTGACCTCTGAGCAACCCTGTGGGGTTATTGGCCCAGAGAAGATATTTCCAGTGAACACTAGGTTAATGGCATCTGTTTTTGGCCATGAAAATAAAGGTTCTTGATCCCTCAAAATCATAGAAATGTAATTTTATACACATCTCAATGAACCTGAGTTAGCAAACTGCCTATGTAAAATCGATCTACATAATCTAGCATTTCATAGCATTTTTCTACCTCAAACATTAGGCCACGGGACCAGCCAGGAGAAAACCAGCAGGAAAAATGTGTAGCGGTGGGGGAGTGAGCAGCACCTTCCCTTCCTCCACATTCATGGCTGAAGTGCTTTTGAGCAAGGCACCGAACCTCCAACTGCTCTCCGGGCGCTGCTCAGAGTGTGTGTGCTCAGTGTTTACATTTGTAATGGCTTAAATGCAGAAGTCAAAGTTTCCCTTGTGGAATTAATACAGTTTCAAAAAATCAATCAATCAATAAAAATAAAATTACATTTCCTTCCATTTTGTGGAAATGTAATTTTATTTTTATTGATTGATTGATTTTTTGAAACTGTATTAATAAAAAATACATTCTGGGATGTACCGATGTACCATGTACAGTATAGGTTTACTGGGTTGAGGCTTCCCAATTATGGTGTCTTGTGGATCAGTGACAATTGTCATAGGTACATTTCCCAGCATTCTGCAGAACTCAACTATAATATACTCTGCATATGTTCTATCCTTCCTCATGTCATATGTATACTCTTGACCTGGAATTAATTCTTGCAGGTCATCAAGATATTTCTGAAGGAGGATTTTTAAGATAATCACATATCATGTTACGGAGCTGGTCATGTCCATAAGTACTCAATCCATGTCTCAACAGCGGATCTTGTAATACCCTAGACTTGTTATTTCATAAAATATATCTTTCTTTAAATATATCCAACATATAGCCCTTTATAGACCCAACACCACGGAACGTCCGTCCTGTCCTATTAATTGATGTTTATGTATGTGTTTGAGTAGTAGATAATATACAGCTTTCTTACCATCATTTTGATTGTCCCTCATTCAGTATCCACTTGTGCAGAGAAAGTGTGAAGCAGCAAAGCAACCTCTTTCTTGTGCATGCTCCCAACGAATGCTAATGTTCCCACATCAATACCGTGCTCAAAGGCAAATTCTGTCAGGATTGCAGCCAGGAACACAGAAACAGCCAGCTGAGGACCAAAATTAAAAACTCTACAAATACACACTCACACAAATACACACACTCACATACAAGTACATTTATAAGGTGGACAAATCAAATTTTGTGTCTGGAATTTTGTGTCTTGCCTGAGGGGACCAGGGGAAAAAATGCTTTACCTGCTTTGCATTTAGTAGATGTGATTACCCGTGAAGTCACAGTTCCTGATGTTAAAATTATAGAGCACACTTTCTAATCCTGCCACCTGCTGCACAACACGCCGGCCAAGTGTAATCTGATGGTACAGTGATTTTTACTAGGCAGACTAATTTAGGCGCACAGATGACAGATTGATTTTTTATTATTATTTTTAGAAGGAGAAGTGCACAAGTATGTGAAAACATTAATGAAGTCAATCAAAATAAGATTTGTAATATCCCATCTTACTACATGGTAAATTTTGAATATCTTCAAGAAAAAAGGTTTGCAACCCTAAATACTGTTAGAGACTAGCAATCTTTTATGTACCCTGACAAAACCCTAAATTCTCTACATTCGTATCACTGTGCGCCACTAGCTTTACCTATTTAATACATCTTACACATAGCTAATATATTTCCAGTAAGCACATTCGAATGTTAAGGTACAGCAGGGGATTACCTATGAATTACACAGCTTTAAAAAGGCTTCGGGAAACACAGCCCAGATCATTTTGAAAACCTGTTTGTTTCAAGCTGTCATCTAAAATTTTGAAACCACCAGACTAAGTTTCCAGAAGCTGTCGGCACTCCAAAAAATATTATATTGATAACAGAACACAGTTGTCCACACTGTTATTAAAAATGACATAAATAAACCGGAGTCAGATATGGGAGAGAAAGAGTGATGAAGCTTTCCACTTGAGGAATATGCCCTGTGAAAATCAAATTACACTGCTCCAGAGAAAATGCAGGGCAGAAATTACCCACTTACAGCACAGCCGTGGATATTTAAGGCTCTGAGGGAATTACGGAAGTGAATACATGCACCAATTGTGAAAACAACACCCGAAAATCAGAATGAATTAAATAAGGCTGCGATTATGCGGATGGGATGGATCCCTGAGTGCTATGCTGGCACTGTGTTCCTCCCTCTTTCACCAGTAATGGGATTTCTAGGCGTAAATGTACTTCCATTCAGCACTGGAGCCACTGGCCAAAGAAAACTATTGATCCCCTATGTTAGCCATGCAAGGCCAGTAAGTGGAGAGGAGCATGCCTTAAATTTGTAATGAGGTTTTTCTAAGAGAAATATGATGCCTAGGGTCGCTTTCAAGACTTTAAAATATAGCTGATCAATATAGCGGGAAAAATCTTATCGCAATTTATTTTTTATATCAGTCTATCTCAATATGTCACAATATACTGTATAAACCAAATCACCGTTATTGTCAAGATGAAATGTTCTGTTGTACTCTTGAGTGAAATGTGTGGATATCATAAGGTTCATTATAAATTAGGGCTTAGTGATATTGATTCAATATCTATATTTATAACAATATATAATTTGATAATGCTGACAGTTTGAGGAGTATCAAAATGCCTGAAGCCAGGGCTGCACAATATAATGTAAAACATAATAAGGGTCTGAAATGTTCATAATTGTTTGTATAGAAGTTGCTGACGTTTGCATAAGAATTTTCCGGGTTTTCAGTATAACAACATAAAAAACCTCCGTCTCCAAGTGTTATGGCAGGGTATCTGATGGTGAAAGCAGCAGAAGATCCTATCCAAGAGCCACTGGCGCGAACACCAAATGGCATGCGGAGGAGCCTCAATCGAGGCGAACTGATGGCGTCAACCAGCAAGTAAGCTGCTACTGCTACTGTAGCAAAGGAGTGAATGCAACAGCAGCAGGCTATAGTAGCTGGGTGCAGATAGCACATAGGCGGCTTGCATTTGACGGTCGCAACTTTGGCTGACCCCTGAGCATCCTCTTGTTAAGACAAAAATGCAAGTGTCCAGGCAGCCCTCTTTAGGGATAGTAGTGCCTGCCCTGACAAGCAAAGCCCTAGAAAAGGTAGGTAGAGAAAGCGTGCTCAGAACACTCTTGGCTGGCTAACCGCAGTCAGTGGCACTTTACATGAAGTGGTAGAAAATGTAAGAAGAGGATGACTGTTGCAACACAGAAGCATGAGCATTATGCTAAATGGAGACAACCAACTGTAACAAAAGACTGCTTTGATTGCCAGGAATTGCAGCTGTATGGCATTGGGATTGCAGCTCTCCAGGAAACACGTTTTGAGGCACAAGGCCAACTCCAAGAAGCGGACCACACCTTCTTCTGGGTTGACAAGACTGCAGAAGCTGGAGTTGCTTTTGCAGTACACGACACGATTACCAAAAAGCTGGCATCACTTCCCACAATGATCTCACCCAGGCTCATGTCTCTGAGAGTGACTATTGGAAAAGAGTGGTACTTGACTCTGGTGAAGGTGTATGCACCCACGATGATTTACACTGATGAGGAGAAGGAGAGCTTTGACCAAGAACTCACTCAAGTAGTGCTCAAGGTCCCCAGAGAAGACAAGCTCCTAATACTAGGTGATTTCAATGCTAAAGTTGGGACAGACTGGGAGACTTACACAGACATCATTGGCAAGTTTGGCCAAAAAAAAAGGCCTCCAAAAGGGAGTTCCTGCTGAATTAGAAGTTTTTCTACTATTACACCTGTACTTGCTTGACTATGCCATCACGTGAAAATGTAAAAAAAAAAAAAAAAACTCCTGCATGTGCCAACCCTAAGAAATTGGACATCAGCAAGCTGACAGACAACAAGCATTGTCAAGAATTGACGACAGGGATAGAAGCTGCATTAAAGAGTGGACAGTCAGCTGGAGAGGAGAATGTAGAGCAGCTCGAAAAAGCCCTGAAGAACGCAGTGTACTCTGCAAGCAAAAAAATTCTAGGCTATCCCAACAGAAAGACTCCTGATTGGTTCTGGAAGAATGGAAATGAAATTGAGAGGCTCCAGAAAGAGAAGAGGAGCAAGCATCTTCAACATCTACATGAGAACTCTGAGAGGAGCAAAAGTGCAAGGCTGAGGTGCAGAGGAGAGTAAGAACTCTTAAGAACAACTGGTGGCAGATGCATGTCAGCAACTGCAGAGAAAGCCCACAAGAAATGAGCTGTGTAGGGAAATCAGTGTAAAGGAACTCAAGAAAACTCTAAAGACAACAGCCAGTGGCTAAGCACCTGGTCTAGATGGCATTTCCTCAGACGTCCTGAGAAATGGTGGCAAAAAAGCTGTGTGAAGCAGTGCTAGACCTGTTCAACAGATGTTTACTGTTAGGTACTGTGCCCCAAGAGAGCAGAGTGCAGAAACCATTGTGGAATGTTACTCCTGGCCACAGTAGGCAAAGTCCTTTCCAAGATTGATCTCCGCACAAGAAAAGATGGTAAACTGTTCAACCTTGCCCAGCTTCATGCCCACACAAAAACGCAGGAGATGTGCATCAGAGAACTGCTCTATGCTGATGACTCCACCCTCATGGTCAGCAATGCAGAAGATATGTATCAGATTGTTGATCGTTTCTCCTTCGCAGCTGATTTGTTTGATCTAAAGATCAACATATCCAAGGCCGAGCTGCTGTACCAGCCACCTCCAACATCCACTGACATTCCAGAGACGATTACAGCCCATGGTGAGCCATTGAAGACAACCAAATATTTTACTGTATTTTACAGCACTGTCCCAAACACAAACTCTGCAGATCTAGAAGTTGAGGCAAGGATCCAGTCAACCCACAAAGGCCTATGGTGTGCTGCATAAGAGACTCTGGAGCTGTCATGACATCGGCACAAAAACCAAAGTCATGGTTTCCTCAGCTGCAGTCCTCTCTTGCCTGCTCTATTCCATTGAGTGCACTACTTGCTACTGCAAACACATCAAGGCTCTAACAAGGCTTCACCACCTATGCTCCATCCTCAAAATCATGTGGCAAGACCAAGATGTTGAGGTACTGCACCATGTACACACAGTCAGTAATCTCTAATAATCACATAACAGCTTCGCTGGGCAGGGCATGTATGCCGGATGGCAAACAGCAGGCTGCTAAAATCTGCGTTCTACTCGGAACTGTGCTGAAGCGTAATTTTAGAGCAGGCATCCCGCATGACACCTTGGAAGAAGAGGCACTCCAGAGAGACAAGTGGCGAGGACTGTTGTGGAAGGCCACGTCAGGCATAGAAGAGCTGCGCTAGCAAGAATATTAGCATGCGTATGACAGACAACACTCAGCAGCTGCTTCAAGCAACATCCAATGTAACAATTGGCCGTGATTTTGCAGAAGCCGTTTTCTACTCGGAACTGTGCTGAAGCATCATTTGAATAGAGCAGTCATCCCACATGACTGCTCTCTTCACATGACAACAACTGGCAGGTGCTTCAAGCAACGTTCTGCTGCCTGCAACATCCTCCAGCATGACCGGTTTGGCAGTGGGTCAGTAATGGCGTGGTGTGGCATTTCTTTGGGGGGTCGCACAACCCTCCATGTGCTCGCCAGAGGTAGCCTGACTGCCATTAGGTACTGAGATGAGATCCTCAGACCCCTTGTGAGACCATA
>JBCNYG010000007.1:7357852-7378858 GCA_039654305.1 Porochilus rendahli | reverse complement strand
GTTCCTCCTAATGCAAGACAATGCTAGACCTCATGTGGCTGGAGTGTGTCAGCAGTTCCTGCAAGACAAAGGCATTGATGCTATGGACTGGCCGCCCGTTCCCCAGACCTGAATCCAATTGTTCACATCTGGAACATCATGTCTCGCTCCATCCACCAATGCCACATTGCACCACAGACTGTCCAGGAGTTAGCAGATGCTTTAGTCCAGGTCTGGGAGGAGATCCCTCAGGAGGCCATCCTTCACCTCATCAGGAGCAGCCCAGGTGTTGTAAGGAGGTCATACAGGTTTGTGGAGTCCACACACACTACCGAGCCACATTTTGACTTGTTTTAAGTTTAAAGTGGATCAGCCTGTAGTGTGTTTTTTCACATTAATTTTGAGTGTGACTCCAAATCCAGACCTCCGTGGGTTAATAAATTTGATTTCCACTGATAATTTTAACATTCAGCTATGTAAAGAACATAGTATTTAATCAGAATATTTAATTCATTTAGATCTAGGATGTTATTTCAGTGTTCTCTTTTTTCTTTTGAGCAGTGTATGTATGTATGTATGTAATATATAAGGGCAGTGGTGGCTTAGTGGTTAAGGCGATGTGTTACTGATCTGAAAATCAGCGGTTCGATCCCCACTATCACCACTGTTGAGCAAGGCCCTTAACCCTCAATTGGTGTATAAAAATGATAATTGTAAGTCTCTCTGGATAATACCATCTGCCAAATGATGAAAATGTACAATATATATATATATCCGCATGAGGCATACACAAATACGGATAGGGCTTTTCTCAGTGTATCACGCTGCCCCTGAATGTGCACAAGATTCAGTAAAAAAAAAGTTCTGCTGGCATCATTTTCCTCACAGGAGGCATGCTCTTGTCTCACCTTTCCTGAATGGCAGGTGTCATGACAGAGTGAAGTACTCTAAAAAAACAGCACTGGTAAGACATCATAGTGGGAAAAAATTTACTCAACCAGGGCTAACAAAGTCATTTAACTCATGTCTAATATGACTATTACTATAATTAAATAATTTATTAGTGTGTATCATGTAAACACAATATATTAAAAAGCAATATGCTTACATCTCTAACGGTTCCATAAACTACAGATAGGGCAGCTGTCTGGTACCATAATCAGCAAAATAAGTAAAACAACTTATAATCAATTAGTGGCTGCTCCAAGTTGACCCATATTCTGAACGTGAGTGTGAATGGTTGTGTGTGTGTTGCCCCGTTTTCCTTGCCGGGCTGTTCAGGGTGTATTCCGCTTTTGGCCGGCTTTTGGGTCGGCTGAGATAGGCACCATCCCACAAATATGTGAATGAGTGAGTGATGATTAATGATAACAACAATCAAATCTGATTTGTTTTCTTCAGTCTCTGATGATGCACTTAGCTTGCTGATTAGCTTCCACTTTTAAACCTAGAAAATTATCTCACCTAAAACACAGGAATGAGCAAGACACTATAACTTAACTTCCATGACTATGCTGTGCGGCTTGGAAGCTCTGCTATATTAAACCTGTAATTTTGTAATGCAGTGCATTAAAAAGGGTCTGAACTAAGTGTGCTACAATACAGACTAAACTCTGTTAAGAGCCCAGGAACAAGAGGATAAGCATCATCTAAAGAAAGCTTTTTAACCATAAACAGAAAGGAGAACTTGAATACATCCTTGCTCAGGTGATCAGTAACAATAGCAGCCTAATTGTAGTTACTCGATAAATAAACCGAACATCAGCACAAGAGAAAGATGGTCTGATTAATCCTAGCTCGGTGGAGGATAAATCCTTTGTAATGACTTCTAAATCAGTCCCCTGTTTCCCTTAAGACTACCACTCAATCATTTGATCTAAAAATACTAAATTCACTTCCACCAACAAGGATGAGCTTTTCAGTATCTTTTATATAAAAGCTCAGGGTATTCTGTCACATGGTTACAAAACAGTGCTATCTAAGAAATCATGACTACACTCAAATATAGTCTAAACACTGACCAGTCAATTCATATTAGTCTTAAAGGCTAAATGATAACGGCAAACCTAATAATAAGGTATAAGTTTATTTCAGTAAACGAATTATCTAAGAGTCCTATTCTTAAGTGTGTTATCCTTAACAGGAGTACAGTAATCTGATTGTTCCTGGGGCCAGATAACCACAAAGAATGACTCATGTGCCTAAATAGAACAAGTGTTTTTATCAAAGAGGAACATCATTGGGCTCCCAAGTGGCACAACAAGAAGGTGAGCTACTAACCATCCTAGAGACTACGAGTTCAAATCCAGGTTGGCACGCAGCCATCTTCGACCACAAGTCCACGGGAGATAATAGGCCGAATTATCACAGGAGGGCGGGATGGTATACATTCACTGTAGTGTTACTTATTGCGATCACCAGCGAATCATGGGCATCTGTCAGCTCATGCATATAAGCGTGTAGAGAGCCCTTTCCCTCAGTGTGTAAGGTTGACAATGTATGTGATGCAGTTCATAAAGATGGGGTGGAAGCTTCAAGTGTCACAAAGGGGACCCCTTCCTGGCTGGTGTTGTGTGATATGGAGGCAATAGTTAATGGGTCGTAATTGGCTTCAATTAAATTAGGAGAGAAATTCTGGGGGAAAATGTAACAAAAAATAAGGAACATCACATAGATAACAATCACCTAGTTGATGTCCAGATGCTCCAGCATAAACATAATTGACATTTAAAAACTCTTACAATGAGTATAATTATGTCTTCACACTTGTCTTGATCTTATTCATTACAACAAGCATTGCAATCAATCATCTGTGTCTGTGAATAAAAGAAGGTGAATATGAGCATTTCAGCAGATGTGCTAAATGAGATATTTAGGAGTTAAGCATCCGTGAAGCTTTCCTCCACAGCAGGAAGGTGCAAATGGTGTTAAATTATAACCTAGAGAGATCGATGAGTGACATATCCCTGCAAGAGAAAATCAGAGGGTTGGAGGATATATAGAGAAAATTAAGACAGGCTGTTGAAAAAGAGGAAAAAGAAAGGAAAATGAAAGAAAAAAAGATAGATAGAGCCTTCAGCTTCTTTCCTTCTCAGTCAGGTAAGGTGTTTTAAAGGGGCAGTGTCATGGTTGTTCAAAGAAACTATTGTCATCAACATCATTATACTGGGGGGGTTAAAACTAGCATTCTGGGTTGTTGTGGCAGGTATGGTAAGTTGTAACTATTTTAAGAAATTAACTTTTATTTATTTTGACTATTTGTGTATTCACTGTGTATTTTATTATGGCGGTTAAGTAAAAAGGGTGTGGCACTTGAATAAGTCATGGCAATCACGTGTAAGGCATGGCGCTGCACTATGCTAAAACAACCTAGCTGGGACACTATTAGGGTCATTGGGAGGCTACTGCCTATCTCAGCTGAAACTGGGCAAATGTTACCAGTTCATCAGAGGAACAACACACACACAACCATTCACACTCAAAGTTTGTGTCAATTTGAAACAGCTAATTAGCCGTATGAGCATGTCTTTGTACTGTTGAAAGAATCAGAGTACTAGTAAGAAATCCATGCAGGCACGCCTCATAGAAACACCCAAGTGTTATTGACAGTAACATTGTGGCACATTATGGCAACTTTCGGACATTCATGGCATATTACAATTATTTTTAGGCAAATAAATCTAAGGAAAAACCACGAGACGACTTCTTTAAGCTGTAACAGGACATGGTCACAGTAAAAGCACCAGCTGCACCTTGCTCAGGGTTGGGAGGAGAAAATAAATAGATACAGCATTGTACATAACATTAATCTCAGCAACTCAAAGAGATAAAGCAAGATCTAGCTAAAAGAGCATGAAAGTGTAGTCACAGGATACGGTGACTGTATTCAGACTCCTTATAAAGTTTAATCTTTAAGACGCCAATAATTATATCAGAAGAAACATATCCCAATCTCACCGTATCATTGACAACCACCCGAGAACTAGTAGGTTGTGGTGCATGCTGGCATTTACAGATAGGAGCCCATGAGAGCTAAATGGCATGCCTTCTTTTCCCTGTCACTCATATGCGACACTAGCCAACCATGGGCATCTGTGAGTTCAGGCATACAGGAATACGGATAGGGCTTTCCTCCAAATGTATCACGCTGCCTGTGAATGTGTGTGTGTGTGTGTGTGTGTGTGTGTTGGGGGGGGTTAATTAGCTATGAGTAAATTAGGAATAAATGATTAAATTAACTTATAAAAGGATGAAGAAGAATATCATAAATATACACAATGCATACACCCGTTCTTATTAGCTCAGGCTTCATGTCACGGATCCACTAATACCCCTGCTTAGATGTCAATGAAGAGTAAACATTTCTTTCAGAAACATTTCATTAGCGTATTGATCATAGATACTGAATCCAACAAATCAGTGTAGGCCATCAAGACATCAGGTTCACACATTTAGTGTTTAGACGCTTACATAGAATAGACAGCCACTCAAGCTGTCACTGTCCAGTAGACAGATAAATGAGCACTTTCTGAGACACTGTGGTAGCATTGCAATCACAGAAATCTCCCAGTTCTGATGTCTGAGCTTGAAAACCATGAAAATGAAACAGGACTTTACCATTTGCTTTTAAACTGAATCTGCTTCCTGTGGCTACATGTGTGGTGCATATGACATAAAAAGCTTCCTCAATAACTTTATATAGGTGTTACAGACTCTTCAAGTGATTATCACAGTTACCAAGCACGATTGTGAATGATTTAACCTGAGAGTACATAAGCAAGTGGCTGGTGACGACCTGGACAGCAAAAATAATTTTTACTACATTACTAAAAAAATGACAGTACACATGGTAACAGTAAAGCAACAGACAACCCTTCTTTTTCCAATGTATGTGAACAACGCTGAGTTTTGATTTCAGCCATAATGGTTACCAAACCAAACAACAGTACAACAAGCAATTCATTCATTCATTCATTCATTCATTTTCTGAACCGCTAAATCCTAATTAGGGTCGCGGGGAGGCTGGCGCCCATCTCAGCCGACTCTGGGTAAGGGCAGAGTACACCCTGGACAGCCCACAAGCCCATCGCACAGCAGAAATACGCTGATCCCAATGATGGCAGCCTGCTCTTTTCAAAAGTCAGCAATGGTTCTTTTACATGCCTCATCACCAGAGACAGTGAGAGACATGGCTGGCCTTTGATAGCCCAGGTAACAGCGCTGCAGGGACAGCAGTGACAACTTGATAGTGGGGCTTGCACCTTGGGATCAGTAATCCAGCACCCTACCACCGAGCCACCACTGTCCCACAAATCATTCATTCATCCATTCATTTTCTAAGCCACTTAATCCTAATTAGTTTCACTGGGAGGTTGACTCTGGGCAAAGGCGGTGTACACCCTTTGTGCTTAACACTTTGAGGTTTGTAATTGAAAAAAGTTCGTTAGAAATAAAATTTACTATTATTCATTATCACCCTAAACAGCTCGCCAGGTCAAACTTACACTCACACATGGGGGCGATTGAGGACCGCCAATCAGCCTACTTTGCATGTTTTTTGATCGAACCTGGGACCTTCTTGCTGTGAGTTGAACGTGCTAACCACACAACAAGCAATGATTAACAATGTAAGGCAATGACATCTTACAATGTAGGGCAGTGGTGGTCCTGTGGTAGTGTGTTTGGATTACTGGATTACTGTCCCCAAGGTTCAAGCCTCATTACCAATAGGTTGTAACTGCTGTCCCCACTGTGCAGCTAACTGGGTTATCAAAGGCTGTCAGCTAAGAAGGGTACCTGCCTCCCTGCGACCGTAAAAGGATTAACTAGTTCAGCAAATAAGTAATTTTTAGGTATTAGAAAGTGGAAAACATAAAAGAATCTTCCTAAATAATTTATACATTAGGTATTTAGGCCTGATGGAAAAGGAGTGGATGGACCCGCACCATAGACTTTCAATTGGCATCAGTGAAGCCAGATTGTGGCTACTTCCTGGTGAGCCTCTCACTGAATGACTATTTGTTTACTGCACAGCAATAGCTTCAATTTTGATGTCACTTTCACATAATTTTTTTAGAGTGTCAGTTTTGGTACGTGTTCTGATTCACTGAGCCTACAATTCAATTAAATCAATATTTTCAAACTTGACAGAGAGCTTTTTATACAAGCAATACTGATATATAGCTGGATGGTGACATCATTTTTAGCATAGAAATGCAGCAGAGAAGCTAAACCTAGTCTTAACTGATTGTGGGTGAGAGGTGGCATATACCCTGAACAGGGTGCCAGTGTGCATTACTAATCTTCTCGCTGTGACGTAACAGCGCTAACCACTAGAGCATGTATCAATAATGATGCCACTTTATATATACTCTTAATACTGCTGTGGTGAGTGCTAAACTTAACAGAAAGTGTCCTATGATAAATATTATTGATAATATGACTGCTAATGAAATTTCTTGTGAGGGGCATGGTGGTGTAGTGGTCAGCACATCCACCTCACAGCAGTATGGTCCTGGTTTCAAGTCCCATGCTCGGCAGGGGCATTTCTGTGTGAAGTCTACATGTCCTCTCAGAGCTTGGCTGGGTTTCCTCCACATGTGAAAATGCGATTGGCTTGTGGTCATATTTGCAGAGGGACAAATATTTACCTTCATAGATAGTATGGTTGATGTGTTCCTGTGCCATAGCAGTTGGAACCACCTACACAAACACTATCCCAGCAAGATTCATAGGAAATTCTTTTTTCTCTGCTCAATGTCTTAGACAAGTCTCCAGGCAGGGATCATGATGCAACCTGGCTGCCTACTTAAGGACTAAACGCTCAAGTGGACAGAGGACACTATGAGTCGTGGAATGTTTTGATACAGGGGTAAACCAATTTGCTTTTTCTGGACAACACTGATACCATTAATTACTATCGAGGATGTTGATAACTACAATTTGGGGTACATATTTTTTTATCAATCTGATGCTTGTAGAAAATGTACAAGAATTCAGTTCTTCCTCATGAAACTTACATCAGGGATCCCCAACCCTGTTCCTGGAGAGGTACCTTGCTGAAGAATTTGGCTCCAACCCTAATCATGCACTCCTTGCCACCTGATTATTGCAGTAAGAAGTTCCTGATCAGCCAAAAGAGGAAGTGTTAGCCCTTGGTTGGAGATTAACCCTACACGAAGGCAGTGTTTCAGGAACAGGGCTGAAGACCCCTGACTTCCATTTAATGAACAGAATGTTTAATATTAGAACATTGTTTTATGTAAAGTGTTTTAAACAACTACTGTGTGAGAAGTACACGAACAACAGTCATCCTTTCAAGGTGTAAGTGTGTGAGAGTGAGAGAAATTATATGGCTGAGTGCACTGTGCTTTTCGCCAACTTCATTCTTCAACCACGATATGTTCTAGTGCTTCTCACATACACCAAAAAGCAGGTTTGATTGGATGTACTTGACTCACATTTTTACCAATACAACAGTAATGTGGGGGGACCTGAAGATAAACTATAAAAGTGTTGGTTGGTTGCACTTAATGCATCGTTCACATTTCAAGCAATCCAATAATGCAGTTGGAGGGATATTGGGCTAGAATATAGAAGTGTGTGTGCTAAGGTTGCATAAGCTATGCTTATAAATAATCTTCAAGAAAACAATAATTGGAAAAATGCCAAATCTTGGCCCCTGTATTAATAATCTATTTTATACAATACAGGGTATGCTTACTAAAAACAGCACCCGTGTGCACATTTTGAGGTCTGTACATCACATCCTCCAGACAAAAATACAGAGCGGCTATCAGGCTTGTTATCATTGTGATGGTACAGTAGCGGATTGTTGCCTATGGAATTGGCAGTTTGTACATCTGGAACGACACCATCGGTGCACAAAGGTTTTTACGCAACATATGCACCCATCAAGATGGCATCCTTTTTGTTAAAGGCTCTGCAAAATTCAGCAAGACAATGCTAAACTGCATCCTCCATCTATTAAAACAGCATGGCTTCATAGGTCAAGGTCAAGATCAAGGTGAAGAGTCAAGGTCCACACATTTCACCAGTTAAAAATATGTGGCGCACCATGAAACAAAAAATACAGTGCAAAATTGTTTTGTTGAGCAACTACAATATATCAAATATACAATATATCAGCTACTATATATCAAACAAGAATGGGACAACACTGCTCTCCCAGGAGTCCAGTAACTGGTCATCTTAGTTCCCTGACAGTGATAAAAGTTAGTCCCAAAAGGACCACAACATCAATTAATCCAGGGAAGAGACAGCAAATGTTAGAATTCAAGTTCCGAAATGCAAGTTGCTCTAAATCATGGCAGACACCTGCCTCGGCTAGCCTGTGATTCAATCATTCATTCATTCATTTCATCTCAGACGACTCAGGGTGGGGGACACCCGGGACGGCTCACCAGACCATCACAGGGCCATCATCATCATGAGATGGGTGCCAGTCCTAATTAGGAGTAAGTGGCTTAGAAAATGAATGAATGAATGAAAGGGTTTAAAAGCACTGATTACAGTATAAGCATTAAAGGGATGAACCCATGCAACCTGTTGTGCCTGAGGTTAAGTGTACAGACGAGGAGATGGCAAGACAACCAGACAGATTAAAAGACTAAAGCGCCGCTGCATGTGTATCTTTCGGTATAGAGGAAATCCCACTGGCACTGCTATTACGATCAGCAGGTATTCCGATGGCACTGTGGGTGAAATCAGAAACTGTTTACCTAAGCAACATGTCAACTGAAGGAAGTTGAAGTTAAAGCAAACACAGAATTTCATGTCCTGTTATGTCCACTGACGTAATGTCTCTGGAACCACATGGTAATAAGGAGAGCTATAGCATCCAAACAGTACTGACCCGATTTTTACTCCGAGCATGCACGAAGAAAGCCAGAACCTTGTGTGTTGTTACTGTTATTGTTATTGTGCTAGAACCATTTGCTTGTATGTTATACTGTATGTAGGACACTGGCTGTGCAGGGATGTTTGACATCAGTGAGCAGAGCTGTGGCATGTGTGCATATGGACCTGCACTGAGACTCCTCCTTTAGGATATGGCATGTCAGCTGGGGTGACATGCAGTCCATGTTAAAATCATAGGAATTAAAACATGTAATTTTAGTTTAGAATGATGGAATTGTTTTTACAGTGTTTTTTTCTATTATTAATATTATTATTATTATTATTATTATTATTATTATTATTATTATTTTAGTGATCAGTGGTCCTTTGATATTTAAATGAATGCATGCACAGTTGTTTAAAAAGCAAAGCGTCCACACATGACACGAGGTTGCTCCCACGAGCGCACGAGCGCGTTATTAATTGCCTCGCAGCCGACATATCCGCGTCATAACCATTTCTACCGGCGCATTCCCACAAGCGTCAAGCATACGCCGAATACAGAAAGACGGCTGACCCCTGACTTAGCCTACAGAAACAAAACACTACTAGTGATGAAAACAGCCCGTCTGCATTGCGGTACATCACCGGCTCGGTTCCCGCTCACACACACTCCACTGCGCTCCTCTACACCGCGCATGATACTCTCCGTCTACGCGTCGTGCCATGAAACCGCAATGAGTGCAGCATCCTCACCTGTGAGAGCCGACAGCACGTCCGCGTAACCTTCACGAGCCGCACCTGAAGCCGCGCAGCCCCGCAGCGCCGAACAGACGCGCGCGCACGCACACGCACTCACGCACGGCCCCCATCACGCAGCGCGCGTGTGTCTCCGGCGCGCTCTGATTGGAGGAGACTTCATGACCGTGTCATTAGGGGGCGCTAACGCTTCCGGCTGGAATAGAGCGGCTCAGTCAGCTGCTACTTCATTAACACCCAGCGTCTGTTGTTTTGAACTAAACCTCAGATGCACATGTTCTCTGTTTAAACATACTGCTCAAAGCATTAGCGCGTTAAAAAAGAACCCTCATGTTTCATTCACCAAATCTCCTCACCCAACACACACATTTTCCATCCATCAGATGAATCTACTCTGTATCTTGTGTGTGAAAGTACAGACTTTTTCCCAGCCCATCCCTATCCTGAGCTTCAGTAGGATGGGATCATCAGTACACCACTGCTGTTGACATTATTTGGGTTTGGAGAATTCTATGATCGAGTGAATGAAGTGTAGTGGTGTGGTGGAGAAAAATTAGCTTTTTGGTGCATACCACCTGATCAGTACATAACAACCAAATAGCATCACAATGCATAACAGCCAATTAGCTTTGTGTTACATGACAGCCAATCCACATCACAATACATAACAGGCAAATAACATTGCAATACATAACAGTTAATCAGCATCACAATCCCTGATAGCAAATCAGAATCATGATCCATAACAGCCAATCAGAATCATGATCCATAACAGTGAGTTAGCTTTGCGGTGCATAACAGCCAATCAGCATTGCAATATATAACAGATAAATGTAATCAAAAAGACATGAACAGTTTGATATTTTTTGGTTAATGTAAGTATTCAACTCTCTACAGTACAATTGGTTGCAAAATGGGTCTGATGTGTAGGTTAATAATTTATAACTTTAACCTACTATCCTGTTTATATTTGCTTTTGACTATATTTTAATTTTAGATGTTCTGTCTGATAATTTGCTACTTTGTGCTTTAGTGTTCTCCCTGCTTTAATGCACTCACTTCGACTTAGGAAGGGCACTTATTGACCTTATTAGTTGAATAGATATTAAAATTATACAGGACATTTGGTCTTCCAGGTCCAGGGCTGGGAACATCTGGTGTATTTGGTTATGCATTGAATATATTGAACACTCTCAGGGTGCTCTGGGGCTGCAGGCGGTGATGTTGCTATTTCACCCCCTGTGAATGAAATGTGAATGAAGAGTGGGATGTATTAATAGTTATTGTCACTATATGGCCTATATTTGGAGCTATAGTTTAGAACGGTGACATAACAGTGGAAGTTATTTGCAAACTAATTGCAGGAACTCCAAAACCGAAACCTTCTTCTGTTTAGAATTTCCCCTGAGGGGAAAATCGCATCGGCTACTATGTAACCATTATAAACAATTGGTGGCCATTTTGCAGACCTTGAACATGACCTATAATGACTTTTTCATAGGCTTATTTTTGACTGTGATCCAAAGTTGCTACTCTGAAAATATGACTGAGATATATCAGGCAGTTCTTAGGCATGCGTATCCCCCCAAAAAAATTTATAAATGAAAGCACAAACTCACAGAAGTGACAGTAATACCCGCTGGTAATTACTCTATTTCTGTAAGTAGAACATTAATTCTGCACAGTCACCATAAAATAAAATAAAATACATTTTTGGACAATCAACAAAGTCTCTAAAAAGTGAAGCGTTCCCAGATCTAGCGCCCCTGCTGGCTGACTGTGGCATAATGAATAGTATCTCCTAGGACCAGGCACTGTCCATCCCAGGTGTTTTGTTGACAAAATAATGTATTTTCCCCCTTTTTTAATTTGACCTGTCTTTTCATTTACAGCATATTGTTAGTTTTCCCGTTGGTGCTGTCTGTTACTTTTTCTTTATTGTTAGAAGGTGCAGACACTGGGGAATAAAGTGATTGGCAGCCTCAGTGACACTCTAGACCTTGGTTTTGGGGAAGGAAGCAAGTCTTCAAAATGTGAAGGTGTTCCTGACTCTGACTCTCATCTCTACTAACAGATTCTGGCTCCAAATTTGACAACAAGAAGGAGGACTCTTGGCTTCATTTCTATAGAATGGAAAGGCATGGAGCCAAGTTGTCCATGTTGTTTACAGGCACTGATGCTGCACTTAATGTTTTTGTTGACATAAAGGATTTTGCATTTATCTGAGGCCTCTAAAGTACCTAAATTAATAAGAAGATATATTTTATAATATTTGCCATATTCTTGAAGGATTTGTTGTGAGGTTAGAAATGGGGGCAGGGAGACAGTAAAGGATAAATACTATGATCCTTAGTTTGGTCCTCACATATCAGGGGGCTTCCATCAAGGGAGAACCCCTCCCTACATTCACACGTATCCCACCTCCTTCTCTTCCCCCTCTTTGTTCTCAAATCCCAGAGGGGATATGATTTGGGAGCATTAATCCCATTCCTGTCATCGGTGGCTGAGGGGGTGGTGGAGTGGGGGAGGGAAAGATGGAAAGATGGAAAAAGCAAAGAAGCATGGCAGACATTGGTGTAAGATCAATAGAACAAAGTGCTCATGCTGCAGATCACCTATCTACAGGTTCAGACATTCGGAGCAGGGGTTGAGAAATCAGAGAAGAGGATGAATACATCACCCCTTTCCAGTCCTTGTCTATTTGTCAGAAACATGTTTCCCAACTCCAACACAATAGCAATAAATATTGAGACTGTTCGTCTATCAGCCAAAGTGATTAGTGACCATGGGTCAGCTATTACTTCAGCTCAGTGTGTGGGACAGATCGGCTTTTATTCTATTGTCAGAAAATTCCCATTCATCAGTAGACACAGAATTTAGAAAAGACCAGTAGTGGGCTAATTCGGCAGATGTGGCCACCGCAATTCGTCTTCCATATGCAACCGTCAGTGAGCAATCATAAACAGTTATTAGATTCATCTTTCACAGCCACCCAAGCGAAAGGCCAGATTTGCATACGGATACAAAAGAAAAGATCCTACATCTGACTCCCAGGCTGCGTAAACACTCTTTTCAATACATTATATGCAGAGAATAGGAATAACCTCAATAAAATACATTATTTTTAAGAAATACTGAATATCCTACTAATTTCCAAGGTGTAAATATAAGCCGTCAGGCATGAATATAAAAGATTGCATTACTTATGGCATCATCTGATTTAAATTCTGGCTACTCTCATGTTAAACAAACACCTGTTTACATAAGTGCATGTTGCATGAACATTTTTAGGAGTGTACACAACCCCAGGAGAGAAGATATGGGTAATTGAGTTGGTGTCTGGGGATTTGATTTAAGAAGGGGTGGGGTGATGTTGGCATGGCAACAATAACCAACCATCACCAGTGGTAAAATCTATTTGTTCAAAAAAAACAAAAAAAAACAATGAACTCGCTGTTTGTGAGGAAAATAAGTTCCTGCTTGAAATGGGAACATGCTGAGGCTTTGCAGTTAGACTGTGGAATGATTGGCTGGCATAAGTGCTGACCTCCGATTTGATGTTGCTAAGACACAGCGATGGGAGCAGATGAACCATGGAGGAAACGCCGCAGAGAGAGCCATGCTGTTCTACTGCAACTGCATTTCAAATAAGATTAGCATGAGCATTTGGCTACGCTGATGAGCGGAAACAGGATTGCTATAAGCTTAATTAAACAAAATGAGGCAATTATTTTAATGAAGTGGCAACTATACAGCCTTTTTGAGAATTTCCATACTTAACATGTGAAGTGTGACATTTACGAAATAAACATTGGTAAAAATGTTAATATTAACATAGGAATGAGTATATGGAATATATTTGACTACAATTATATATATGGTATTATTTATCATTATTTATATATAATTATATATATGGCATCATAGCAAATTGTACATCTTGGTGAACAATCAGTAAAATATTAATGATTAAATAAATGGTAACCTGATGATATTTTGAATACAATGAATGTCAAATGTGAAATGAATGAATATGAACATGAGATAAGAATAAATGCCTGTTCTCACAGAATAAATCTCGTTGCTTATGTTCTGACCCCTACACTAGATGGCATTAGAGAAAAATACTTGTGTTCATCTTGTGTAGTTCTTTATTATTGAATTTCCCTAGAATAGGTAATCTACTGACAGCTGACTTTATTTATTCAATAATTTCCTTTTGAATATTTTCTAAATAAATTTCCTTTCTAAACTTTACGTTCTAAACTAAATTATTTGAAGTTATTTTCCCTTCATCATATGAGCAAATAATCACTAAATGAACACATAATGTCTTTATATTTAAAGACATGCTTTACCTTGTGCTGGTTTCTCGGCTCACACTCTGAGGCAACGAGCATGTTTAATCCCTCATCATTTCCACAGATTTGAGGCTAGCTATGATCTGACTCCAAGAAAATGCATTCTGAAATCCCAAATCCATAAATTAATTCACAATCCATTTATTCACATATAGGAACAGAAGGCAAAGAACTCATGCCAAGATGTTAAAGAGAGTCCAGGAGCCACCCACCAGACGTCTGTGCTTCCTGACACAATCACTCTGTAAACACATGACAGATGGCCCAAGGCTTGTTCTCTCAGCTTCAATTACCACAAAAAAAAGTAACAATAACAAAAATAAACACATCTTCAAGGTTTACCAGACACATACTTGGCCTTCTTCTATCCTTTATGCTGACCTCATCTCATTATTGTGAGGAAGGTGTGCACTCGCTATGAGGGTGTTGTTATGTGGACTGAAGTTGTAGGTTTTGATTCATCCAGAAAATCCCCAAAATATTACTTTAAACATTAGAACACATATAGTGTGTACACACTGGAGGAAAGATCACTGTCAGCTTTCCAAAGCAAAAAAAGGGCAAATTGTTCTAATTTGTTTTAATCCACTAAACCTGCAAAAGATTAGATTTCATGCCCTGCCTACAAAGTGACTATGCTTCATGCTTTCTTTATTATTATTATTATTATTATTATTATTATTATAGCTTTATAAAATATTATAGTATTGCCTATTTCTCCAGCAACTTGTTAACATTCCATCTCAAATTGATCTATGGTCTATATACTTCCCCAGGGTGCTAATCATTGAATTGTATCATAAACTAGAATGGCTATTGGACGGTTTGTATGTTATTTGGAAATGCGACACAGAGCTGCCATATTGGAAACAGGAAAAATAGAGGTTAAAATGTAAGTGAATGACCAAGACTATCATACTGAAAAAAGCAACATCCACAAAAGGAAAAGAGCGTTACTCCATAAATTGCAATATTTACAAGAACGTAGAATCCAGAAGAGCTGGAATAACTTTCCACAAGTGAATTTTAACCTATTAATAGCTAGATTTAGACTAGGCCTAGGCTGGTTTATATGAATAACTGGTTTAGTCTGCCAGACGGTCAAGACTGGATCTATTGTAGATCTAGATCTCTAAAAAGTATAATTCAGATCTAGATTCTAGAAAGACTTATATTTTTATATTTCGATTTGAAATGTAGTAGTATAACATTTATACAATGTTCTGTTAATGAATGTATTTAATATGTCATGGAATACAATTTTAAATCTCAATTGTACAAAAACACAGTAACTTATCATTTGTGTGGTTAAAGAAATAAAAACCCCTGCATGTTCTCTGAAATATCCATTAAGTATTTATAAGACATTTGCTATAATTTTCTAGGTATATACTATTGTGTTTGCTCGTATTGTACAGGAATTGATGATTATCAATTAATATTAGGAAATAATGCAAAATCCATGCACACACTGAAACAAAAATGTATACTACTGTAGAATATTAGCAACCAGTTCATTTTAACTATTTTTAGTATTTATGAAAACTGATAAAATAATATGAGGTTAATAATTGGTTTATATGATTCAAAAAAGCTCAGGGGAAAAGTTAGGTAATTAGTCTAATTACCTCATTTCCACTTTGATAACATTAGTGACATTCACGTACACACGTATGATACATCTCTTGGGTCAAACTGCTAAAATTTACAGTAGAGTAAAGCAACTAATATAGTAATGTGAAAGTTAAAAATAATAAAACCCCAGATTCAGACAATATACTGAATGAGTTTATAAAATATTCAAGTGAAATATGGTTGTTGTGTATAGTAAGCTGTTTAATATTGTATTGAGAACAAGGTATTTTACCTGATGTATGCAGTTTGTCAGAAGGTTTTTACTGTACCACTGTATAAAAAGAAGGTTGACAAAAAAGTACTGTGATAATAATAATAATAATAATAATAACTAATTATTCTCTTTTCTCCCCTCTCCCCTCTGGAAAAAGGTACAGGGCACTAAAAACAATAACTAACAGACTCAATAACATCTTTTACCCACAAGCTGTTAAATGTGACACCCCACCACCACCGTCATACACACTGACTGAATAATCATTATTCAGACCTTCTTCCTGGAAGGTGCAATATTACTCTTTAAGTGCAAACCTCATGTTTAGAGCAGGTTTTGCACATTATATAACATTATAGCACCATGCACCTTATGATTAAAAAGCTCTACCTCTCACCCTGTGTATAGCATGCACCTTTGACATATCATGCACTGTGTATGTGAGTTAATGTGTAAAAAATGTGGATAGATGTATATGTATATGTATTTGCACCTTGTTGGGTAATTTGAAAAATCCCATATTCGTTTCTCTCCCTCTGCCTTCCCTCCTCTCCTCCCTGGTCTCTGGATCCACGAGTGGCTTGGAATGAAAGAACAATCACACGACAGTAATCAAATGTTCTTTTATTACAAGCCATCTGAAATAGGCATGGGTGTGAGTCTCTTAT
Source organism: Porochilus rendahli (assembly GCA_039654305.1). Taxonomy (NCBI): domain Eukaryota; kingdom Metazoa; phylum Chordata; class Actinopteri; order Siluriformes; family Plotosidae; genus Porochilus; species Porochilus rendahli. The sequence goes on along the minus strand of JBCNYG010000007.1, from coordinate 7,362,383 downwards.
AAATCAGGATAGTTAGGAAGCCTTGGACCAGCCAAAACAGCTCCTCTAACAGACACAGAAAACAATCCCATATCTGAGCATATATAACAGGATATATGTATGTATATGTGAACATATAGGCATGTGTATATGTGTGTACGTAGATAATGCACATATTTAGCTTAGCGTAGTTACCTTATTTGTCTTTTGTGTATTTTTTTACATTTTATTTTTATAATTGCTGCTAAAGTGATTTTTATTGTTCATGCAACAGTTGACAGTAAAGATCTCTTTATCTTTATCTTTATGTTATTGGTATAGGTTGCCTTGTTAACCAACTTTAACTTTCTGTATATCTACTTAAGCTTATAATGTACTTTATTTATAATAATATTATCATACATCAACATCTTTATCTTGGCAATGCTCCATATAACTCTACGGGGTTCAGGTCAGGCGAGTTTACTGGACAATCCAGCACAGGAATCCCACGATCGATGATCAGTGATCAGACCAACACAAGCAGATGAAATGGCTCCCCAAATCAACAAAGATTGTAGAAACTTTACACTGGACTTCAAGCATCTTGGATTGTGTGCCTCTCCATTCTTCCTCCAGACTCTGGGACCTTGTTTTCCAAATGAGATGCAAAATTTGCTACCATTTGCTCCCATTTGTTTCCTCACTGAGCAATAGAATTTTTTTTCTTTAGCCCTGGTAAGACACTTCTGACATTGTTTGATGTTCAAAAGTGGTTTAACAAGAGGAATACGACATTTGTAAACCATGTCCAAAAGCTTTCCACACTTTTGAATGGCCTTTTCCTGACAGTGCTCTCCAGGCTGCAGTCATCCGTGCTGCTTGTACACCTTTTTCTTCCACACTTTTCCCTTCCAATTAACTTTCTACTAATGTGCTTTGATACAGCACTTTGAGAACATCCAACTTCTTTTGCAGTTACCTTTTGAGCCTTTCCCTCCTTGTGGAGGGTGTCAATGATGGTTTTCTGTGCAACTGTCAGGTCAGCAGTCTTCCCCATGATTGTGAATTCTACTCAACCAGACTAAGAGACCATTTAAAGGCTCAGGAACCCTTTGTGGGTGTTCTGGATTAATTAGCTGATTGGAGTGTGACACTTTGAGCTACAATATTGAACCTTTTCTAATAACCATCAAAATTATAGCAAATAAAGACTTGAAATATTTCACTTTGCATGTAATGAGTCTATATTAGTTTTGAATTACTGAAATAAATTAACTTTTGCATGATATTCTATTTTTTTTTCAGTTTCATTTATACACTGTTGACACTAAGAAATTATCTGATGTGTTAGAAAGGGACACAAATAGCACCAATCAGAATATAATCCTTGGCACAGACAGGCTGATGTTTTTCTTGGGAGAAATTATATATATATATATATATATATATATATATATATATATGAATTTGACCAATTGTTCATATCAGGGGAAAATGGAAACACATCATTACACACACACAGACGCACACACACAGGCTCAACTGTAATTATTATAGAAGAATAAATCTACTCAGCATTATGATGTGTCTACAAAACCATATGCGACTGTAATTAATCTAATTTCAGTATCGTTCAATTTTATTCATAAAACATATTTTGGGAACAAAACCACACAGAGTCACAGCAACACGCACGCAAAAGTCATACTGGAACAAAATAAAGACAGTGACGAAAAATGTAATATAGTAATATTTATTCATTCATTACATTTAAAGTTGTGGAAATTTTCATGAACTCTCAAGTGGGCAGACTTAAATAAAATAGACTGTTAGTAAAGTTCTGAAACAAACACATTTGTGACTTTTTTAGAAAGAAAAAAACAAGTACACTTCTAGTATTCAGAGAAATCAGAGATGTGGATGATTGTGATGAATAATGACTTTTACATAATGAATCTCAGTAATATGAAGTAAGAATCACCACTTGCATAAATTACAGTTGTGCTTGGAATGTGCAGTGCTCTTCAGTTACACAGGATTAAAAGCATTTACTTCTGGATAAGTAAGAAGAAACACCCCACTGCTTGTGTTAAAAGGTACAGTGATCACAGCAAAAACAGGAAAATAATGCTGGATATAGACTACGACACACTCGACAAGCCTTCATGCCCCAGATTCCAGCGGTGCTTCACTGACTTGATTACTAGTTGATTTCCAGTAAGTTTTATTATTTACAAAGTGAACAATATATCTACATAAAAACATACACTTAAAACTAAAACTTGATGCAAGTTATCGGAAACCAAAAATTTATGAAAATCCGTCCAACTGGTGAGGGTCTTAACGCTGAACAATGGACAAGTGTAATTTTACAAAGTCATATAAATGCATTGTTTTTACATACAATACAAACACACGTGCACACACACCCAAAGACCCTCCCCACTTGTTCATCCATCCAGCCACCCACCCACTTACACACACACAAATTACACAGTAATGCAAGCACAAACACTGATTGCTACACAACAAACCAGTGTAATGAAACTGAATGAGGCAAAGAGCAAATCCTACAGTGTTCATCGTGTTGCTCAGATTATACTGGAGAGAACCATGTCCTCTATTACCTCACAAACATCATTTCCACTTCACATAAACGTCTTATTCCTTATTTCTACACCCAAACGCCCACCCGTTACCATGCATCAGTCCTGAAAATTGACCCAGAGGCTCGCTTCTGAACAAAGGCACTATGCTGTAAAGGCCACCCAGCCACTCATTATTACATCCAGATACAGTTTGTGTTATGAAAAGACACATGCATGGAACTGCTCCAATTTTTTTTCTTTCTTTCTTCTTCTTCTTCTTTTTTTTTTTTACAAACAAAGGAAACTACACTACATATTAAAAGCAGTTTAAGGTCGCTATGGATTTAGTTGTCATGAGAACCACAAGGGTTCGCATGCAGGTAAAGGTAGTGACAGCAGGATCTCTTATGGTTGAGATGCAACATGAATGTCTCAGGCGTGACAAAAATAAAACAAAAATACAAAAAACAAACAAACAAACAAAAAATTATAGGTGACATAGCGTTGGGACAATGGCACCCGTGGAATATATTTGACTGTTTTTTTTTTTGTTTAAGAAATTTTTTATTTTTATTTTAAATATCTGTACTACTCTTTCAGATCAGATTTCTTCACACAATTCATCTATTATACAGGATAAAGTCTTTGTCTTTCTACAGCTATTTACACACAATTTCAGTCTTCACCGAAACAAAGACATGGAATTATAATAAGTATACATTTGATCAATTATCTTATAGCAGTGCCTTAAATCCAGTGTCATCTGTAAAATTCTCATATAATACTCAAAACATAATCAAGGCATACCCATTATAAATTCAAAGAAGCACCACATAATCTTTATAATTTAGCTACTTCTTTCATATACCGCAGGTCTCTTTAGTTGCAACCATATTTTATGAGTAATTGTAGCATATTATGCATGCAGGCAGCACTGACATACTGAGTTTTAGAAGTAACCAGAAAGTCACTTGATGTTAGCTAAAAGGTAACTGAAATCAATCTTAATAATGAATGCAGCAGTGATGAAGTTGTAACCTTGCCACATCTGGTTTCCAATCATCATGCCAGGTTATGTGGATCCGATGCGAGTCACCCTGCTCGACTTGTATCTCTCCAGATTGAATTCTTTTAAAACTTAATGTTGTTCCCTAAGTTTTTCCTTCACTTTATGTAAACTGTAACATGATGAAACTCCCAGTCACAAAGTCCTACTTTAACCCTGTGCTTAAACAAAAGAGTTCATGGCGTTTACAGGTGAGGGGGCCTCTGAGCTCTCATGACCCTGCACAGTGTCCCTTTCTGTCTTTCCACTATACTGGCCAATAAAAGAGCCGTCCTCGTTGAACTGTACATCTCCACCTTCCCCGTAGTCAACTAAACTGTCGTCACTTTCGTCTCGCTTTACGGTGCCACTGGACGGCGTGCGGCTCCCTTTTAATGGTTTATGGTCCTCATTGTCACTAGGAAAAAATAACATGCAGGTGTTACAGGTGGAATAATGAGAGATGTCACACAGACATTAGCTTGGCTCTTCATGACAAAAGATGGAACACTGATGTAAACAACATGCTGGGTATAATAAATACAAGACATTCCACACATAGTGTCTTCGTAGGACAAATCGGGGGGGAATAGTTCCATTAGCATTGCACTAATATTCATTGGTTGCCTATACGTTCTGGTACATGCAATCAAATTTATACCAATTTCAATTTGTATCTAAGGGTTAGGTATAGGATTTCAATATACACAGCATTTGATTAAAAGCCAAACTGAATGGTACTGAACAACAGGCACAATACTGTATTTTATTATTTTAAGAAATCTTACTTCCCAGGACATGAAATAAAAAGACTGTAACATCCTACACTGTCACTGAATTTAATTACTTTAGTCCCAAAAAAGTAGTAAAGCTGACAACTGATACCACAGACTAGTCTATCATGTACCATTTAAACTAACTACAGTACTAAAGTACT
>JBCNYG010000007.1:7343651-7357694 GCA_039654305.1 Porochilus rendahli | reverse complement strand
CCGATCTAAACCACTAATATACTATAAATACTTATAATAATGCATTATACTATCCACAGCCATTGTAACCATTCACTAACCATACATTATAAAACAATGATGTGATCAGTGAGGTAAGCATTCAACAGCCCATAAAAAAATTAAACAAAAACCAAACAAAAAATATCAAATCAATTCATCTGATTTAAAATAAACATGTGATGATAATTAATGTATTATGTATTAGACACACAATTAATTTCAGCCTATTAGAGAAACATAAGCCAGTGGATAAATGTTAGCATAAATGTTAAAGAAGTAATGATAAAAATACAGTAGCACCGTTCTAGTGAGTCTAGTCTTGTAAAAATATGATAATTACTGTTGGTTAATCTGAACTTAGATACAGGCACCGTAGTGTATGATAGCATTTACCGTCATGGCTATAGAGCATCAGTGAAAAGTAATCCTAAAATGGCACAGAATGTTCATTTCTCCTCTTTACGGTTCTGATTTTAATCAGCTGCACACATGAAAGTGTCACACTCTCTTTCTTTCCTTCCCCACACTTACGTCCAACTGACATAATGATAAGTGTTTAAAAAGTGTTTTACGAGCTAATATTGACTCTGAAATTTCCAAAACACTGATAAATCAAGTCTAATCTGTCACTTAATCGTATTGCCATAGTAGCATAATCTTAACAACAGGAAAGTAGTATGCCACAGTATAACCACATGCAGACTGAGAATCCTAACAAGAAATACTGGGAGGAACTCATTAAAAATGAGTAAATCATTTGTCATTAATACCTTATGTCATTAATAATCTAATGAAACCAACTGACATAATACATCTGAGTGTAAACATAAAAAAAACCTTTGATTAACAAAAATCTATGGCTTTCTATTTTGTGCATGCTATATACCATCACATACGCATGACTTGGCACATCATCATCAAATATTTATCTATCGTAAATGCAATTTTATGTACAGCCATGCATACAGTAAAATATATATATAATTTTTAATATAAGGATTATATGTTTAGATTTCTAAGATTTTTAGGTATAAAATAAAGAGCATGTAAAAAATTAAAACAAAGTACGAAAGAAAATTTGTATACTGTATAAAGTAAAGTGCTTAAATCTTATAGCTTATATCTGTGTAACTTGATGAGCAGCTACAGGTCAGAAATGGTGTTAACGATAGCTAGCATCACATAAAAATTGCTTTCAGTATTAATAGGAGAATCATCTCTGGTCTAAATTTCATAATATACTGATATATCATATTATGAATGTGTTTGCATAATTATTCAGCCAACTGATTTGAATGAATTCAAACCAAAGAGGCAAATAAAGCTCTGAGTAAAACTAAATAATAATAATAATAATAATAATAATAATAATAATAATAATAATAATAAAATAAAACAAAACAGCAAGAGAGATTTGATAATATCCTGCTTCTACACAGATAAAGTGAAGGTAAAAAAACGTATTAAATGAAAGTACCTGATCTAAAGTCCTGAATACTGAGTGTTACACCATTCTAAATAAATACAATTGGTGGAAAACTATTAATTCTAATAGAGCATGGGATAATATAGCCAAGCCCAGAAAAACATCAAAATAATACAGAGCGACAGCTGTGCTTTAAATCCACAGATGAAGCTTTTCAGCTAGTTGTAGTCCCGTGTCCTGAAGCAGGCGTAAATGTTCACGTTGTGGGGAAAATACTTTCTCCAGAGGACTGTGAAGATATAGGAATAAGGAAAAGACTCCCCAGAGGCTTGGTCATTGTTCTCTCACCTGTACTCTCCAAAAATAATATCATCATCCTTCATTGGCTGGACCTCAGGGTCAGTGTGTGCGTCCTCCTTCTCTTTCACTAGCAAAACAAGCACAATTTTAGTACACTCCCACATGCAGAAATATAGACACTAATGTGATTTCTGGTGACTCTCTCACCTGGGTATTTGCCCCCTTTGTTTCTCCTGATAAAACAGGCAATAAGGAGAACCAGAATTAGCAGAGCAATGGCACACATGAGGCCAATAAACCAGCCCTGGGTAGCGATGTCCACCTGTCTACTGGCCATAGCTGTGAATGGGAGCATTAGAAGGGACATTTAGCACAAAAGATGACATGCAGCCCTCGTAACACACACATAGAGAATTAACTCATCCTGTAATGTCATCAAATGGTTGTGATGGAAAAGACAAGGCAAAACACAGGGAAAATAACAAGTGTATGCATTCCATACAAAAACAACTGCAATCAAATGATTACTGTTATGCTCACTAAAATAATTAGAAAACATGAAATGCATGTTTCAGAATGTTCACAGAACAGGTATGGAGGTATCTCAAGTCAGACATTTTACACCAAGGCAATTTCAATGGAAATACAAAAACACAAATGTTCAGCACTTTATAATGATGTAGACAGTAAATCATGCAGAGGAAAAACACGACTTGTTTCATGGTGAAGATTTCTAGTGAATTGCTTGGAGACAATGGGCCATGCTACAGAACTATCAACACCTCATATGAATCATGAATCATAAATGGGAGGTAGAATAGATGGCAAAATCCATGCAGGAGTGTAACCAATCAACTACATTTTCAATGAAGTCATGGGGTTAAGGCCAAACAGGGGCCTCACCTGGTACTGTAACCACCAGCTCCTTAGAACGGTGGACTGTTTGGTCTGCATGGCTTTGAGCCACCACGCGCACTTTGTATGCCAGCCCTTCCTTTAAACCCTTAAGCACATGGGACTGTGATCCATTTACCATCTCTTTGTGCCAGTCTTCATCGCCTGAGGGGGTTCCAGTGAGAGGGACAGATCAAACCCACACTCTCTGGTATTGCAAAGAACTACAGTCTACATATGTCATGCAGGTAAGTTTACTACAATCTCTAAATCTGTACATCTAACAGTAAGTCTATATTAAATGTACATGGCTAATTTTATTAAACTCCATGAAATATCAAGGGCAATGGTTGCATATTAGTATGGCACTGATTTGTTTTACAGTTATTCTATTAAGTTTATTATAACATATAATGTAAAATGGAAATAAGTTTAGAATGTGGAATTAATCTGTTTCTGCATATTAGGGTGTTATAATCAGGGTGTTACAGTGTCTGTTACAAGTTCAGTAAATTAAAATAATTTCCCTTTTTCTCCAATAGACTAAATTTTTTTTCAGTGATAAAAAAATTCTTATTGCTGGATAAAAGTGAGACAAATTATATCTAAGGTATATACAGTATTTATAGAAAAGGTATATCACCCCTTTCCTTTTAAAATATTCACACTTTGTTGCTTTGCAGTCACACAAATATTTCCTAGCTGTATTTACTTGATGTAACTAATATGAGCCAAGTCAAATATTTAAAAATCACATTTCAGAAAAAAATAACTAACAAACAAACAAACAAAATGGAATAATTAAGATAGCTAAAGGATCAGCCACCTCCAGAAAAATGCTTGTAAATGCTGTAAACATTGTAAATTATAAACATTCAAATAAGTTTAGCATAAGAACAACTATTCCTAGAGCAATCTAGTGCTTGGAAGTATAACTGAAAGCAAACAATCAACTATGGGTGGCAAGAGACTGTCAAAAGGTCTCAGTGATAAAGTTGTGGTCAGGCACAAGTTAGGATGGATACAAAAATATTGTTGCTATTGTACTGCATATTTCACTTGGCTCATTACAAGTTTCACTTAGCAAATACAGCTGAAAAAATTGCCTATGATCTTCATTTCAGGCTGCAAAGCAACTAAATGTTAACATTTTAAAGTAAGGTAATTTTTTTTCCTTTTCTTTTTTTTACAGCCACTGTATTCAAATTATCCACTGTATAACGTTTTAAATAACTGTTGATTTATATTTATATATCTTTAAGGCTGTTTTATTAGGCTTGACTACAATAAACTAACCAAAGTGTTAAATAGAAAAAAAGTCTAAAACACTATAGTAGAATAGGGCAACAGAGAAAAAATATAATTGAACAAAGAAGAGAATATAACACAGCAAAAGGGAACTGAAAATAACTAAGCAGGAATGAACAGAATGGAATACAATGAAGGAAAATAGAATAGAGCAAATGAAAATGGAAGAAATTAAAAAGGAATAGCAAAAGAAAACTGAAGGAAATTGAACAGAATGGAAAATAACCAAATAGAATAGAATAAATAGAATAGAATAGAATAAAATAGAATAATTTTCTATTTGTATTCTACCAATGTCCCTGCCAACGTAATTTCTGATTCTACAGCATTAAAGTCAGAAACATGTCTTACTGTTTACTACAATATATTCAACATAAACGTGTTTTTCTGGTCCCCAGTACTCCCAACTGATTAGTGCTCCTTCCTCGCCCATAGAAGAGCTAACGTTCCCAAACACTGGAGGCACTGGATGAGCTAGGCACACAGGAAAAAGAAGACAGTGAGGTACCTCTGCAGGGATTGTAAACAGGAGCCTCTATATAACTCAGTCACTTAAAGCTTTCATACATTCCATATCTGAGAGCCACTGGAAGAAGTGATAAGAATGGACATGGAGCTCTCTGTTCTAATGAGCTTTTCGAGGGACAAAAAGAACCCTAGAAAATATTTCCTATAATGATGTACCACACAAAAATTACAACATGAAGTGTTTTACCAAAGAATTTATTAAGAAAAGTAATATTAAGGGTCAGATGCCCAGGTCGTTAGCATCAAGCTTGAGCTTGGATAATCAAAAGTTAAACGTTAGACATGTTAGCAGCTAGATGAGCTTCTAAATCAGATGTACCCTTGTGAAGAGGGGGACGTAGAGACTGAGAGGTTGGGGAGACTGGTTGGGGAGAAGCTGGAATCCCTAGAAGAAAGGTGAAAAGGTATAAAACACACACACACAGACACATACACACACAGACGTACACATTCACACCGAAAAAATATACATAGAACATAGACATAGACATAGAGCAAACAGGTCACAGTCAGAGCAGAGGTACAGTAGGATATGGTCGGGTACCACATGCATGCCCAATAAGCTGGCAAGGCTAAGCATTTAGCAGGGGAGGAGGTTGGTGGGTTCATTTGCAAGGAAGTGTAAAGGGAAAAGGTTGTTCATTTCACAGTTAAACAGAAGATAAAATAGTGAGGTAAGGCACAATGAGGACATGCACCCACTCAGAGAAAATAACAAACACCAGCTCCCTGACGAGTTCAATGCACACAACATCCAGAGCTGTGGCAGCTTTAATCACAGATACACATATCACACTACACCACCATTGTATTTCCAAAGATCAAAGTATAAAGGAAGTGATACAGCCAGGATTGACAGGAATACAGCTGGCTATACTCTCAGTGGATTGAAAGGAAGGCTGTGTTCCTCCCTCCCCATGAATTTGTAGAAGAGTGCCATCTAATTAGTACTTTGTTTGGCTTATTTGACAAAACTAGTATTCCCTTCCTGATTCACCCACTGAGGGGATGTGCTAGCTGTCTGAATTGAATACTTGGGCAAACAGAGAGGGAAAATGTATACAATTTTTTTTAAAAGGTTGTAATAAGATTGGTGTGCAGGACACCAGAATGATGACATTCAGGGAGACAAGGTGATCAAGACTGCATTGGTATTTCTTTATTCCTTAATCAAGCATAGACTTGTTTGTCTTTGATTAAGCATGCAAATGTGATATGATATATTCAGCCAGCAAACTCAAACTCATTAAGATAAACAAAGGACAGCCAGTTTGACCTGAAATGGTGTCCGACTTGGGCAACAAATGAAGACACTGATTTATACTAAAGACCTTTAAATAACAAATGCAGTGTTTAAATTCAACACTGACAAAGTCCTGATTAAAGCCCTATTCATAGATAAATAAAAGCATTTATTTCTAAGTCCCATGCAACCGACCAATAAAAAGATCCTGCAGCATGCAATAGCAGATATCCCTTACCGGCATCCGTTATTGTTGCAAACTCCTCAGTAATGCTTGGGCCTGATCCTGTGAGTGTTTTGGCACTACAATAAAACTTGTAGCGTGTGCTGTACTTGAGGTAGTTCAGAGTGATGCTAGTCTCATTGGCCGGCACAGTACGTTCCTCCAACTGGCCAAGCTCGTCTGTGTTGTTGACTAGAATATGATATGGGATGGGATTGTCAGGAAAGGGGCGTGAGGTGACAATGGGTTAAACACACAAATAAATACATTGCATAAATACAAGACATTCCGAATTACAATATTTATAGAGTAGTGATAAGGTAGAAGAAAGTTGATATTGATATGAATAAATGACTTATAACTGAAACAATTTCCTAATTTGTCAGTATATTAAGATCTAAATAAGTACCTCATGCACTGACTCACTGTGACATCGTGAACTGAAAACACGGACGGATTACGCAAACTCTCACCTGACTGATATTTAATGGTGTATCCCGTGAGATGTCCATTTCGATCATGGGGTGGCCCCCACTCCAGAGTCAGGGAGTCCAGATTACTGTTAATGACCCTGAGGAATGCAGGTTTACCAGGAACTGGGACAGAAAATGCATGTAGGCCCAATAAATACATTTAAATAAACATAGTAATACATTTGTTCCCAAAAGTAAAGGTAAACATAATGCAAAAATTTTGCATGCACTATTTTCAAGAAGAAGCACAAATTTTAATTCCTTCATTCATTTGCTGTACCGCAAACTCGTGTTAGGGTCGTGGGAGGCTGTAGTCTATCTCAGGCAACTTTGGGCAAATGCGAGGTACACACTGAACAGCTTGCCTGTCCATTGAAGGGCCAACGCTCACACCAAGGGGCAATTTGGACCAGCCACCGAGAGAACACCCATGCAAGCACGAGGAGAACATGTAAACTCCACGGTGAAACGCATGGTGACCACTACGCCAACATACCATCTCAGCAGATACTTTAATTTACTGCTGAGCTTATTTCCACTGAAGCCTAGTTCAGCTGACTCTGGGCGAAGGCGGGGCACTCCATGAACAGCACGACTGCAGGGCTAACAAACACAACCATTCACACTCACAACTAGGGGCAATTTGGAGCAGCCAAATAGTCTAATGTGCATGTGGATTGTGCGAGGAAACGGGAGTACCTGGAGGAAACCACTCAAGTACTGGGAGGGCATATAATTTCCACAGAGAAACACCTGAGCCCGCGACTCAAACTTAATGCCTTTCTGCTGTGAGCAGGACGTGCTAACCACTACACCACCATCTTGTCCTGTGCCAATAATTGTTATCCACGGTTCTGCTTAAATTATTGTAAATAGTATATAAAATGATTTCATGCTGTTCATGAACGGTGACAGAGTCGCATCTGCGACAGCCAAATTTTCAGCATGAAAATTATTAAATATGAAAAAAGTGAAATATGAACAGCTTTTTCATAAAGTCACAGGAATGCAAGACCTGCTCAACTCTCCTGATTGTCAAGGTTATGGGTGTTTATCCCTTGCTATTTTCATTAGCATGTATGGCTAAATTTTGCTAGTGGAAAATTAGATCAGGATTTCACACAAATGTGTTACTATAAAAGGTACAATCTATAAAGTGATCATTGAAAGTAACACAACCATGACAGAGCAGGGCATAGACACAATCAGAACATGGGTGCATCCATGTCAGGGTGTCTTCTTAAAATTTGTAACTTAAAAATGCAGGTATTTACACATGCAAAAAACTGTTTTTGCAAAAATTATCTTAACTGAGCTTGACACATATTAATATACAAACATTAACCTGCATTTTATTCACCTTTAATCTACAGTTATGACTATACAGATTAACCTAAGAACCCAAACATGACGTTCATAAGTCTATATTTGTTTAAATTTTAACTGTCGCAAATGTGTTTAAATACATTTCTTAAATATTATCGTAACAAATCAAATCAAATAATGCTGGTTCTTTTTCTTTGACAAATATAAGGAGATAGAAAATATTCTATTGATAATATGCAAACACTGAGATATAACTAATATATTACAACAGGTTTATTAGTCGTAGGTTAAAGCCCCACTATCGCTGAGTTGTCACTGCTGTCCTCCCAGTGCAGCCAACTGGGTTATCAAAGGCCAGCCACGTCTCTCACTGCCTGGTTAGGGGCATGTAAAAGAACCACTGTTGTCATTCGTAAAGAGCAGGTCACTGGGCCGCCATCAGCATGTTTACGTCCAATGGCCTGGTGAGCTGTCCAGGGTATACTCTACCATCGCCGAGAGTCAGGTTAGATGGGTGCCATCCTCCCTGTGACCCTAATTACGATTAAGCGGTTCAGAAAATTAATGAATGAATGAATTTTTGGAACGCTCACAGCGTGCAAGTGACACGTTGGTAGTGAATCTAATCTTCATACCAAATGTAGGTAATCACTTAAGTGTTGTGAGGTCAGAGTGCATTGTTATGGTTACAGTAAGCAAAATATAAGCCTAAAAAAATCTCACTGCTTTTAAAATAAACAAAAACTATTTTGATAGCTTTTCATAGCTTTCAAAACAATAAAACTGCTCCTAATTACTTAACTGTTTTTTTGTGATTTCCTTTTAATCAGTTCCTCTGTATTAATAAATCATCTAAACCTCGTGCTTCAGACACGCATGATCCTATATCTTACCTCCCTCAGGAGTTTCAAAGTGTTGGTTGGCACTGGCAGGTCCCTCTCCCCGACCATTCAATACTTTGATGTAGAGTTTGTAGGTGCTGTAGGGCTGCAGGCCGGGCAGCTTGCCGTGGCTTTTGTTCCCACTTAAGGTCAGTAAGTGTTGCTCCATGTGGTGAGAGTGCACATGTGTATTGTGCTTGTTCAGACTTCTTTCTTTCGAGTAATACACCTGAGGTGAACAATGAAACATCGGTTTACAGGTTTTTCTGTGCATTAATCCTATACATTCAATAGGTTTTCTGTTTTTCATTGCAGAAAAATTGCATCCCTAGACCTAATTAAAGACACCTAACTCTATCTGCACTTTCAAATTAACTGCTAATCCTAAAAGTTCACATACTTTTGCCACTCACATATATGTAATATTGGATAATTTTTCTTAATATGTAAGGGAACAAGTCTAAGATTTTTTTCTAATTTGTTAATTTCAGATGATGTTTCAGATCAAATTTATAAAGAAATCTACAAACGTTCAAGCAATTATATAAAATTGTATATAAAAAAGCATCTGCTTATGAGGGTCTCTCTGAATGTTGGTTGTTTCGGAGTGTCCAGACATAAGTCTAGACTACAGTGTGGTTATGCATACCAGTCAGTCTCCGCGGAGCAGCTTCGCACTAATAATTCCACATAATGAGGCAATTCTATTTATGTCACACTGCAAAGAGAATATGAAATGGGTTTGGTGCATACAGTACATAGGCTCAAAGCTAGAACGCTTAGGTGCTGTTTTCAAGCTGCTTTGAATGGATGATGAATATTAAAGAAAGCATCAGTATTTCTGTTTCTGCACTGGACTTCATAAATACATTCTACAAATTCTTGGTGAAAATATCAAGTTGCGTTATTCCTTATTAGTCGTGCGTACAAGTGCAAATAGTGTACATGTACAAATGAACCGTATGCATCCAATAGCTAGCTAACCAGCTAATCGATGTGGTATATTGTGAGTGTGGTTTCTATGACATTATGCCACTCATACATAATGTCACATATATTAATTTCTTGTTTACAGAACTTTGGTAGAAAAGCAATATCACACTTAAGGTCATGCCGTAGTACCAGGCTATTCATTTGGGGGCCACTGGCCCGCGAGACACTTTCTACTGGCACTTTAAGATGGCTACTCTTTTCTTTTAAAAAGTAAAAATATAAATAATAATAATAATAATACATTTTTTAAAATCTGAAGTTAATATTTTTTTGCATGATTCTGTGTAACAACAGTTTTCCACACCGTTTGCCGTTTGCGTCACCGTGTCACAAACTGTTATAGTGGACCAATCACTATTTGAGCTCTCCATATGCTCTTCCCACCGATAATCTTTTAATGTGATTACTTGCTTTTCAGGCCATATTTCTAGGCCCCTCAATTGGGACTGTTTTCATGACCTGGCCCTCATTCCAAATTAACTGAATAGCCCTACCATAGAACATGGGTATTGTGACACAAGACCACTGACACTGAGCAAGGCTGGGGTACACCCTGAACAGCTTCGCAGACCATCAAAGAGTCAACACACACTGCTAGCACCACTGACACGGTACCACTGTTGCTAATTTTAGACCCTGCAAAAATGTACTGTGCTACTGTAGTAAAGTTATTAATTGCACAGATAATTTTTTCATAGCATATGTGCCATATACAGCATGTTGCACTGTACAGCCCTAATTATTATCAATCAATAGCAACACATACGTTGTAGCCTTGCAGCCTTCCACGCACTGATGCTGGGTGAACTGGATCCCAGTGGACTTCTGCCAGAGTACTGTTTATTACCACAACATGGACATTTTCCGGAGCTGCCTCTGGGACTGTGAAAGTAGAAAAGTATTGTTTATAATATAAAAAGGACCAAAAATTGTCATGCCAACATTGATTTATCATACGAAAGTGTTTAGGGTCAAGGGGAGGCTGGCGCCCATCTCAGCCGACTCTGGGCGAGGGCAGAGTACACCCTGGACAGCTCGCCAGGGCAGAATCACGCTGACGGCTATGCAGCCTGCACTTGACGAAAATCAGCAATGCTCAACATAGACAGTAAGAGACATGGCCTGCATTTGATAACCCAGTTAGCTGCACTGGGGGGACAGCAGTGACAACCGCTGATAGTGGGGCTTGATCAGTAATCCAGCACCTTAACCACCAGGCCACCAAGTTGTGAGTGTAAAATGTAGAAATGTTGGACTCTGTGCTCTTTAGGTCTATAGGTCTGAATAGGTTTTTCATTTTCACTAAATTTAAAGATCATCAAGGGCCAAATATTCACTGAACATCTATTCTAAAAGTGCAACCATGAAAACTACATTGCAAAATGATGGGTTCAGGCATTTGTCCTCTTCCTTTTATCACTTACATATTCTAACAACTCTTAACAGCTACAAGTTAGCATGCACTCTTGCTTGAGTCATGACTGACTAGCTATTTACTTTCAATGGGTTGCCGCCACCCATTGGAAGGGTGATGAATTACGTTTCATGTTAATGGTTGATGCAAGGAATGCATGAAAGCTATTGCGGGCCACAAGATGAGTTGGTGTGCCGGATTTTGCCCACAGAACTTAAGTTTTTAACACCTGTGCTCTAGAGGATGCAAACCTATTAGGCAATCATTTGGAAAATCTCTGAGTATGTGGCAAAATGTCATCATCCTTGTTGCTAAATGTCACACATGTATAATAAAAATGACTGTCTCTCAGTTCACTAGTATGAACACAGGGTTACAGTTTACATTAAAGTGACTGCAAGTAACTTCCTATAATACAAATAATAAGAAAAGTAGTTACTAACAGTCCTCTCCTGAGTAACCAGTGATGACTCCTGGTTCAGGTCCATGGCCATAGTCATTTACTGCTTGAACTTTCACCTCATATGGCATGAAGGTGGGTGTCCCAGATATTATATATTTAGAAACATTGGACACAGTGACTGAGGACCACTTCCCATCTAAATCCTTCTGTCTCCACATGACTTCGTACTTCAATCCAGGACCATTTGACTGGAGACCCGTCAATGGCTTAAAAAGAAGGTTTAACAGAATATATTTCATTAGCTGTTTATATTTATACATATTTATAATCAGCATTATTACAAACATAAATATAAGTTGCATGGCTCTATATGTGATTTGCTATTACCTTCCAAGTTATGACTAGATTATTACGCTCGGTGCCCATGGCACTGACTTCACCCGGATTCTCATCGGGAGCTGACAGACACAGACGGCGAGTCAGTTACATTTTAAACACATGACTAGCACAGATTAATCTATCCAGACTGACTGAACACACTGTAAGACAAAAACAAGTACCTGCAGGGTTTGTTTTATATAGGGAAGAAGGCTGGCTAGCCTCACTATAGCCAACATCATTAAGAGCCATGACTTTGAACCTGTAGTGCACATACGGGGACAGCTTGAGGTGAGCTGTGGTCTTAGTGCCAGGCACTTCTGTTAGATTATGCCAGGTGCCACTATCATGTAGAGCATCTTCATACTGAATGAGGAACTCTGGGGAAAAAAAGTGAAAATGCTTTTAATTAATAAACTTTCTCACGTAATGAATGTTAAGCAGATTGTTGTTTAGGCATCATCTAAAGTAAAGAGGTTCACAAATTTTTCATCTGGTGGATCCCCTTAATACAAAAATTTTTTTACATGAGGCTGGAGCCTACCTCAGCCGACACGGATACCGTATACCCTGAATAGATTGCCAGACCATCGCAGGGTAACACACACAACCAATCACACTCCACACCTAGGGGCAATTTGAAACCATGAAATGTGCATGACTTTAGACTGTGGCCGGATTACCCGCAAGCACGGGAGAACACATCTTGCTGTGATGTGGACACCCCCCCCCCCGACCACTACACCACTGTGCCAGCTGTAAGAAAAATTCCCTCTCTCTCATCCACTCTCCTCAACTTCCGCTCCGCTCTCACTCCGGACAGTCACCAAGCGCTTGGGAGGGACTTCAATAACTAAACAGCACACCAAAGTAAACTGAATCGTTTATTCAAGCACTCTGAAGAAACGGTCAAACAACAGCAGTATTTATAGGAGCATGGAGTCTCTGGGGCGTTGTAATTTTCCACAGAGAACAAAAAGGGAAGAGTGTCCGTGTGGGGAACAGGGTCACAATAGGGTCAACCTATGGAATGTAACTAAGTGCAATTCGGGCTATAAATCTACCTATGGGATGTGGCTAATAGACCCATTGTAGTCTGACACAACACAAATGTAAGATAACAAGTAAAGCCTAGATAAATACAGAGAAAAAGTCACAAGACCCAAACTTAAAGATTAAGGAATATAAAATACAGGAGGTAGACAATAATAAGAAATATGCAAACAATAAACAGGATTAATTAAATATTTCCCGTCACCAGCCCAAATATTAACAGTGTCATCCCAATCAGTGCACTTTGGGAAGGCTTCAGTCAAAATAGAAAGTAGAAATTGAAAGCAGATATCTATTGTTTGGGGTTAAAATTTTAAATCCAAGACCATTTTTAATCAGTAGTTGAAATAAAAAAAGATGCATACTTTTAATAGGACTATTGTGCTCGTCTCCTGGGATCCAGGTGAGCTGGACACTCCGTGTAACTAGATCTGTTAGCTCCAGATCTGTTGGAGGATCCGGTTGTTCTGCACATGAACAAAGAACAAGGCTTAAATATAGCAACTGATGAAGACAGCACTCCAGGGCAAGTATGGGTAATATGCAACAAACAACCACAAAATAAAACTTAAAATACATAAACTCCTTTACAGAATCACTAAACGTGATTTAACATTGCTGTAAAATGAAAAAGACATGCAAAATACATCATGCATAATTAAAAATATCAAAAATGCACAAATGACACAAACTGCAAGCAATTTTTTAATTTATATTAAGTGTCCCTAATATCTGCATAGTTAAACACTTTGCAAACTTTGCAAGCAACAACATGGACAGTATAATATTGATGGAGTAATCACTGTTACTGATTTTATTTTAGAAACACACATTTGTACTTAATGTACTAATCTTGCCTTGTTTATGTAAACAAATGAACCTTTTGTCTCATATCATTCCACCCCATGAGAATCAAAATCACATGCTACACTATCATTGATGTAATCTATCAGTTTTTATATGAACTGCATAGCGAGCAGTTTCCGTGTGGTTAATATGTGCGCACAATAAGAATTAAAATGGAAATCATACTAAAAAATGAGCAGCTAATATAAAAGTTACACCAAAGAGAATGTCCTGTTACAGCTATGTATGTTTTACGGTTCATTCATTCATTCATTTTCTGAACCGCTTATTCCTAATTAGGGTCACGGGGAGGCTGGTGCCCATCTCAGCCGA
>JBCNYG010000007.1:7331026-7343551 GCA_039654305.1 Porochilus rendahli | reverse complement strand
CCGAGCTGGGAATCGAACCCAGGACCTTTTTGCTGTGAGGCGGACGTGCTAACCACTACGCCACCGTGCCGCCCATGTTTTACGGTGAGGTTGGTAAAGCTGTCCTCTGTAATACTGTGGAGTTGAGAATGATACATTCTGGATTAGTGTCTGATGGGAATCCTCAAGCTTATCAGGGTTGATGTATGACTTTCTGTATGGTCTTAGTCGACAAAATGAGTTTCAATTAAAATGAATAACAAAGATAAAGAGTATACTCGATAACTGTGGGTTATCAAATATTTGTCTGGAGCAGAAAAGTAAACATGGAAAGAGGTTTGTTAAGGCATTGGTGCAACAGGATTAGTACACAACACTGGTTAAGCGATGTTACAAACCACAAGAAATGTACAAATGCAAAATATTTAAACTTAACTGTGGCTATGAGAACTATCTTTCCAGTCTTAGTTCTGCTGAGCGGATTGAGTTATGTCAGTTTAAGTGTGCTAATTAACGGCTGCATGTCACAGAGTGGAGGTTTCAGGATAATCCAGATATCGGGAGCCGTTCAAAGTGTTACTTTGCAAAATTGGGTGATGAATACCATTATGTCATGTCCTGCACTGCCTTTCCACAAGAGAAAATGCTTCATATGTGAAAAGATACAACCGTAACAAACCAAGCGCTCTGAAGTTTCAACAACAATTGAATGACTTAATGGGCAAACGATTATCGCGTTTAGCTAAATTTCTTGCCATAATTATGTCACGCTTTTGATGTATACGATTATATATTTATAATTGTGTCTAGAAAGTTCTCAGGCTGGTGTATTTATTGATTTTATTGATTGATATTGAAATACTAATGTATTTATTTATTTTTCTCAAGAATTGAGAAACTACTTTAAACGGTGCTACCAACTTGTAGATCAGCAGCTATCTTGTTTGTTATGTTATGTTTGTGGTATGGATTTCTCTCGTACCCCATAAGGTGTCTCTGTCTCTTTATAGAAATAAACTCAAACTCAAACTCATCAAGATATGCTTGTGTGCTAAAGTTAATGCACTCATTCACTCATAAAAAAACCTGGTAACAAAAAATTTATGTCAAATATTAAATACATCTTTAGTAGTTGCAGTAAAATTGCCTGTAAGGTTTCTGCGTAGCTACACAGTTATTAGGGACACAGTAGAAAGTAGCAATATTCATCATCCAAATAAAGAAACACATAAATAAAAAAATAACCAAAAGAAATGAATGGAAGTATTTCACTTTAGAGAAGGCTCCTGGGCAAAATGAACATGCTTACTAACATAGATACGAACATTTTCTTGTATAATATCACAGAAGGTGTTTCTGCCATTAAACACTTCAGCTTGTCAACAACATTTGTGTTGCCTGCAATGGTTATTTCCACTAGAATGTAAAAATCTTAATATTAAAATAATGACAATGTTCATGTTCTGCTAGGGGAAACCCTAAAAATGCATTTGCTACAAAAATAACCTGTATGGGTTACATCAAGGTTACTCGCCAAGTTTTGTTGAATTTCGCTGAACAGTTCAGAAGTGTTAAACCCCCACTCCAACCCACTTTTTGTCAATTTTTTGGGAGAAATTGATTAAAAAAGAATAAAGTAAATATATGGCACACATCTAAGTGTTATATCAAAGTTACTGACCAAGTTCTACTGAACAGTTTAGGAGGAGTAGCAGATAGAAGTGGCAGATAGAAGAGTTAAACCATCCTCCTATATACTTTATGAAAATGTAAGAGTTATATCAAAATTAATAAGCAAATTTGGCTAAATTTTAATAAACATTCCAGGAGGAATTGTGGGTAAAAGTGTTAACCCCCTTCCCTTGTGAAAACTAAAATTTCTGGAAGAAATTGATTTTTAAAAAATAAATCAATAAACAAACAAATAAACAAACAAAGGAATTATATGTTGCACATCTATGGGTTAGAACAAAGTAACTGTACACGTTTGGTTAATTTTCCTTTCCTGAACAGTTCAGGAGGAGTAGAGGATGAACGACAACCACTAAGGACGACACCAGGCGCAAGACTACTCAATGTGATCCCTATGTGTCCTCCCTGCTACAAAGGGGGCACAATAACGTACAATCCAAACTACACTGTTGTAGACACTCATTTTTTATAACATATAAAAAAAAAGATAAAACAAAGTTGTTTAAATATTTATTTTACACAGGAAATAAAGGAAATAATAAATATCCTGTATAATTCAAGCATGCCTATATTAAAACTACAAGCACAACGTCAAGGCAAACAGTATGGAATAAATCACAATGTGCTCAACTGTACCCTCCACATACACATACACAAACACACACGTACACCAACCCAGGGCAGTATGGGGTGTAATATGGAGGGTGTGTGGCTGCTTTTACCGTAAACAACCGCTGGTGTAGGGGTAGCCTCTGAGATCGGCAGAGCAGAAGTGAGTCAGGATTATCAATTAGTATACACAAAAGAGTTTCAGGCATTTCTTTCTTTAGAATAATAAAGCACATGTGATCTCAGGTGATGCTACGGTATGCTTACAAAGTGATCTTAAATAAGTAACTAATTCATAATGAACAGTCTTTTTTTGTTGCCTTGTGCTTTTTTAAAGATACACAACACTACACCTTCGTAGACAAGGAAGGAAGATAATGCTTACCAACAACAGTGAGTTGGGCACTGGCTGAGTCTTGGTCTAAAGAGGTCTTCATGATGCAGGTGTATGTTCCTTCATCATACTCTATCACTTTGAGGATGGTAAGGCTGTCTGAGCCGACAACAAATCTGAAAGCAATTAGAACAAAATGTCACCCACATCCCAAATGACAAAGGAAGACTAAACACCATGGATTTATTTTGACCAAACAGTTAACCCAGTCCAAGAGGCACATTGTAGTGATCCATTATACAATATATTCATTCACTCATAAATTTGCCACACTGTTTTGAACCCAGGACCTTCTTGTTGTGACCACTACGCCACCATCAAATTAAAGAATGTACAGTGCTGTGGCATACGATTAATGAAACCCTGTGCGCATGACACATCAATATCCCTTAAAAAAATGAACACCTCTCATCATCAGGAAGCTCTTCGTTGTCTTTGAGCCAGGTCATGGTGGGAGTGAGAGATTTGTCATGCTTTACTTTACACTCAAACACCACGTCTTGGTTCCTTTGGACGACTCTGTAATTAGGCTGATTCAGGATCCGTGTTGGCTCTGAGCACATGAACACAGAAAAAGAGCAGATTTACAGTAATTAGAGACAGAGATAAATCCTCAAAGTACCAGATAATTATTCAGTTATTCATCTTGAGTCTAATTATTATTTAGTCATTATAATATTTTTTTCTTCACTACGTTTTGCAAATCTGCTAGGAAAGAAAAGTAATTACTGTATATGACTGAGGGATGTAAGTCTAAGGTTTACACTCTCATCAGGAAGAATACAAAAGAATCTAAAGGATTGTATATTCAGCATTCATATGGCTGATTACGCATTTGTAAAAGCGCTTACAGAAGTAAAATGGCTACAGAGCTATTGATTCCCCCTTACGAGAGAGAAACAATATTGCACAGGTGCTTTGTCAATATACAGTGCATGAATTAATATCTATAGTCTCATCATTTACATTATGTCTAACATATGGGTTACACTCGCTAGCTCTCAGCTACAGAATAGAGTGCCAAAGAGTCTGAAGGCAAATGACAGTGGAGAAAGTTCTTCAGGTTTAATGGACACGTAACATAGCAGTTTCCTGTTTGACTCTTTGGAAAAGCACTTAAAATAATTTATCTTAATTTGGAAAATGGACAACATGCAAGCTAAGGGCCAAACCTTTCGGCCTAATGCCTAATACGAGGTAAGAGTGCATTAATCATTTACATGGATGTCAATTTGGCATCAAACAAGGCAATAAGGTTATGTCTGTGAAAGAAACTTGGAATTATCTCTTCAGCTAACATTTTCTCACACAATCATTTCGCGCCTCCTTTTAACGGCTGAGTCAAATAAATCAGTCTCCCCTGTGTTTCCCGACTAAGGTGTGGTTCGAAAGCAGGAAAGATTAACACTGGGGTTTTCCATTCAGTACCTGATTTCTGCTTTCATTTGTATCACCTACCTTGTTGGTTTAATTATATGTTTAACAAGTTCATGTTCCGTGTTCCCATTTCGTATTTTGCTTGGCAAAAATTTGTGTACCTACCTGACTGATTGTGTTTTTTTATTCTGAGTGGTGTATAAGCAGTGGTGTATGATCATCTATGTTTTGGGTTTGAATTATACTGCTGAATGTCTATTGGGTTTCTTGTGGCACGGACACAGGACAATCATCTAAATCATGATCCATCCCTTTGGTGTGCCTCTTATGAGATCTGATATAATACTCACCTTTCACCTCCAGGGATACGTGATTCTCAGATTTCCCTAGAGAGTTTGTGGCAACGCAGGTGTATTTGCCACTGTTTAGTGCCTGTGCCACAGGGATCTCAAGGGTTCCGTTTTCATGGAACATATATGAGTCTCCCGTCAATGCACTGGAATGACTTTCCTTAAACCTGTGGACAGAAAGGTCCAGACGGCTGTCAGTTTTCAGCAAGGCTACTGGTAGTATTTCAGTATAATATAATAATATTTGAATAATTCTCTAATAATTGGTTGTCCATTCCTAGGCCTAGCATTTCCATTCATGAATCATGGCCAACGCTCCAGATTTACCAAGACGTGATAAAGAACATGTGGTCTAAATTCCACCAACAGAAATATAATGTTTAATAAAATAAACAGCATGAAGGGTTGCTAGGAAGTGAGCTGTACACAGAGATACAGACAACCCTGAAAGAAAAGATGAAATCTGAGCTAATATGCTTTTTTAAAAAAGAAATTGTGACTGTATCACTATAACATTCTACTTAGTTGAAAATGAGCTAAACATGTAAACGCCATTACTTTACTCTACTACTTTATTCTTTTTGGGTGTTTTTGTTTTTTTTTTTGTTTGTTATTTGCAAATTCTCAGAGTAATATTTAAAACACTCACTCACGCACTCATTAGCCAAACTGCTCTTAATCCTAGTATGGTTGCGGGCCAATACTGTGTGGCCAACACATCTTAGCAAACACTGGGTGAAGACCAACACACCAACACACACAACCATTCACACTCACACTCAGGGGCAATTTGGAACAGCCAGACCTGAAGGAAACCCATGCAATCACGGGAAAAACACAGAACAAGACGCTCCTGCTGTGAGGCGGACGTGCTAACCACAACGCCACAGTGCAGCCCAAAATTAAACAACAATTTTGTACATTTTTATCTCCAAAATTCAAAATCTAAAATCTTTTTACTGTTTTATAAAGTTTTATCTCCCAACAAATCATCATCCAGGAAAATAAATGCTACATTCCAGTCATATTTTGACCAATAGACATCCAAGTTCCATTTACTAATACATTTTAATTAATATATAAAATACATTTTTATAATGAACTTTGGAAAGTTTCTGATTCAGCAACAAGATCACCGTTTCTAAAATCCCAGTCAACTGTAAAGCAAGGGCCCAACATTTAATTATTTACCCTTATTAAACCATTATTAACCATTTAATTATATACTGAGATGAACTGTTTTGAGTTTAAGGATAAGAGTGTGCATGCAGCTCTTAATGTCATGAATGCGTTTTCTAACAGTGTAATGTCTAAGATTTTATATCCTAAATTATAATAGTATTACAAGGGATACTTAACGTAACCTAATTTAATGCGCACAAAAGGGCTTGTGATTATCAGGGGTAATAAAATGTTGCCTGAAAGCAGTAAAAAAAGAACAAGAATAGCAGAGAAAAGTGCAAAATATTCAGTTTGAAAAGGGATCGAATGCAAGATTCCCTGCACCATCACAAGCCAAGTTTAAATGTAAAAGCAATTACTCGTTTAATTATCTGCCTCAAAACATTTTCCGGAATCTTTTTAGATAGGACTTTCATAAGAAAAAAAAAGATTGATATTGATTGATGTACTGTATTGATCCCACAAGGGAAATTTAGTTCTGCATTTAACCCACCCAAAGTGAGCGCACACACACACAGAGCAGTGGGTAGCCATATCGCATATCGCATCGCCTGGGAGCAGTTGGGGTTAGGTGCCTTGCTCACGGTCACTTCAGCCATAAAGGTGAAGGAGTAGGTATCAGCTAAAAAGCTTACATAACTTATAAAGCTTTTACAATATAATGTAACAGATGCTGCATTAAAACAGGAAATTACACTCATGAGTTCCTCTAGATAAGTCAAATGCTCTGGCTCTAATCATGTAGCTGTGCCAAAGTTACCAAAATCACTGTTGGTGTTGTGTTCAAAATTTCACAGCACCAAGAAGATAGATTATTATCTTTTCAAAGTGCAGAAACATCAGTACAAGTTGATAAAAGAATGTTCTTTCCTGTGTTCAAACTCATTGTCCATTTTATGAATGGGGAATCATAGCAGTGCGTTTAATGAGCAAACACACAAATTTAAACCACGTCGACAAACACATACCATTTTACTATGGGAACAGGAGAGCCGAAGAACGCACAGTCCAGAAGAGCAGGTTTGTTCATGATGACCTGGTAGACTTTATTACTGGGAGTGAGCACTCGTGGAGGTTCAGCTGTAAAGACAATAACAAATGATGTATTCAGTATGTTTGTATATATTTACAAGTTACAGTAACCAGACTAAGTTGCCTCGTGGTGAGAAATAATAATACATGGGTTAAACACTGTAGAAACTATTAGCTTCCACAAATAAAAAAAAATTTAGAGTTTTTCCTTTATTTTGTTCCTTTTTTCCATTTTACTCAATGTCATCAACCCTGAGTCATGCCAGTGAAAGCTTAGCCGTGGTATTATGTTATATTAAAGCTTAGCCATGGTGATACTGGATCTTGAACCCCTGAACTTTGGATCAGTAATCCAGGGCCTTAACCACTGAGCCTCCACTATCATATAAGTGTTATATAAGCATGGGCAGTGATCACGGTCTGACTTGCACATTCGTCTAGGTTCGTCTAAGGATGAAAAATCAATATATTTTTTTACTGAAAACATGCACATGGAAGTATAAATATTGGATTTGTATTACAAGACCTGTTTTTCACTAATACATTTTTGAAACCATACACAGTAAAAATGTATCAACATCAGTAAAGATTATTTACACTGTTGAAGGGCATTGGCTTGTATGGTTTTAGTATGTAAATCTTTTTTGCTGATTGTTTTTAGTTACAGTGAATCTTTTTTAAGTTAGAGCAACTTGCAGAAAGGTGTTGTTTGGAATGCATTGCAAGTTTACTTCACAGAATATGATTAAGTTGCTTGGGATATTGACACTTATTTGAAGGTTTTGGTCAATTTTACTTGTATCCTCAGTAAGATTTTTTTTCTAGATCAACTCAGGCTTTAGTTATTTTTTTTAAGTAAGCCAATTAGATTACAATGGTAATAACAATACATTACAAGTATATAACAATAAAACAACCATGTTTCATTAAATGAGTTATTCAAATTATAAAGATTACTGAAAACAGATATATTACCCAGTACACTGACGAAGGCGTTGGCAAGCAGGTAGCCATATTCATTAGAGACGTTACACTGGTACACAGCGCTGGAGCCAGTTTGAACCTGAGTGAAAATAATAGTATCGTCCTCCACCTTCCTGCTTGGATCTGCAGGAGAATCTGTAAGAAAACAAAACACATAACCAATGCATAAAATTATGAGATTCATGAAGATTTATAAGGGTTAAGTTTATCAATTCCCACAACTACTAATGACTTCCTATTTGCCTTTAACAGGTAACCGTCTCACACAAAGGGCCACTTCTGACCTCAGATAAAAATATTCACTTAAGTGTTACTTACAATTCAATGTGAATTATGTCTTAGTCACCCATGATTCGGACTTTGACATTAAGACCATTTGTCTTGCGTAATATCAGCTCAAACTAGGAATTTTAATATATTTAGTCCAACTGATATAATCACAATATAGCATGTTTTGTACTGTGAATACACTCATATACAGTAAGATGTGAATGTCATGCAAGGCTAGTATGAAATAAATACACAGTATATGTCACTATTATTTTTTTATGCATGTCATCCCTTCAGACACACTGTGTCTGAGATTTAAACCAAGCTTACTTGCAGATGTAAGTGCAGATGAGTGTATAGTTAGGTTATCCTTTAATCCATTAGCAAGTAATCTTTAGAACATTACACTATGAGTATTTTACTAATCTTATGAATAAAAATCTGGCAACCTCAAAGAATGGGTGGTAGCAAGATTGAAATTGATTGGAATAAGACTGACTAAAAAAATCTGTGGCCACTTCTTCTTTAAATGTGGACATGAAGTGGGCCTGCAAGGGGAACCTCTCATATGATCAACTGTTAAATAAAGTTGTGTTGTCTGTCTGTCTTACTGGTTTTACACCCAATAACATTTGTAAAGCATGAGAAAATTGCTTGTATTTGATAATCTACAGGTAGATTTGAAGGAGCCTGCGTGTGCATACACGCACTTCACTGACAGGCTTCGTCAAAGTGGAACTTTCCTTAAACACTTTTTATAAATATATAATTTGCATACTATATTCGACATCCTGAAGCACTTAGAATCTTCTCAGATGTAATTAGTTTCCTTTGACAAGGGCAAATAGTTCAGCACACTATGTGGCATAAAAAAAATGTAAATAAATAAAAAATAAACAATATAAAATCCAAGAGAGCAGGGGGTCTTTTTGGGGTGACTTCCAAATCTCAGTTGGCTCCCTCTATAAATAGGTACACAGAAATAGTGTCAACCACAGCCCTAGTGTGCTACTTATCTATCAGGTGCTTCGATTAGAATCTGGCCAATTCAACATGGCGGTGCACTAGGAAGCTTTGCTGTATGATAGAATGCAAGCTTGGAAAGGCACAGACGGTTGAGTAGAAGTGTTAGGGTTAAACGCATAAAGTAAAATATAAAGTGAGCAATTTAATGTTGAATAAGACATGCTTGAATGAGTGTTCCACCATGCTGAGATCCACCAGTTTCTGCTTTCTAGTTAAGATAAATTTAGCAAAGAACCCAGAAATTCAATAGTGGTAGAAATCCGTTTTTGCATCCGTTTTGAGTGCTAACACCCACGCCTCAGAGGGATAAACAGATAACACATAGATAATTAGCATGATCTGTCCCTGAGAATGTGCAACCTTCCGCACATTAACACTTAAGCAATTTTGACCCTAAATATCACAGTAAAGATATATAATAAAGAAAATGAGCTGACTGTCAATGGGTACTCCATTCATGAACCAGGCGATGGAGGGTTTGGGGTTTCCTCCTGCTCGGCAGGTTAGCACTCCATTCTCCATTGGAGCCAACACCAGATTACGTGGTGAACTGATCCAGTATGGAGCAGCTGGATACCAAGAAAAAAAGAAACTGGATTAGAAACATTATCACATAATTAACCTGCTCTTACATACTTGTAGTCATTTAAAGAACAAACATAACACGGAAACGAGCATGCACAAACCACAGAGACAACATAACATTCACAGTACTCATAAAATCGAGGCCGTACATAATGCAAAACTTTTCCATTTGTTTACAGAGAACAATATATACAAGCTCTTAAAGCTGTCAGTTCTTGGAAACCTTTTTCCTGTACTGCACTTTTCATGAGACAATCTAATAAAGTTTCTCAATATTCACTGTTGTTTACTGAGAGAATATCAGTTCCCCTGATAATAATGTCCTGCTCTGCATTTAAAAATCAATAAGAGGAAATGAAGATGAGAGTAGATGTGGAGTGAATGATTGCGCCTGCTATCCATCTCACCTTTTACAGTTACTTTGATAGTTGAGTGAACAATGCCCAGGTGGTTCTTTGCAGTGCACTGATAATCCCCAGCATCCGCCTCAGTAACTTCAAGGATCTTGAGCAGTTTCTGAAAATTCTGGAGGTTAGTTCTTGAAGCCGGGAGTTCACCGCCAACTTTTGCCCAAGAGATCACTGGAGTGGGACTGAAGAAAAAGGAAGGAAAAAATTAATGATAGAAGAAAAAAAAGCTTATAGTGAATATATTTTTTAAATATCTCCCTGTTAAAAAAAATTTGTATGCAATACTTGGGAACGGCACAACCTGATCTCATAATGCTATTCAGCAATGGACATTATTATTTATTTAACGTATTTTCTCATTTCTGATTGGTGGAAGGCCATCAAATAATTCTTGGTATTTGAGTTATTTATCAGTGATACTGGATAAGGAAAAAAATACATTTATTGTGAATAAATAATGAAATGATTATAAAAATCGGCTTTTGTATGATATTCTCCATATCATACCTATCCTTATTCAATAACTGCTCATTATCCACCTCACAAACTCCAGATAATAGGGGTTATATGGTGGTGTAGTGGTTACCTCATCTATTCCATGTTGAAAAAAAAAACAACACCTTTTTTTGGTCAAAAGATGCATAATGAAGCAGGCATGACAATTTCATGTAGCACATGTAACCTTTGGTACTCATTAAAAATGAAAGGATAAGCAATAAAAATCTTGGATAATTTGCTTTTCTTATGTTCTCATGTAGTATACACACTAAAATAATTTTTCGCAGGATCAGTGAAAGTCTCTGAATAGTCCTAGAAGACCACTGAAGAACCTTAAATGGACCTTGATACAAAACAAAAAGTAAAAGTAAGAGTTGGCTTACAGTCCTGCGGCAATGCACTCCAGCTCCATATTATGTCCTCTTAGGACTGTCTTTGAGCTTGTAGGACCACTTGGAACCAAAAACGAAGGTACTTTCTCTTCTGCTGCATCATCTGAGGTGAGAATACTTACAGTAAGAAGTCTAATTGAGCAGATAAACACCTTCATGGCCACAATTGTGATAAACAAAAGTTTTAATATGGAAACAATAGTTATGTTCTGTGCACCACATTTTCCTCACTAATTCTGAGTACTTTTATAACTGCCACAGCTCTCAAAAAAATAAAATATAATTGTTTTACCTTCAGGCAGGCCTGTAACCACCGAGCAAATAAAGTCAGTTATTAAGCAGGGACATGATTAAATAGTTGTTCAAACCTTACACTAAACCCTTTACTGAATAAGGCTTGGACAAAATAAAATACAAAGCAGCACCATCAATGAGAAATGAGCAAACTGCGCATGAGTCTCAGAATCACTTGAATGAGGTATATGGAGGGATCAGTGGAGTTATTGGATGGTTTGGCTACAGTATTCCACCTATGAGCTTGTTATAAGAGTAAATTATATCTGATTCACAACATGAATGTGGTTTAAAAAAACTTTTAAGATGATCATGATGACAGAAAATCTTGAAGTTAATCTCTCATTTTTCACTAAATTAATCAGTAAATATTTCCAATGACATCAATAATAAAAAGGATTGTGTTGTATGTATTAGATTAAAAAAGTTTGGAAAGGGAGAGGAAATTTCACCATGCTCTGACTTGGTCAGATGACAGATCATACAGGAGATATGAAAGTATTAATATATTACAAGAAAAGAATGACAATAAGAAAGCCCACAATTATTTTGCAAAGATGAGGAAAGACTGATTAAAGTTTTGAATTAGTGAGTGATTTGTGGTTGATGGAAAATAAGAGAGGGGTTAATCTCTAGGGGTGCAGAGGGGCAATCTCTAGTGGGCGGCATCACTCACCACCAAACAAATCAGTCTCATTCAAATTAGCTGGCATTGTCTCATTGATTGCATCCACTGTAACACAATAGAAATTCAAATGCATGTAAATTATGATTTAAAAAAAACAAAAAAAGAAACAAGATTTACCCAAATAAGAGTATAATGTGGCTGAATAACCAAAAAAAAGCCTCTGGCCATAAAACAAAAGCTAAGGATGAATAAAAACAAGAATTAAAACATGACTAATGAAAGGGTTAAAAGTTGTGCTGTCTGTGACATTTCATAAAAACAAGCCCCAAGAGTACTCTTTGTCCCTTGGAAAAAAGGGACAGTACATTATCGTGATGAATGGTGGTT
The DNA here is from genome assembly GCA_039654305.1 of Porochilus rendahli. Classification (NCBI taxonomy): domain Eukaryota; kingdom Metazoa; phylum Chordata; class Actinopteri; order Siluriformes; family Plotosidae; genus Porochilus; species Porochilus rendahli. The sequence goes on along the minus strand of JBCNYG010000007.1, from coordinate 7,331,462 downwards.
TGGAGGCTTTGCTGCAACCTTCTCAAACAAAAACCAATGGGACTGCAGACAAGGCCACCCATTCAGAGCGGGTGACATCGCAATTGTGCTTATCGTAATTATAAGCTTCTCCAGGAAACTACCCCCTACTTATCTCCTACAGATGTACGCAGCATTTACAAGCGACTTACTGTTGACGACACGGACGCTGATGGCCTGCTTTTGCTGAATGGTCTGTGTTTTGGGAAAGCGTGCGTAACAAGTGTAGTCATTTCTGGAATCTTCCAGAACCACGTTCGAGAAGTAGAGGTCACCGTTCAAGCCCTGAGAAACACGCTCACTCTGTGGAAGCCTCTGAAAATCTAGGGATGTGAAGAGAGAAAGAGACACAGAGAGAGAGAGAGAGAGAGAGAGAGAGAGAGAGAGAGAGAGAGAGCGAGAGAGAGAGAGTTACCGG
>JBCNYG010000007.1:7287031-7328440 GCA_039654305.1 Porochilus rendahli | reverse complement strand
GTGAGTGAGTGAGTGAGTGAGTGAGTGAGTGAGTGGATGAGTGATTAAGTGGTTGAGTGAGTGGTTGAGTGAGTGAGTAAGTGAGTGGGTGAGTGAGTGGTTGAGTGGTTGAGTGAGTGGTTGAGTGAGTGAGTAAGTGAGTGGGTGAGTGAGTGGTTGAGTAAGTGAGTGAGTGAGTGTGTTCCAGTATAAAGCAACACTGCAAAACCAAACCATTCCAGAAACTATAGTAAAACCTTTGCCTTAATGATTGCTGCCTTGTTCTGAGAAATAAACGCTGGGATTCACTGTGCTGCACCTGATCCTGTGTATAAAGGATTAGTGCTGCTGAGACACAGTGGAGGCTGACGAAAATGGCTTACTATTGTCCATCCAGAAGACAATAGGAGGAGGGTGTCCTGCAGGGGGTCTACACTCCAGGATGAGAGACTTGCCCTCCGGGAGAATGATTGGTTGGATTGTCTCCTTTGACCACAGAGGCGATTCTACACAAAACAATACACAAGTCATCTGTACATTGTTACACACTGATCCATCAAGCAAAACAGACACTGAGATAACGAAAGAGCAAAGAGGAAGGTGAATACAATGGGAATATTAAAGAAATGTTGCATGCTTTGTGTTTAATTTCATATTCCTTCCAAAATGAACACTTTGATGATGGCAGACACGACTTCTTTTCCACATAAATAAAAAAAATTAACATTGAACGTGCAAAAAATCGACATTCAAAAGAATCAAATGAGCTGGAAAAAAAGGCAAAAGTACAAGATAATCAACAGATAATTCAAACGTACTTGACTGGCGGATGACAATGTTGTTTGAGACAGCGGTCCCATGCTCGTTGCGTGCAGTGCACTGATAAACACCCTCGTAACCCTCTGCCTTCTCTGCTTCACCGATAACAATCGATAAAGTCCCTGAATGAGGCTTCATAGTCACACTGGGGTCTTTGTCAACATCAAAATGTATGCCATCTTTGGTCCAGGAGAATCTGTGTGAATGCAGTAAATTTTAGTCAGAGAAAAACAACAATGCACTGCTTTATGTACTCTCATTATCCAGTGTTGTCTGTTCAATATAACCACACAGTTATGGGTCATTATCATCACTTACTATATGCTGCATTTGAATACTCAATTCTGATAGGTCACGTATGGTGTTATTAAACACGTAAACGTAAACAGTTATTTATTGGTTTATTTTATTTGACTTTTATTTCATGAGGACGTCTTATTGAGATTAAAAAAATGCTTTGCAAGAGAGACCTAACCAAGATATCAAAAAACTCACAACATATCGAAATATGAAAAAAAACCAGGTGGATGAAGCTGAATTGTCCCCTAGACAAAACATTGAGCTAGCCCATAGTGATTTACTGTTTTAGTATATATTACATGCAACATAAAAACAAACTAAATCAAGATTTTTTTATTTATCTTTTATAATAGTTTTACTATTACAGAGGTAGGTCAGGTGAGCTACACACTCCAAGCAGAGCATAAGCACTGTGTAGCTAAAGATGTATTTGGAAACCAATTCACCGTTTACTACAAACTAAACAGAAATACAAGTAAATTGTGCTTGAAACAATGGGTTTGTGATCTCATTTAAAGTTTTAGTTTATACTAAGTAAAAAAATGAGGAAAACAAAATGTTTTTTTTTGTTTTTTTTAAGCCAGCCGTGATGATGCCACCTGCACCAAGTCACTCCAACAATCTATGAGTATCTATTATTTTCATTCAAGCATTATCCACTTGAGATAATATTTTGTGATCTCGAAAGACCCTCAGTTAATCTGCACTATTTCCATGTAGTATATAAAAACATGAAATACAATTGTGTGTGTTTGTATATGTATATAGATAACTCTGTACTATACTAGTGTAGCAGTACTGTTTATTTCACTAAGACTAATTAACTCTGTCCTTTAATTAATTGCCACTTGATTATCTTTATACCACAGATCCACTTTGTTGTGAAGTCATATATTCTTTGATGGCTGCACTAAGAAGTCATTTAGTAGCTAGGATCAAATGCTTTTTAATTCCAGCGGTTATAATTCAGACAGCAATAATAAGAAATTAATTATGTATAACTACCCACAACATAAATCTCTCACCTTGGATGAGGTTTCCCTTTTGCCTCACAGACGATGTTGATGTCTTCCCGAGGATCGACAATGTAATCTTCAGAAGACTGGAGGGTTATTGTTGGAGGTTGTGGCACTAAAGTCACACACAAAAACAAATAAATCAGGAATTGTTTGTAATTACTTAAACCAAAACACCGCAATGACACAAGTACTTGCCTTTAAACTCTATATTAGACACTCACAAGCAAACTGAAACACGGAATATCATGTGTTCATATTTGTCTATGTCTATATTGGCAAAACAAAAGCAAGCAAATTAATGGACCACAGCATGCAGGGCTAACATGCAACAAAGGTCCTGTAAACAGTCCAAACATGTATGCAATTTTTGTGCAATTAGGGGTGAAGTTCATGCTGAACGAAAAAAAAAAATCCTGAATCAGAAATCCTGTTGATACTGTATCTTCTCAACTGGTTCCTTAACTGGTTCCTTAAATATTTCCCAATACATCTCCGAAAAAAGAAATATTTTATATATAATCAAATCTGCAAAGTCACTGCAAATCACTGCAACACAAAAACAAACAGAAACGCCAACATTAAACCAAATTCATGACTTACATTCTTCCAGAACTTTAGCTTTATTCCAAGACAGGAGAGAAAAAAATGACAAGTATAAAAGAAGGTCACATATTAGTATTGTAACATAGAGTTGGGAATTCAAGCTAGCTCTATATTATTTTTTTATTACATAAACACTCTTAATAAAAATATGCATCATCCATGCCTTGTATCTGGGTGCATAAAATAATGTTCGTAATTTTTTAGCTAGCATCCATTCACTATAGGATATTAGCAGTTATACTTACATACTTTATTATGCTAATTGTAAATGTACAATAATACATTTTACTGAAGCCCACTGAACTATATTACTGTAACTGTTTTTCTGCCAGACAGTGTGAAGTACAGACATAAACACAAGTCTGGACAACACAAGACTTTATGTGGCCGCCATATTACCAGGGATTATAATCCGCCATTCCAATAAGATGGGTGTTGAATGTGTCTTAACTCCAACAAGCAAAATAGTATCACAAAAGCATAAGAAATAACATTTCTCTTGTAAGTACAGTATTGTAGTAACTGCACTCTTTATTACCTGTACTCTTTTCCAGCAAAAAAAGGAAACGTCCAAATATTTGTTTTATTTTAATTGAATTGTGGTATTTAACCAGCATGTATAAATACATGACTCAAAATAAACTGCAAAATTAAGCTAAATTTCTTAATCCTGCCGCTTGTTTATATGTGTTAAGCCTAGCTGTCATTGTAACCAGTCTCTGAAAAGATGAGGTCAACTTCTGCACATTCTGAAAACGTGATTTACTAAGTAGCGCCGGTCTTGTGTTTATGTCTATGAGGTTAAGACAGATTAATTTTGTAGATTCATATTCATACAAATGCTAATCATAAAGATCTGTAAAAGAATCGCAAAAGAAAAGCTTTAAAAAATTAAAGAATTAAAGAAAGAATTAAAATTAAATGTATCAAATAAAATGCAAACAAAAAATTATACATAAAATAGAGTAAACTTTTTTTTAATTATTCCACAAAACGGACTCCAAATTAGGGGTGCAACAATACACTTTAATATAATTCAATTAACAAAACCAGGTTCACAAATTCAATTATATTTGATTCCTAAAATGTGAATGGAGAACAAAGCAAAACAACACATTTTTCCATATATCAAATTAAATAAATTAAAGAGGCTAATGACAGATTGGGAGTAAGCCACATAATTATGGTTATGAGGTTTAATATTGTAAACAAAATTACTACTGGTTCACCATATCTTAAATATTAATTCATGCTTAAGAAATTCTCACATAAATTTGTATAAAAAAATGTATCTGCTGAAGAAAAAAAAAGCTTAATACCAGAAATTTTAGCTCCAAAGTCAACTAAAATGCCCATCTCCTATAAGCTCTGTTTTTTAAACAGCTTATTTGAATCATTAAAATGCAGCGGTGTTACCATATAACATATCATTTATGTTGGTTGTTGCAATTAGACCTAACTGGTACCAGACTTCAGAGGCAAATCCTGTGGCTTGCCATTAAAAAAAACCTGAACAGGTGACCTGTGCGTTGTCTATATATATCTGTGCACAGATTGGGACCTCTAGTGCTCAGATAGTGCAAATGCATGACAAAATAGTGCCTGTCTCTCACAAGAGGATGGATTTCCCTTCGGAGGTTCTTGGTTCCTCTCCAGGTTTTTTCCTTATGTCCTCTCAGGGAGTTTTTCCTTGCCACTGTCACCATAGGCTTGCTCATTAGGGATATATACATATACATCATACATATAGAAAACTGTATACATTTATTTGTATAAAATGTTTTATTGAATCTCTGTATTTTGTCCATTGTTAAAGCACTATTCATATAAAACTTTTATATATAAAAAATTAATCCGAATGAATAATTAACAGAAAGCTGATTTGCACAATGTGACTGGCACATTTCCATGATGCACATCATCTCCTTTTTGTATTGTAATGCATTGTGTCACAACATATCGTTACACCCCTCCACCAAACTAAAAAAATCATGTAAGAAGAAGCTTTTTGGATACTACACTAAATCTGTGTTTATGAATGGGTACTCACGGTCAAGAGGGACCTCAATTGCTGTGAGCACATGACCCAGGAAGAGGACCAACAGCACCGTACGACAGTCTCTCGACATGTCCATCATGAGCATCGGAGACCACTCTCAGTGCCACAGTTTCCAAATGAACATCTACCACTGCAACGAGAAACAAGGTGGGAGAATATTAACTACATTAAAGGAAGGTAGTGCGCACAGAAAGTAAAGTAAAAGGGAAACATGTGAAGCAGTATGGGGGAGGTTGGAAAGAGACGAAATGATAGAATACAGAAAATGTGCCACGGTACAAGAAAAAGCAAAGAGACATTATGCATTACCGGATACATATTAGAGATTTGTAGAAAGAAGGAAAGAGATGAGATATCTACCTCTAATCCATTACTATACCCATAAACTCACTGCAAAAGCAATTACTTGAGACATACTGTATGGAAATGCCATTATTATTATGATTATTATTATCCCCTTTATTGATTACTTCAAGTGCATGTACTGTTACTGTGTTCTAACTTTGAAGAAAAATATTTAGCCGTGCTTTATACAGTAAAGCTACATATAAACATACATGTAAGTACTCAGGTTAAAATCAGTGTTAATATCATGAGCTATGTCTGATTCATCTGTTTCAAGTCTGAATCTGTCTCAGAAACTGATGAATCTTCAATCTGTTGACTTTATTAGTATTGCTTGTTGAGTTATGCATAATTATAATAGTAATAATAATGATAATAATAATGCGATTAGGAGTGGGCTAAGTAAGGTGGACTGTGAATAGACAAAACCTGTTAGCTGATGTCTTCTCAAGGTGACATCGCGTGGGTTACGCCTTTTCAGCTATTTAATTATTTATAACACGGACATATTCATTTCTGTCTCTGGAGACCTTTAAGCTAGCCTGATCTAGAGATCCCTATCAAGACCACACCAGGTTCATGAAGTTGAAATGGAGCTTCTGGGCTTTATCGGCTTCCATGTTCGTGCTGGCTCCATGGACGTTATCTACAAGCCTGCCTGTCTTATTCTTGTTAGAATTTTGCCAACAAGCAAACTAACAAAAATCAAGTGTAATTTTTACTTTTATACTATACTGTAGATATTTAATTTTGGATTAAGTAATGTAAGTGCACAAAATAGTTGTAACAGTATCTTTAGCTGACAGTATTAATGCTTACTTAATTAAAGTTTCCCTTGTGTTCATGTCTACATTAAATGGGTCTCTTCACTGCAACTCCTCTAATGGAACTTACCTAATATTTACATAGCTGTGCTGCTTGTGTAACCTGGAAACCAGCTTAAAATTTCAGGCTTTTAATCAATCGGTAGCAATGACATTACGGTCACAACAGCAGATGGACTTTGCAGTTTGCAGCTATTTTCAAATTACATTCTGAGGGTTCATCTGGGCCATCTTTATTCAAGCAGTATTGTACTGGTGAACTTCAAATTACAAATGCTGGTAGGATTTAGGTTCTCTTCCATTACAGACTAGTGATAATTCTGCTAATTACCATGTCACAACACTAGGCAGAAAGTGTACAATACACCATACAAAATTTCTGTCTCATTATTTTGCAGGCACATTTTATTGGAGAAATCATAATTATTCTCAACCAGAACACAAGTGTTGGAATCTTTTGAAGAAGTTAGGAGGGGAACCTTGGCTTGCACTTGACATTTACATGACAGGTAAAGCTCCAGTTTTGTATTGGGGTGTGAAGTAATTTAATTAGCTATGCAGAAAACAACAGCCAACATCTCAAAGACAGTTGATGTAATTGTACTTGATTCTGCACTAACTTTGAAATGGGCTGCATTGTTATGGCTCTATTCATTGTGGCTGGGTCTGTTCGTCTCCAAAATGGCAGGTCTTGTGGGGTGTTCCAAATCTGCTTAGAGTTCCATGACACATTGGTATATGTTGGGAACAAGACGAAGAACAAAGTCTGGTCTGATCCCACAGAAAAGCTACTGAAGCACAAACTTTTGATGCTGTTAAAGCTGGCTATGATAGAAAGATGTCAGAACACTGTGCACTGCAGCTTGCTGTGTATGGGGCTGCCTAATGCCTAAATAACCAGCCAGATGTTAAAGCTGATATAATGTAGTTGATATAAAATATATAGTTGCAGTATATAGTATGTAGTTGATATAATCCTTCAACAAATCAGCTCTCTAATATTCATTCATTCATTCATTCATCTTCTTCTGCTTCTTCCGGGGTCTGTCGCGGGGGCAGCAGCCTAAGCATTGAGGTCCAGACCTCCCTCTACCCCGACAATTCCTTTAATATTCACATGGATGGAATTGTCACTGTTTATTCTGACACAGTGATAAACAAAAGAGCACAAAACAGCAAAAAATTAAATATAAAATAAAATAAATAAATCTGCATATTTATTCATTTTTTCAATCAACACATTTTTTCCTCATAACACAACACACAGCATGAATGATACTACAAAGATGTACAGCATTTGTGATAAAAATAGGTAACCAATGTTAAACATTTACTTGGCTAAAGTTTAGTAAGTCAAAACCCCCTAAAATATTTTATTCAACATAAATGAACTCAAAACATTCTGCTTCAAAAATTGAAAACTCTGCACAAGTCCAGAGAAAATGAGATTGGGAGAAGGGAAAGGGGCTTACAGGTTGTCTTGGTTAATATGGTAAAGGTCAAAACACCTATATGGCTGATTCCAGATTTGTTTATCTCCTGGAGTCTATTTTCTTTTTTTTTACTGAAAATACTTACAAGCTACTACAATCTCCCACACAAAATACCTAAAGAACGTCAACTAAACATCACTGTATATTGTGGCAATGTATCAAGTAGTGAAAATGATTATATCACACAAGCCTACTGCACATCGTTAGACACAGTTGCTGAGCTGAAGCTATTGCTTGGTAAATGAACCAATATTATAGACTCTCGGTTGTGCCTGGTTACCATGGATTCCAAACCCCATTCTCCTGCTCGAAAAACTTTGCTCTTCAAAGTCAAATAGAGGACAGAATGCAGCTGCCAATCATGTGTCTGCCTCTAAAGAAGCTGCATTGTTGCCAAGCAAAGTGAATGTCCCATTATGCCGTTAGCCAAGAGAAGGCGGGCAAAATTCACACTAACTCACCTGACATGGTCTATTCACAATGTCTGGAGGATTCAGTGTGTGTAAATGTCAAAACAGGATGAGAGAGAAATATCGAGAGAGGAGAAGCCTTTGCGTCGATGTAGCTAGTAATGGGGGAAATAAGTTTACAGCACTCTTGGATGTTGTTTGTCTGCTATTATTTATTATCTTCACTTAAGCTTGATGCTGAGTGCACCTTTCAGTTAAAGGTGCACTCGTTGATTCAGGGGGAAAATTCTTGATATTTTGAACTTAACAGCCAAACAAATACACACCTCCCTCCAATGCTCTTCAGTAGCTCTGCCTCCCAATTTTCTTGATGAACATAGCAGAGGCAAGGACACAAATAATGATGCCCATCTATAAACAACACCCCCCCATTCATGATTTCCCTCACAACCCTATGACAACCCTAGCCGTTTTAGGTGTGGTGAAATAGTGGCTACTGTTAGAAATCTCATGAATAAGTCAGAGCTACCTTTTCTAGTCTCTTTATTGCTAAGAGCAACATAACAAAGGGTTTAATATTACAGATGAGAAAAAATCCCTATAATATTGTACTGGCTTCCTGTATTGTTTTAATATTGAATTGACTTCACTGCTGTAATATAACTATAGCCACATAGTCACCGCTACTTTTACAAGAAGATCAATCTGTATCAGTGGTGGCATTTGCCCTGCCATCTGGATGTACACAGCACTAACAGCTTCCCTGAGCAACTCCTCCCAATTCATCAGCTTCAAATTTCCAATGACTCATTCGGCTGCGAAACACAAAGGTCCAGAGTGAAATCTTCACACATTTCTGGAAACAATGACTCTGCAGCAGAGCAGACCCTTCTGCTAAAACAGAACTGACATATCATATTGTGTGATCAAACCCAAACAGTACAGAAGCTCATACAATTTCTATTATTCTAATATAAAGCCATATTCATAAAACAACATGGCTTTCTAACAGATCCTGGCTGAAGCCCTTCTGTTCTCCTCAAGCCATTATAGTATTTCAGGGCCACCTTTACCACACACCGAGAAACAGACATGCCATAACCCCAAACTATAAAGGTACAGATGAGTTTGTTCTTGCTCTGTGACTCTATTGTATCCTAAGCTATAATAGCAAGTCTTAATATGCTGCGTCTGGTAGGAAAAGAGGCAGTACATCCGGCCGGCATGTCTCCTGTTTGCTTATCACTGCAGGGCATGGTACATTTTGCAGGAGCACGGCTGGGTTCATTGTGTCCTCAGAGACTTTACGTATTTGCTGGTGCTGGCTAATTTAGCGCTAACTCTGAAAGCGAACTGGGGTGTAGCTCGAGGCATGGAGTAACTGTATGGAAATTCTGGGTGCCTCAGGCACTGAATTAGAGATGAGCATTCACAAGCAGACAATTCTCGCAAGCAATCTGACACTAGGAAAAATCCTAAGCACAAACTCAGAGCTGAGTCATTCATATGAAAAATATGTAAGAGTTATTATTGAAAACTAGAACTGTAAGCAGTTATGAATGGGGCCAAAGTGCCTCTCATTGTTTCGCTACTGCACATTGGACATTTGGTATTTGTGGTATATGCATTGTCTCTCGAAAGTTGATCTAACTAGTAAATTCTAAATACTGTAATTGTTAGCATAATAGGCCATGTCCAGTTTGAGCAATCAAAACAACACTCTAGGGGTGTCCACAGGAGTAGCCCTAGTTTATACCTGCCAAGTTTTAAACAAATCGGATGAACCACTCTTAAGACATAGACTTGTCATATTTGTAGCGCCCCTAGCAGTAAATGGCAGCCAAATTTGATTCAGAGCATCAGAGTATCATTAGAAACAAGAGTCTAAAGTTTCATGTTCATAGTATTTACTGTGGGCAAGATACTCAAGAGTTTTTTTATTTGGCATGCCAAATATTTACACTTGTAAATGTAGAAAATTATTTTGATAACTTTTTGTTTTAATTTTTTCTTCTGATGCCATACACAAAGTTTCATGCAGATCGGGCAAAAAATCTAGGAGGAGTTTGAAGAAGTATGTTTAGAATAATTTGTAATAAATAAAAAAATTTCAAGAAAAACACATGCCATCAGATTGAGCTTAATTTAGAGAATGTGTGGATGCAAGAATTTTTAATGTGCATTGGGTACAGAAGTTATGGGCCAAAATGTAGTCTTAATATGCTGCGTCTGGTAGGAAAAGAGGCAGTATATATAATGAGTGATAATATGCCATGTGGGTGAAATGTGTGATTCAGCTCAGTTTATAAATGTGTGACACGATTTGGGAGTTAATGGCCAATACATGTATTTGTTTGCTTGTTTGTGTTTAACTGTGCGCCCCCTGTAGGACAATATATGTAATTGTTTGACTGTTCCAAAAGACCAGCAGTTTCAGAAAAGAAGAAAAAGAAAAGGAAGAAAAGCGTTACAGAATCTCCAGCCATGCTTAGCTTAGAACCTTAACAAGTGCCAGAATTCAATACCAATTCTAATAATCAGAGTGTATACTGTATATCAGCTCTATCTGAGTCCCCTGCTGTCTGTAGCCAAGAATTGTATAAAAAGGGATTTAAAAGAATGTCCAGCAATGACACAATATTTACAAATTTGCAAGTGTGTGTCTTTCCCATTCTGCATCAAATGTTAAATTAATGCATTATATAATGCAAATACGTTTTCAATACAGAGCTTCTAACATGCAGTCATTTATCCGTGAAAAATAATCACTGAATTATCGACCAGCGGGAAAACAGGAACGTGTTCAGATTTAACAAACAATAAAAATCCAATATTTCATTACAGAAATGACTTTGTAGACTGTTGCACAGGCGGGGGATACGAAGCACTTTTCCATCCAATTCCTGCACGAGTAATTCCCAGTAAAGGTCTTTGGCAAGGCTGTGGTAAGTCACTATTATCAGCTTAGCCATATATGTCGAAAAAAGGCTGATGAGGAGACGAGAGATTTATTACATTGCACCTCATGTCATATGCTTCATCTTCATTTATTCATTTTCTGAACTGCTTAACCCTAATTAGGGTCCCAGGGAGGCTGGCGCCCATCTCAGCCGACTCTGGGCGAGGGCAGAGTACACCTTAGACAGCTCGACAGGCCATCGCAGGGCAGAAACACGCTGACAGTTATGCAGCCTACTCTTTACAAAAGTCAGCAATGGTTCTTTTACATACTTCTCACTACAGACCGTGAGAGACATGGCTGGCCTTTGATAACCCAGTTAGCTGCACTGGGGGACAGCAGTGACATCGCGTTAATAGTGAGTTTAATGTTTTTTAAAAATGGGCATTCTGTTTACTTGTAAAATGCTGTTCTGCTCATGAAATAATGAACCTATTGTCATTTCCTTACATGGGCTCTGTGGTGGGATGTCCGTGTATCCGTTCACTATTTAAATGAATGCTCATGTCAGGGACACATGGCTATCCACATTCACTGAAGCAGACAGTCATTACGGCACAGTTGTCTAGTACCGACATCAGCAGGGAGTCATGTTCAATCAGAACTGCAATCAAACACACAGACACTCACACCACACACACACACACACATGCACACACACCCCACTGAACACCTTAGGCATGAACTCGAAGGCCGACTACACCCCAGGCCTCAATAATGCTCTTGTGGCTGAATGATCACCAGTCCCCACAGCTGTGCTAAAGAAAATTTTGATTTTTGTCGCCTCTCGGCGTGATCATTGACTTTGCAAGGTCATTTGTCGCTTTCAGTGTGAACAAGGCTTTAAGGTTAGTGAGGATGGGTATGGTTATTGACATCAAGGTCTTTTGCTATATCCCACAGAAAAACATTAATACCTAAAGATCTTTCTGTGTGGAGCTTGCATGTTCTTCCCGAGTTTCACTGGTTTCTTCCAGGTATTCTGGTTTTCTTCCACACTCAGGTGTTTAATCAGACAGGTGTTTTTTCAAATCAAATACAACCTGCAATTATATATATTTTTTTTATTATTTAAAATGTTACAAGAATATAACTCCTAAATATGAAATCAAGCACATTGGGATTTTTAAAAAGGTTATAGCTAGTCTGTTTGAAGATTCTTTAAGTGCAACCTGCTTTTTCATCGAGCAGTGGCTGCATATACATCCCTCATAAGCCTCCCATTCCATTTTATAACTGCAGAGTGTGTATGCAAATCAGTGAGATGCTTAACATATGAATTGAGGTCCTATGGTTCATGGAATGCACTTGAATAAAAATGAGCTGGTCTTACTTTCTTAAGCACAACAACAACAACAAAATCCACTTTATAAAAAATAATAATATAAGTGGCTGGCATTGTTGTTATTGATGGTGTTTTCAAAGCAGCTTTGTAACTCACTACAGGTCACATGGGTCTAATGAAAACACCCATCAGAGCTTACGTAATTTACATGAAACAGTGTTTATGATTCAGCATTCAGCATTATGCGCCATTTATATCCATTGCTTGATAAGTCACAGTCCCAACAGAAATCTGATCTTTTTTGAAGCACACAGTCACATCAGATCCATTTAATCTGTTTATAAAACAGCAGCAGCTCCAAAAAAGCCTGAAAGGAACAAAACCACTTTTTTATAAATGTTATCTTACTGGGTTTATTCATTATTCTCTGAATCTTTTAGATATTTTGTCAACCTTCTCAACCTCTGCTCTGTTCTCAACACCAGATTGCTGTGTGTTAAAATCCTATTCGATGGAACTGTTATAACAAAGAGCCTTGTTAGCATGCAAAACTTAGAGATTAATCTGCATCAGGACTCTGTGCACATGCTGCCTAATCAGATAAATCACACCAATACACAGTTTTTATACTCACACCAAGATCTAAGACGTACATTGCGCTCCTAGACAATCAGCTCCTCTGATACATCATCGTTGTACATTTGCAGAAGTAGTGTTGCACGAAAAATGTTCCAAATGTTCCAACTTTCCATTCAAGGAAATTCAAGACGAGGAATTTTGGAAATATTCCAAGAATGGGGAAAATGGGAGTTAAAAGAAAACTGCAGCATATACTAACAAATATAAACCTTATGTTGTCATGAGTATACAAGTAGAAAACATTTTTCATACAAATTTTTAAAAAAGACTTTGTTTTGTTTATTTTATTTATTAACACACAGTGCAGGGTAGAAAATCAACAGAATTTGCATCTAATCTGGTTGTTTTATCCAGGATTATGCTGCGGGATGTTTTTTAATTCAACTACGTTTCCCTTTTATAAGTTAACCTGCAAGTTTGCAAATTTACAGTTTATTCCCAACTATTCCTGTTAATTCCCATGAAAAGCTTTCAACTTTGGAAATTCCTGGAATTTTGCAACCCTATGAGGAAGCAATACAGTAATCAGTACTGCACAGAAATAACTAGAGAGGCACTCTGCATAAAATTTCCCTTTTGCAAAGAGAAAATAGGCCCTATGTGGATACTGCCTTTAATTACCAATAGGCTCATCTTACTATAAGTTCTATAGTATATGGGAACCAAATGACCAAATTAGAAAGAAAATTCTCTTGTTTAAAAAATTTGAAGGTTGAAGGTTGGGGATTCAGTGGCACTCCACAGTAACAGCATGTCTACAGGCACTCATTTCAAAGTCATAAATGCTCCTGAAAAAATGTTGTAACCTTGCTTTTTTCTTTTATCAGTGACCTTAACATTCCAAAAGTGAATCATCTCTGCAACTCAGGTAGGGCAGTGCTTCCACCAAGTTTGGTGAAAATCCATGTATGTGTGGTCAGGATTTTTCACAGACAAACTGACAAACTTACTCAAATGTCAGTGATTACAATACCTATTACAGATGAGGAGTCCACATGCAAAACATGTTAAGTCAAGTTGGTCAGCTTTTTCTGCTATAATTTATAAAGCACGTTAGCAGGTTTTGAAAGTGGAGCATCAGTGGGACATGTGCAGGTTCCGGGAAATAACTCTTTTTATTTATTTATTATTTATTTATTTATTTATTATTATGATTTTTTTTTACAAAGCTTTACTTAGCAGGTTTTGCAAGTGAACTCCCTAATTATAACATAAAAAAACAGGATATCTCTTCAATGTTCAAACACAAGCTGATTCTAATTCGCTACACCACAGTGGGCAGATAGAAACACTACCACTGCTGTGTCTCCTGACCTTTAAAGCAGAACATCAAATGCAGGATTATGCTTCTAGATCATTTTAGAAGTCATTAAAATAAGATCAAGGACATGCAGGGAGCCGAGATAGAACCACAGCGCTGAAAGTGACCTCAGAGAGCTCTGTGTACTTTTTTGGCCAATGTGACCATGGTGTGCTCAAATAATCAGTGAGCCAATGTTGCACACAAACACAAGGCTGTGGGTCAACAGGAGGGATATTCAAGGGGAGATCATAGGACTCTACATTCATGCAAATGTAAACAACTGGATCAAAAAACAGATTAATACTTTTGGTTTAGACTTTGCTCAGATATTTTATAACCCCAAAAACATAACCATGTTAAAACTCCCACATGTAGAATCAAATCATAATGCTTTTAGTGATTATGGGCTACATGAAAAATATGGAGTCATGGAAACAAGAAAATTCAATTATTCAATTAAATAATTAATCAATTAATATATTCATGTATCTATTTACTGATCGATTTATCTATTTGGTGTATAGGTCCGGGGTTTGTCATGCCAATGTCAGTTAGTAGATACCTTTCAATCACTAACATACCAGAAATTTATTTAACATCTCCTACTGTACTTTACTTTACTGTACTGTAATGTACTTCAAGCAGTTCATGATGCCACGAATGAAACACAACAGATCCTCTACCATACTTTATAATGGGGAATAGTGACTTTTCTTTATATCTTCCCTCACTATAGGCCAAACCTATTTGTAATTAGATCAAAGGAAATGCGGCCCTGTGATGGTCTGGCGAGCTGTACTCCGCCTTCACCTGGAGACAACTGGAAGGGCTCCAGCCTCTCTGTGACCCTAATAAAGGATAAATTGGTTCAGAAAGTGAAACAAAAATTTTAAAAAACCTTTCTTATGTCAATGCCTTTTAAATGGTAGACATGGACTTGGACTTGGAGACTACACAATGTTTTAATCATCTGTAAATTTCTACTTGTGATCCTTGAAGAAAGCTTTGCTAAAATAATTGCTATTTGTGTTAAATCTGCACACTTCCAGGTGGTCTGCAACAGAAAATCAGGTTTCCCCATTATTAAAGAATTTAACAAGATCAAATCCTGACAATTCCAATGCCAAGCAATGAGCCAGGAGAGCAAAATTGGCTGTGTGGAAAATTACATACACCCCTGTCAACACTAGCCAATCATGGGCATCTGCGCGTTCACACATTCGGAAGAGAGAAACATCAAAAGGAAAAATTTTGATGAGTACAGTACATAAATATGCAGTCAGCTGTATATGAGAGGAAGCATGTGTTAGTCTGAACCCCCAGTTGGTATTTGTTTATTATTAGGTGCTCACTAGACAGGTTTAGGTTTAGGCAAGGTGAGTTTTAATGAGGTGTGAAATGGTAGGTGACCAAACTAGAAAGAAAATAATGGGTGAAAAAATAAGAATCAAGATTTCAGCAGTACAAGTATCATATATTATGAATATAACTGACCTAACATTCAAAATGAGGATAATAAAATATTAGAACTCCTTAGATATTAGAATTCTAGTTTAGGCTACACTTCAACATGGAGAGCTTCACAAATTTTAGTACGAACAGAATTTGTTCCTATTGAAAGAAACTTAATTTGGGGCGGCACAGTGGCATAGAGGGTAGCACATGCACCTCATAGCAAGACGTTCCTAGGTTCAATTCCCAGGCTCATGTATTTCTGTGTTAAGTCTGCACATTCTCCCCGTGCTGGCATGGGTTTCCTCCGGGTACTCCGGTTTCCTCCTACCGACTTAAGACTTGCACATTAGGCCAACTGGCTGTTCTAGGTTGCCCCTAGGTTTGAACATAAATGGTCGTGAGTATGTTGGCCCTGTGATGGTCTGGCGTACTGTTCATGATATATCCCACCTTCTACAAGAATTGGTTGAGAAAGACTTCAGCCTTCCTGTGGCCCAAGGCAGGATAAAGCAGTTCGGCAAATGGATGGATGGATAGATGTAATTTTTCTAATGAATAGTGGGGGTAATTGTATTTTTCCACTATGGAGTCAATAAGCCGAAAGCACTGCAATGCTGTTAGTCAGCACATCTGAAAGCTCATGAGAAAAAAAAACACGCCCAGTGATGTAACTGTTTACAATAAAGACACAGACAAAACCTCGAACACACACACAAACACACACACACACACACACACACACACACACAATGGACTATATGTCCATTAAATGTGTGTTCAAATATTCACGATTATAATCTTTTACATTTACTGTCAGTTTCATTTACTGTGTCCCCTTTTGCGTTTAAAAGATTGTCCAAATGAATATAAAGACAACTAGCCATTTCAGCACACGTAGGATCATGATTGTAATGCTAATGTTTTAGATAATGTGTGTAGGGGGGTCATACAGTGAATCTCTTCTAAAATCAGTGACCTCAGGCTTTTTTGAGGAGCCTATTCACCGCACTGCCCATGTCATTCCAGCTCAATCCGTAATCAATGGGCCTTTTTTCTCTTGAGCTTTAGGGATCTGCTGACTAAAAGCATTGCCAGTGCTTTCGGCCTGCTGATGCGCCATTGTTGGGAAATGCAATTACCTGTCTTTTCTTACTTTTCAACATATCCCGAATAAAGGGCTAGGCTCAGTGATAAGTCAGTCATAGAAAAACAAACAGAAGTTATAAGAGAAATTGAGGGGTTTCACAGGAAATCAACACAAATGGCAATTTTGGTTTGCCAGTAATTCAATAATAATTTATTCCATCATAACATTCGTCATCATTTCCTGAACATCTTAGTGATTCAGCTGACTCCAGGCAAGGGCAGAGTACACCCTGGACAGCTCGCCAGGCAAAGCATGATTTATCCTTGCTTTTTTTTGTAATAAGGTATGTTTTATTAATGCATATATACTTTGTATAATTAAGGGAGGAAAGTTTTTCTCAAATCTGGTAAAAGAGATATATCTCGTTTTGCAGTCAGACCCCTCAATTGTGGGTCTGAACCTATCATTTATGACAAAACATTTTCCAACAAATCTTTTATGTGAAAAAAATTGCAAGTAAATTTATCACCTGTTGATGTTTCCATACAAGTTTATCATTTAGCTGGAGTGTATGCAAATCAGTCGTACAGGAGCTGCTGCACCTGCTAACTTAAAACGATCCTCTTAGCAATCTCAATCCCGTAAGTACAGGTAACCATGATAACAAGAACAAGCAAACTAACAGAATGTAAATGAAAAATGCCTATCTTGCACTAAGTCACTCAGATGAATTTGCATGTTCTGAGAATGAGGACCTACTCTGAGGTTTTCAACGTGCAGTCATTCATCTGTATCTAAAAAGGCTCCACTTATTTCACGATTTTTTTCCCAGTCCCACCTGTTCCATTGAAAGGTCGAGCTGGAGGTGGTCTACATCCTTTGCTCCCACTTAACCGTCAAACAGTATATCCCAGTGTCAGGAAATGCAATCAAATGGAGTGCAGACCTCTGAAACCCCTCTATTGTCCACGAGGGCTCTCTTACACACAGGGTAGAGTTATATGTAACAGTGGAAGGCGGTGTTCACTCATTAGCTTCTCCCCATTTCATCCCTGTCTCTATTGTGCTCTCACTAGCACAAACCAGACTCCCTGATGAAGAGGAGAAGAAAAGACTGTGAGAACTACATGAGCAAAAGTAAGAGTGAAAGACAAGTGCATTATTGCAAGCGGGAGTATGAAAGGACGTGTACTTTTTCAAAGTTTGATTCTATACAATACAGCAAATATACTTAACAATGCCTATGTGATATTGCACTTATCATAGAAAGAAGGACAAAACCGCAAGTCCACATCATACACATCATCGGTCACATTGTGTGCATGGAGTGTCACTGTGTTTGTCATGGAATAGTCCAATATTCGGGACGGGAATCAAAAAAGGTCACAGCGCAGGGCAAGTCCAGCCACTCCTTTTCTTATTCAATTCCTGCAGGTGAATCCATTTCCCTTCAGTGCTTTCAAAAAAGCCTGGCCATTCAATTTCAGCCCACAAGCCTACAATAACTCTTTCAAACTGTGAGAAAATCAAATCAGTGCTTTCTGTAGCCCGGAGTGTAAAGGAGAATCAGCTGACCTCACAGTGCCAACCCCTAATCACACATATAGGATTAGCAGTGCAATTAATGTCAAATCTTTTTCCCAGTCATCAATTAATCCATCATTGTGGAATGATATTGAAATTTGCAATTGTATATATGACATTGAATCCAAGAAAGTTAAGCAGAGTAAGACCTCATTCGTCTCAAATGACTAACTAATTAGGATCCATAATTACTATTTTGGAAATTGCCTGTGGTGACTTTGGGGAACACTTTATTTCAAGAGTAGGTGCTTGATTTGTTCTTATTTCTATGCATTATCAAATCTAATAATGCTCCACATTTCACACTTACTATCGATTGCAGGGAAGCACAAACACATGATTATTGATATGCAAAACATTTCCGCACAGTATAAACAGAGCAGCAATCCTTATTCATCAATGCACTGAAAAAACATGTTTTAGTTTCATAAAGCTTTCTGTGCGTGCTATCCACAAAGTATGTCCCCTTTGGGCTTTTTCTGTGCTCGCTATACAAGCTTCCTAATTTAAAGCAAAAGTCAAACAGACTGCTGATCACGAGGCTTTGTTGTTGTGCACTGGTCAGTTGACTGACCTTTTCTAATGTGCATCTATCAGCCAGTAAACAGTTCACCCAACCATGTCACTTAATGGACATTTCAATGGCTGTGGGTTCCCCACTGGATATTGATTGACACTCCATAAGGGCTATGTTCCTCAGTGACTATATCGGAGGTCATGTCTGTAAAACCACTCATAGTTTGTTCACACACAGTGTTAATGATGTGCAATAATAATGCAATAATGTGCAACATTAATAGTGGTTCAAAATACTGAGACAGAGTGTCGATACAAATTATTACTGGATTACTGAGACGGAATTAGAAAAGCAAATTAATTAAGAATTTTCTGGTTTATATCTACATTTTTCATTTATTCAAGAATACTCTTGAATCACTGGGGCAGGTAATAAGCAATTATTGAATGGTGTCATCTATGATATGAAAAAGCTTTCAGTTTAGGTATTGTTTATCAGCCAAGGTGGATAAGAATCTCTGAGATTAAATAATTCTTTATATCCTACAAAGGCCGAATTCCAGAATTTTTGATTATTCCTTCAAAATATTTTAAAAGCAGACAGTCACATTACTATGTTGTTAGCTAGTTAGTATCAATGGGCTCTATGGGGTTAGCATGCTGGCCGCTGGCACCATTTGTGATTCAATCTAGAAAAATCCCATGACTATACAGAACAAAATATGAAATTAAAATATTCTTTAAGCAACAAAAACATTTAAACTTTTTTCCCCACCAAATGTGACTATTGGTTTATGGTGAGGCCCTTCATCTTCTGGAATCTGGCAGTTTGCTTTTAGATTAAATTTTTTTTGTGTGTGTAGGAACTAGTTTTGCGATCATATGTTGTTTCCAATTTCTCCCAAAAAGATTCGATTAAGAAAGTTTGAACTTCCAAGTCTGACAATCTTTTGGAAAATATTTTCCTTTCTGTGTTATGCCTCTAGTCTGGAGACTGGCTGACATTTTCTTGATTTCTTTCTTTGGGAGGAGGGGAAGAGGAAGAACATAGAAAGAAAAATAAGATAGATAGGCTACACCCTACTGGACAGCGCTGTTGGGTGGCGGATCTTTGCGCCGCCATCTTGTTTATTGCTACTAACTCTCAGCTATGGCTTACAACAGCATAAATACTTAAAAAAAATAGTTACAACAACACAGGGCTGCATTGATTCACTGTACATTGCACTAACTAACTAACCAAGATGGTGGACAGGTAGTCTACCACAGGGTATAGTCAATCTATCTTATGATATTCATAAGGAAGGACATCAATCTAATATAATATCTTATATGATATCTATAAGGAGGGACATTGGTGCATCCCAATCATGTGATTATTATTCAACTTATCTGATGTCTACGATGGATAAATCACCTCATAGACGAATTCCAAGAATTAGCTCAGAAACAATGAAATATTTTGAATCAACAATAATGTCTATTATCTCATGATAGCAAGCCAATCAGATCACACCACATAGAATATACTAAATGTAATTATTATATCTACACCCACTGGATATGAACTGCATGCTCTGATTGGCTCCCCTACTACTAAGATATCAGGTGATATACCATGGACTCTCCTTACCAAAAAAGCCAGGAACTACATAAAGGCTTGTCTAATCCTTCTCCTGTTCTATCCTGATACTACCACAAGCATCTGTGACCCATATACCTAGAAAAAACACCAATCAAGAGAGCCTCTGCATGCGGAATAAGGCGGGTAGTGTTACACAGCACCATGACACTACATGCACAGGTGAATGGATGTGGCTAGCTAACAGAAAGGATGTGACAGCCTTAACTCTTCCATGCTTGGTTGGGAGAAGAAAAAACCTTAGAAATACAATTTACTATAAATTCCAGCTGCTTATTAAAACAATATTTAGGCATGCCTGTCAGGTAACTTACATAAAGTAAAAATAAGCATTTAGCACACTAAACAGGCATCATAACACTCAGTATTCCTGAATCCTGTTCATAAATCCGAGCACTACAGAGTATTCATTGATTCATTCATTCTCTGAACTGCTTAATCCTAATTAGGGTCGTGGGGAGGCTGGCGCCCATCTCAGGGCGAGGGCAGAGTACACCCTGGACAGCTCGTCCGACCATAGTAGACTACAGAGTATGTCATCACAAATATATTACATTTAATTCTAGTTATGGGATAATTAAAATGTTTATTTCAAACAGCAAAAATGCTGTATTACATTTTCTTGATAAACAGACACATATGTTTGTGTTTGTTTATCAATTTTTATTTTTTAAATCAATATCATGAATATCTCGATCTCGGCTGCATGCAGACTGTCTATTATCAGTAAGAATGTAGACTACAGTGTGAAGACAAGGAAAAAGATACGATACAAAGAAGTAGAAGCTCTTTCTGTATTTGTCTCCCTGGTTCTGTCTACGTCCCTCCCTAGGAGAGCGCAGGGTTCCTCCCCTTATAACCCTATTTAACACCTTTCACTGAGATGTAGTAACTCTACACAGCACCCCGCTGGCTCCTGATTCCTCTCTCCTGTCACTCAGCTCCTCGGACTTTGTTCTTATTGCTGATTTTAATCCTGCAGGTTAATCGTATTGGCTTTCCACCTACGGCGACCGATCTGCCTCCTCACATTTAGCCTGGGATAGAATGAAGAACCACTGTTCCAAATAAAAACGTTTTTTATTCATTTTATTTTCTGAAACTGCTTTATCCTTTATTAGTATCGTAGGGAGCCTGGAGCCCATCTCAGCCAACTCTGGGCAAAGGAAGAGTACACTCTGATCAGCTCGCCAGACAATCATTGTTCCAACACACAAATATGTACACTCACATTCACAACAAGGAGCCATTAAGAATTTCCAATTAGATTAGTGAGCATGTCTTTGGACTGTGGGAGGAAATTGAAACACCCCGAGGAAACCCACCAAGCACTGAGAGAGCATACAACCTCCACACTGAAACGCCCATGCAGGGCATGGGGCTCAAACACAGAAGGGCCTTTTTGCAGTGCGATGGACGTGCTATTCATTACGCCACTCTGCTGTCCAAGGTAACTTTTCTTTATATAACACCGACACCGTGAATGCGGCACACAGGCCTCTGGGAATCTTTACACTACATTAACCGCATACATTTCAGATTGATTTAAAACAATGCACGTTCAGCACAACCAGTTCAGTGCCATCTACCAGAGATTGTATAAAAGTTTTATGGATTTGAATGCAGCACTTTCACGTCACATTGAAATTTTTGCCAACAGCAGTGAACATCCTACAGCTACCACTGAGAGACTTCTAAGAGTAGCAAATATACCCATCAGGGTCTCTGCAATAAAACAGTGGCTGATTTGAATGATGAAAGGTCATGTACTGTATACTCAAAAGCAGAGTAAACAGTAGTCTCTTATTCTTAACCCCCGCTGCCAAAAACACAAAACCACAACTGAAAGTCGTCAAGGAAATGTAAGGCAGTAGACAAATAGAAACTTCAGAAGATCTCATTCTGAATGCTGAACAAAACCAGTGGGCCTAGGGGTAGGAAACGGAATGTTTGCGATATTCACTGTCTTTTCTCACTGATGTTGACTTTGCTGATGCACAAATGGAGTACTCAGTGAATGCTGCATTATGATTGACTATCATGCATAAAAACAGTCTGAGCAAGACTCACAAAGTCACGAAGCAGCTAATCAATAGTTATATACAGTAAATAATGCCAGCAAAAGTGCAATACCTCAGTGCACATTCAGTACAATACAGCAATACATATATAGCATGTGACTAACACATCGAAAACAATTCCAAAACAGTCGAAACGCTGAATTGAAACAGACTGCAATGATTTGCAAACCTCCCAAGCCCATATTTCGTTTACAACAAAACATAGAAAACAAATCAAATGTTGAAAATGCAACATTTTACAATTTGATTTAAAAAAAAAAATTAATAATAATAATAATAATAATAATAATAATAATAATAATAATAATAATAATAATAATTGATAAATTAAACATTTGAATTTGATGACAGCAACACATCTAACA
Source organism: Porochilus rendahli (assembly GCA_039654305.1). Classification (NCBI taxonomy): domain Eukaryota; kingdom Metazoa; phylum Chordata; class Actinopteri; order Siluriformes; family Plotosidae; genus Porochilus; species Porochilus rendahli. The sequence goes on along the minus strand of JBCNYG010000007.1, from coordinate 7,305,673 downwards.
AACAAAAGACTAAAAGTAAGTGGTACTTAACAGAGACAGCTGGAGGAACATTTTTTCATTCATTCCTTTTTTAAGCTGCTTAATCCTAATTAGGGTCGCTGAGAAGCTGGCACCCATTTCAGCTGACTCTGGGCGAGGGCAGGGTACACCCTGGACAGCTCGCCAGGCCATTGCAGGGCCAACACACACAACCATTCACACTCACACCTTGGGGCGATTTGAAACAGACAATTAGTTTACTGTGCATGTTTTTGGACCGTGGGAGGAAACCAGAGGAAATCCACTCAAGCACGGGGAGAACATGCAAACTGCACACAGAAATGCCGGAACCCGGGAATCGAACCCAGAACCTACTTGTTGTGAGGCGGACTTGCTAATCCCTGTTAGTGTGCCACCCTGGAAGAATATTTTTCAACTAATTCGATCAACTGGCAGCAGGTCAGTAACATGACTGGGTAAAACAAGAGCACCTGCAAAAAAGAATAATTTCAGTGTTGTGTTCTGCACTGTGGCCGGCACGGTGGCGAGATGGTTAACATGTCCACCTAACAGCAAAAAGGTCCTGGATTCGAGTCCTGTGCTTGGCGAGGGCGTTCCTGTGAGGAGTTTGCATGTGCTCCCAGTGCTTGCGTGGGTTTTTTCCGGGTGCTCTGGTTTCCTCCACAAGGTCCGAAAACATATTAGGCTAACTGTTCAGGGTGTACAATTTGTTGAGAGTCAGCTAAGATACGGTATGCTCCAGCCTACCACATCCCTTGTAGGATCAAGCGGTTCGGGAAATGAATGAATGCTCCTCAGTTTAATGCCAAATAATCAACCAATTTTCCAAAAAGTCCATATTACACATCAGCTATGACATGAATAAACATCACGGTAAATGGATGTGACTCAACTCACCTCTCTTCTACACTCTTCTCCTCTGTATCCGAACTTGAATCCGACCACTGAAATGAGAGAAAAAAACATTTTGAAAAAATGGAATGTATAATGAACTGAACTGTAATAATCATGAGCTCCATGACAGATCCAGGGTTAAGACAGTGTGATTAACTGGATGAACAGCAGCATAGAGGATTCGCATATTCACATTCAAATATCCATTATGAAAATGCGTGAACTGTGTCTCAGCATGAAACACCCAGAGCAATGAGAAAGATTAAGGCATGCAATCCTGTCTCAATCACGTACGAGATAAAAAGAAACAGGATGAAGAAGCCGAGAGGCCTAGTGGGAAACCAGTGTCAGACAAGAGTATCTGCGCTCTCTCTCTCTCTCTCTCTCTTCCTCTCTCTCTCTCCCTCACTCTGATGTGATGTTGGTGCTTGATCCTGACACACTTTTCACACACACTCACATCCCAAAACAAGTTTATGCCCAACTCATCCTACTTCTATATTCACAATCGTTCCTGGATGCTACAACTCTGAATCACCGAAATAACCATCATAACTGCCTATGTTCTTCCAATGACTCCAATTAACAGTATCTTCTTCTGAATATTTCACAATGTCTTACTATAAGTGGTATCTGATGTTACTCATGAAGTTCATATGAATCTGTGGCAGAAAGAAATGCAAACTGAAAAAAAGCAGCAGAGGTAAATCTGATTCCCCAAAAACTACCAGGAAGAAAATGATGCTGATTAGGATGAATTAGTCAGTGTATCCTATTTCCTGCTTTTGTGTGCTTAAGTAACTGAAAGTGAAATTGTTATTTCGTGGTCATGGTCGAGTCAGTACCAAGAAGGAAAGATAACGGAAAAAATAACAGTATACAGACATTAAACTAACAAATCTGATATAAACTAGTGAACTGCCAAATGAAACTAGTCTAGTCACATCTGCACATTATACTACATTACATTTAAGTGGTATAAAGTTCAGTGCACTTAATGCACAACACTCCTGCGTTTACCCTTGCTTTTACATGAGTAATGTTCAACTTTTCACAGTAAAATGGTACCCCTTCTGTGTGAGGATTTATTACTTGTTTAAATTTTTTCCACGAAGAAGCTTTTTATTAAGCATGGCATGACAAACTATGCATGCAACCTTCTATTGAATTTGGGTTTTATTGCCCTTCGTTTGAAGCTCCATCTCTGGTATAAATTTAATGAAACTCCACACATAACTTATTGCAAAATGCTTCTAACAAACAAACAAACACAAACCTAGGATAAAACATAGACTTCTTAAGCTGGATAAAAAAAATTAATGGTTTCTCATATCAGCACCCACACATGGAAATTGGCGGCGTATCTAATAAGTATTATTATTTATTTATTTATTTATTTTGGAAAAGCCACTCTCAAAACCTCGGAAACCGCTTCAGACAACGTAAAAACAACACAGAACATGATTCCATGTTTGATGCTGTGATTGTGAAGATTGCTTTAGTGGTTTAGTGGTGGGTAAATGGATAGCGGAGTATTTTCTCACTACGCTGCCTTTGATCATTGTGAAGATGTAGCCTGTCAGGTGCAGGGGCGGCTCCAAAGTTTAAAGGCTTACTCATCCGAGGGTTGCCCCAGCCCCAGCACTGCTTTTAGGGAAGGCCCTTCAACCTATTGGCCCAATCTACCCACACTGATTCTACACAGAAGTGGGAAAATATTGAAGAAATAAATGAAAAAATGTAGACTGTCCCCATAGGTACTCAGATATAGTTCTACTGATTTTAAATGAATAAAGCTACTACAGGTAAAAAGGTGAACTGAGCGATCAGAAAGGTGAGAATTCTACTGTATCTCAGCTCTTGTTGTTTACTTGCATTAATGAATCAGTAGGCAGCACGGTGGGACAGTGGTTAGCACCTCTGCCTCACAGCAAGATGGTCCTGGGTTCGAGTCCCAGGCTAAGCAGTGGTGATTCTCTGTAGAGTTTGCCTTATGCTTGTATGGGTTTTATCCGGGTACAGCCGTTTCCTCTCACAGTCAAAAAAGATACGCACATCTGGCTAATTGTCTCTTTCAAATTGCATTAATGTGTGAGTGTGTGTGAGTGACTGTGTGTGTTTCCCTGCAATGGTCAGGGTGTACTCCTCTGTCGCCCAGAGTTGGCTGAGATAGGCTCTGTGTCCTTAGTAGGATTAAGCAGTTCAGCAAATGAGTGAGTGAGTGATCCATCTTAAAAATGTGTAAACGTTTTTATCAGCATCTCACACAGACCTGAATTAGATTAGAAGGGGATCAGAAGACATCATAATAAACCCGCAGGGGCAGATCCGTCCGTTCTGATAGCGGAAAGTTATAAAAGCGCTCAGAAGGTTTTTTTAAACCGGTGCGCTTGGACCGACTCTCCAAAGCTGCGCGCAAAATCATTACAGCTCTATTTCTAAAGCAGGATGAACCGGAATGTAAATAAGTAAAAGCACATGGTGGAGTTCTTACCTTTATTTCGGTGTCGCCGGGACTAAAGTGCGCATAATTAATCCAGCAGTAACAGAAAGTTGTCGGGAGTTTAGCGCCGCGTGCTGCTCTGCACTCTGCTCCGTGCGTATGAGTCTCTCTCTCTCTCTCTCTCTCTCTCTCTCTCTCTCTCACACACACACACACACACACACACACACACACACATTCAGACCGCGCGCCATCCTCGACCCTCCCCTTTTACTAAATCCGACTACGTCCTAAATCAGTTCTATATTAGCATTAAACAGTCCACTCTGAAATGATGGAAATACATTCATAAATAATTTCATTATAATTCATTATAAATGTATGGCTCTTTATTAAGGCATTGCACAGCATTGTGGGTTAGCATGTGCTAAATGATCACTACTACTACTACTATTATTATTATCATTATTATTGTTGTTGTTGTTGTTTATTCATTCATTTTCTAAGCAGCTCAATCACCCATCTCAGCCGACTCTGGGCAATGGCGGGGTACACCCTGAACAGCTCACCAGGTCACTGCAGGGCCAACACACATACATTTATTGACTTTTTGTTTTTCTGTAAGCACTCTGAGATTCCTTGTAATATAAAGTGCTATATAAGTAAAATGTATTATTATTATTTTCATTATAACCATTCATGCTCAATCTCACACCTAGAGGCAATTTGGAAAAGCCAATCAGCCCACTGTGCATGTTTTTAGCCTGTGTGAGGAAACCAGAGTACCCGGAGAAAATCCACAGAAGTATGGGGAGAACATGCACACTCCACACAGAAACACCCCAGGCCTGGGAATTGAACCCAGGCCTTCTACTGTGAGGCCAACGTGCTACCACTGCGCCACCGTGCTGGCTATTATTATTTTTATTATTATTAATAAAAATATATATAGAGTAGTAATAATTGGGTTACTGCTCAGATTTCTGTTCCACCTGCACAGAAATTTTTCTTTACTGAGACAGTCATCTGCAAATTAAGATGGAGCAAGGACCGGCTCCAAATCCTATTTCCTAGTTGAAGTGGATTTCTAAGAGAAGAAAAAAATATTAAAATTGTGCTAGACAGGGAGTTGTGAACTTGTGAATGGCATACATTATCAGTAGCCTCACAAACCAGAATTTCTTTCTAAACTTATTATAAAAACTCACTGAGACATCTGTATTTTCACTGATATTTGAACTAACAATATCCAACAACTAATGTTCCCTAAAGGCTGTCAACAAACATGGAATTCTGGACAGGTCATTTTCAAACATCTTTACTTAACATATCTAAATTCAATATATGAAGAGTTTGAGTTTAAAAACAGATAAGTGCCACTGTTTTAATTATGAGAACAACAAACTTTAGGTAGCTTTATTTTACAGCTACTGAAAAAAATGTTTTTGAAAGCTACTGGAAAAGGGTTTTTTTAAGCTACTGGAGACACTATCAGTAACAGGCATTAACAGATTCATCTGATTCATAGGCTATAATTATTTATTTTTCTGGTACCACGATGCTGTCCCTGTGTGTTAGAGTCAGATTCAGTAATATTATAGAGGAGCTCCTGAACAGAACCCCAGAGGCATGGAGCATGACTTTCAATACTTGTATCCATGTCTGAGTGCGTCAGCCACGCACTCACACAAAATAAAACACTAAATTTAACTCAGGCAGAAAAACTTTCAAGGAAAAAAGCGCCACTAAACATGAAAAGGAACACGGAACATGAACTCATTAAACGGATAATTAAACTAACAAGACAGATACAAATGAAAGCAGAAATCATCTAGTGACAGGTGGTAAAAAGAAAACCCAGTGTTAACCTGTCCTGCTTTCGCTCCAGACTGCAGTTTGGAAAAGCAGACATATTAACTTATTTATTTTCTTCAGAGCTGACTCAGTCCTTAAAGGAGCCGGAGCTGAACAACTGTACAGATGGGTTGTTGTAATAACCTTGTATATTATCAAATAATACATACGTACACACATATATAAACAATCCCGTGGTGTAGCGGTTAGCAAGTCTGCCTCACAGCAAGAAGGTCTTGGGTTTGAGCCCTGTGGTTGATGAGGATATTTCTTTGTGAAGTTTACATGTTCTTCCCATATCTTGCATCGGTTCCTCTGGGTACTCCGGTTTCCTCCCACAGTCCAAAGACATACACATTAGGGGGTGTACAACGGTTCGGCAAAAAAACGAATGAATGACTAGTTTTCTTCAAAAGAAATGAAGTCAGGTAGCTGAAGGTACACGCATTTCACTTAGTCTATTTAAATGCAAATAGGCCCTCTATAAATATCCCTACATTCATTGACAGTCCCGTCCCATCATCCCTATAACAAGCCAGTGAAAGTCACCAACAGAACACATGCTGTTAATGTGAGAAGAAATGCCTTGGGCTAGAAACCAGACTTCCTTTCCCACTGGGGTTGCCACTTGCCACCACAAACAGAATCAGCCCAAATCTGTGCACATAAAATATGTGGTGGGGAATCCTGGCCTGCTGATTAGGTGGCTGGGAAGACTTTATTGGAAGGGAAGGCTGATTCCCCTACAGTATTATTGCTGCCGTTAAGAGGACTGATTTGAAAAAGGCTTTTGACGTCCCTTAGCTATGGTTGCACCGAGCAACAATGTCAGATGATTTTCCTTTGAAAGTGTCTCTATTCTTCCCGCCTGGCCAAGGATAATACCACCCTTTACAAATGCACACAAACCTGAAACATAATCCTGTTCAAAGCACAGTGTACATGGCCAAGCACAATGAGCACAGCTCTAAATAACCAGATCCTGTAAAGCTGTTTTGTTGTTTTACCTGTCTTTTCTGCTTTTGTTGTATATCTCAGGTCTGGAATGGTTGCACCAAAAAGTGTTCATAGCGGCATCGCCTTATTCAGATTGCATTATTAATCTTTAAATCTCTTTAATTAAACCTGATACCAGAGCAGCACAGACGGACAACAAATATCAGTAAACTGCATACCTTCATACTTCCTTGCAGGTGTACAGCCAGACGATCAAATCACAATGGCAGCAAAGATAAGCAGCTGTGTTTGTCTAATGATGGTCCAGTTATCGCATTAATCAGAATGCAGTTCAGTTATACAAAACCAGTTCAGCAAATACTGCACACAATTACCCACACAAAACAAACAAATAAACCAGATTAAATCGGGCAATAACGATCCCGCCCGAGCCTTTAGCTGATGCCTCATTAAACCTCAGTGCCGCTTTGTATCTGTGAAACAATAACACGGTAAAAGTGCCTCTGATGTTTCTGGCATTTCTGACAGCCATGGTGGTGACATGATTGATAATGTGTGAGGTATGGATGCAGTATTGAAGAGTGTGTTAATGGATACTTGGGGTGTGCTGGGGTGATTGAGCATGCCTGAACTCCGTCATTATTGCAGCACAAAGATCTGTGGTGGTTCATTCCTCCTCCTGTGACACACACAGAGAACTGAGAAAGACACAAGGCTATATGACTGGCACTTACAGTGTGTGTGGTGTGTGTGTGTGTGTGTGTGTATGTGTGTATGTGTGTGTGTGGGTGTGTGTGGGTGTGAGTGTGTGCGTGTGAGTATTTTACTTTTTTTTTCCAGTTCAGAGGTGCTGCTCTGATAGTGGCTCCCTATTCAGCATTATAAATGCAGCAGGCCGTTGATTGGCTGAGTGAAACAACAAGAGTCTGAATGCTCTCAAGTGTGCTGGAGTGGCTTATGGAGGGGGCCATATCTCTCACAAGCTTTACTCCCAGCCTTCAAAAAGCGGCTCTGGTCACAACACCACAGTTTGGTGTGTGTGTGTGTGTGTGTGTGTGTGTGTGTGTGTGTGTGTGTGTGTGTGTGTGTGTGTGTGTTTTTGTCCTGTTTGTCACGACATGCAAACAACCCACAGATTATGCAAACACGACCAATATATATTAAAAGCACACAGTTCATATTCAGTTCATATTCAGTTCATATTCTCTGAACCAAGACCTTTACGGAGTATAAAGTATATACTAATCTCTGAATGATTATGCTCAAAAGACGCCCTTAGTTTCACCGCATTCATCTCTGCTCACAGCACCCAGAGCTCACCTGCCCTGCCACTGTAATGGTCAATAGAAGTAAACATTCACTCACGAGCTCATTTGCCAAACTGCTTAATCCTACAAGGGTCATGGAGAGCTGGGAGCTTATCTCAGCCGACACTTTGGACACCCTGAACAGCTTACCATCGCAGGGCCAACACACACAATGATTCATACTCATACCTGGGGCAATTTGGAACAGCAACATCAATTAGCCTTATACACATGTCTTTGGACTGTGTGAGGAAACCAGAGTACCAAGAACACAACCCAAGCATGGGGAGAACATGCAATCTCCACACAGAAACACTCCCAGGTTTCCAGGACTCGAACCCAGGACTTGCTGTGAGGCACACATGCTAACCACTACGCCACTTGCTCATACTCAGTATACACTCAGAGTCCATTAATGTTTTTTCCTCAGTATCAATTCTAATCTTTCAGTAAACCCTGACATGCATGTATTTACAGGTCACACCTTTTAACACCCATTTATTACCCATTATAACCACGTTACACCAGTACTGTTTCTCATCATGAGTCAGTATTTAATAGGAATGCTTTCACAAATTGGTAATACAAACTGGCAGTAAGCTGCATAATGTAGGTTAATTTAAAAGGGATTTTGGGAGATAATATCCATGTTCCCCCGTCATAACAATTCTAGTTCAAATATATTATAATAATCTGGAGCAGCTCTGGGCTCAGTGGGAATACCGACACATTTTATATTACATTCTCTCACAAACATTGAGTCAGACCACCTAGTACACGCAAGCAGATGATTGGTAAAGACGTCTTAAGAGAATTACTAGCAAAATCTCAAAGAAAGGACACGGGGGTCATCCGAGCTCCGTTTGCCTTTTAAATGTAAACACTAGATTTTACACACCCTCTTTTCCTCTTTGCTTCACCAACACACACAGATGTTAGACACACACAAAGAAGAAGAAGAAGAATGGGTCATACTGGTTTCCATGGCTATGAGTAGGGTCATTTACCAGACCTGAGAGAGAGCGAGAGAGAGAGCGAGAGAGAGAGTAGTTTTACCACATAGTGAATGTCTCTGCAGTCTTTATCTTTGCTTTACAACTCACAGTATAGCCTTTCATCAGGTTAAGACCTAAAGACAATCTGTATTATATTTCACCCAAAACCCAAGGGAATTATGTTAAAGCATATATCAAGTGTTCTTATTTTCCTTTAACAGCTGTACGACATGCTACGACATTCAAACATAGGATTTCCTATTAGTTAACTCCGTTAAGATAGGAGAATATGCACACGCTGTAGCTAGATCTGCAACATAATACTGTATATATAGATCACCACATCAGTAAGTAGGTTCCAAGGCCTTTTATGTGGTTTACAAACAGCCCAATGCCACAGAAACTTGGTGCCATTCCAGAAAATGTCCAATGTGTATTCAGATGGTAATGTATTGGGACATTTCAATGGCGTGAGGAGCCTCTTCAGGGCCTAAGTCATGCTCTTTGATCCGTCGCTGCTGTAGATGGAGAATCTTATTCTTTACCAATTTATGTGCTAAAGGCATAACTGGAAAAACTGTCCAAAACATTGCCTGTAAAAGCATAGTGTGTGGGAGACTACTACTCAAAGGTTTTTTTGAGGGTTATTTGTGGAGCGGGGTGTTAGAAATATTCCGTTCTCTCTGTAGCATTTCTGATTTCATCTTCATTTGATTCCATTTCATCTGCAGACTTTTCATCTCATTAGCATTATGATAGCAAAAGCTCCTGGTGCCTAAATGATTTTACTCTCCAGTGCAATTCGTTTTCTTGCCTTGAAACCTCAAAAAAACTTGAGTAACACTCAGACATTGCAAGGTACCTCGGCCAGGCTCAGATGGATTATGGTGTCAAGTGCATTGATCAACAGGGGAAAAAAAATCTGCCTACAACCTGCCTAAACTGCCGGTGTTTATTAAAATTTGGCATAGACACAATGAAATTGTTACCTTTTTACCTTGTTTGAGGTATTTTCTGAGGTTTTGAGCATGTTTGAAAAAAGTAATAAAAATAATAATAGTAGTAAAAATCATGCGGCAACAATTTCTGGGTGTGGTTATGAGAAACCGGGAATTTTTTTTATCCAGTCTTATGAAAATATATTTAAGTGTAGAAATTGATTGTAATATCCCCTCTAAAAACTATTCTGAAAGCAAGTGTGAATTCATTGTTTCCCTGAACCAAAAAAGTCTAGAATACATTCCATGTCCCAGCCTGAGCTTTTTTAAATAAAGTTGTTTCCTCTGTTCCACAAGGCAGGCACTCATTTATGCGTGCACACGAACTGAATGACAAAGATTAGTACAAACAGAATGATCTTTATTGGATTTACGTGAAGGGGCAAACACACTACACAATTCTCCTCAGCCCCTGAAAGACCTGTCTGACAGGAGCATGATTTAATAAGCCTCACCATGGACAAGCTGTGTACAGACAAACAGAAACAACTGTGTGCACATTGAGAAGAGCCAGGAGGCCTTAGAGAGGAGAAAAAACACTTTGAAGAAGTAGCATTAGCCAGAATAATGACAATTAAGAATCAAGACAAAAGGCATGCACTTTCTTCTATCTTTACACTCATTAATTCCTTCAAAAAATAGTGAACAACAGCTTTAAATTACATGAACTGCTAAAGACAGGGTTATTTATATAAATCATGGTAATCAGCTGATTAGAACAATTGCTGTATCCGTCCACAGACTCCACGGAACACTCATATCATTTGACAAATTGCTCAAAAAGCTCTGCGTTTTTTCTCACGCGTTTTTGCTCATGTGGTACTGTCCCCACAAAGACCGACAAGAAAAAAAAAATATTGTGGATTAAATCATGATTCATAAAATAATGATGTCATCCTGGACATTACGGTATGTATCATATCAGGCAGGAAAACAGCTCTAGTCACACATCCCTTACATTAAATTCATATGATTCTTTTATGTGGCTGCAACACACTTATAAATGAAAGCTCATTCATACCGAGAGGTTTCTATCCACTAACACATAATTTCCATGGCAGCAGCAGAGGGAGAACAAAATGTCATCAAGTGGAGACTGTGAATCATTAATGACCCAGTTACACACACTCAATGTCAAATATCACTAGAGTGTGTGGGACACGCTGTGGATCTGTAGAGTATGAACCAGGAAAGTCCTGCTCATTTCAGAGCCTCCCACCATACGCACATTGTGCACAATGTTAATTCTGAATGACTGTAAGTACTGTATATACACCAGGGAATTATCACACTGACATAGATGCTCTAGCTGGATGAAAACTGTGACTCCGATGTTGTTGGTGTAGCAAACATGGCTGTGCAATGGGTCTATTCACAGCAGGGATTTTAGCCTGTATAAAGGCACAGGCATAAAACACACACCCACACAAGCACAAACCCATACATGCCTTCATAGACAGAAAGGACACCTGCAGACACACTGCAAATTCAAACACACCCATATCCTTAATATTAATACTCCCCTCCCGGTTTTTCCCTTTCTTTCAGAGCAATGCCAGTTGGATTTCAGCCACGCTGTTTATTATTCCTGTGAGCCGGAAAGTTCCTGTACTGCCACCACAAGTAGGTGAGCTGATTCATTACAAATGAAGCGGTCTTCAATCTTATCAACAAAGGGGCCGTTGTGGCTGCAGGTTTTCATCGCAACCAAGCGCAAGTGATTCAACTTGTTTCACTAATTTTGATCTTCAAACAACTATTAGGTGTGTCTCTGGTTGGGTTAGAATGAAAACCTGAAGCCACACCGGCTTTTTGAAGATGTTACTGAAGACCCTTGCACTAGTTACCAAAGTATAACTTACAAAAGATTATAAGAGAAGCATCAGGATTCTCAGGATTAATATGACATATTAGTCATATTATTCCTGCTTCTTATAAATATGACCGTAAAGATGGGTATCATGATTCATATACTGTATGTTCACTATATGAGTCATTATTTTTACTTCTTTTCTTGTTAGCGTGTTAAGTTGATCTTATACTTTTGGATTGTGTCTTAGGAGCCAACCACTTGATATGGGGCAGGAAACGGTGGGGGGTAATGGGGGATGTACATTCCACATTTATTGATTTTTTTTTTGCATAATGTAGTTTTTTACATTTAAATTTTTTTTTGGCCATAATATAGTTATTTAACTAATATGAAACCATGTATAAAACAAATTGTTAGTTTAAACCATTGCTTTAAAAATTGCTTGTTTCTTTGTGTGGCAGATGAAAAAAACATTTTTTAGACTGGAAGCAGATAAAAAAGTTTCTTCTGGGGTATACCATAAGTCCCCCTAAACATAAAATAAATAAATAAAATCAGCGGGTCAGTTCACTGTGTATGGTATAACCACATGTTATTATTTGGTTTGGGTTTTCATTTCTCTTTTTCTACTTCCGAAATGTCTGGTCTAGTTTTTACTCTTAAACTTTTTTATCTAGCTTTGACAGGAATGTCTCTCCAGATTCTCATCATTGCTATGGCCTTAATAACCTAGTCTGTTTTTGTTTGAACCCACAGATTCCTGTAGTAATCCTAAATATACACTTCTTCCTGCACGTACATGTTACAAAATGCCATGGGGCAACCACAGCTTGTGATCTTTCTGGTACAGGAATGATCCAGTGTCTTGCTCCATACAATAAAGCACCGAGCCTAACTGAGCACAGGTATAATATTTGCAGTATGCTTCTTGAATATTGAACGACAAGGCAAACGTGGTAAAGGCTTCAGACCCAATTATATCCAAGTTTTTTTTTAACATGCTGGCCTTAAAGGTCCCAGAAGTACTAACCCTTGTCTGGATACACGGTGGATGCTATCAGCCAGAACGCGCCCTTTTTGCAAATGCCTCAGCACACACTATGTGTGTTATATGTGTTGTATGTAATTATAGACTTCCTCTTCCACTTCTGTTATGAAGGCTCACCCTATAACTCTTTCAGGAACTTAACGCACCTATTCACACTTAGTTCGGCTGTTAGCTCTGTTCTAAAGTTGGCCTCTGTTTAGTCCACTGTCAGTCTCTGCATATCTCGGGACCATCTCTATCTTTATCTTGACCTTCCCCAATCTCTGCATCAGACTAGCTTCTTTCCTCAGTGTTTGTACTGAGCTTTAGTTCAGTCGTCATCTCTGTCTGTGGTTTTGCCTCAGTCTGTGTCGTTGATCCCAATCCATCTAGCCTATCTTTCTCTTTTTATAGGCTCTAGTCTGAATCCTGTCATAAGCCTTGCCCCAAACCATGCAATATCAGTGTAAGTACTGGACTGAACTGCCTTTTGGTGGTGCACTTTAAAAACTCAAAAAGTTAAGGAGCCAATGAGCACTCTGATCAGTGATATGCCCTTGAAGAACTCTGATATCCACAGAAACATCTCCAGCCATAAACCTTCACTTTTGCAGGTGGAACAAATAAAATGAGGAGGGAATGCAGCTACGTAAAACTGTACATTTTTTATGGTAATGCTGCTACATAAAACTGTTACTTTTTTCCCATCACACTATATAACCACATGCACAGGCAGTCAAATAAAATTACTAATAGTAATAGTTTCTATATGCAAATTAAATCCATGTGATGCATTTCATTAGTATATTTTAGTGTGTTGGTGGAAACACAGTACACACATTGGCATATCAACACACACAATCATCAGTATGAGGCTCCTTACTGCAGATTCTACAACCAGGTCAAGAGTTTAGCTCTCATACCAACTATTTCCCTGGCAGCCTGCTTGGCAACACACATCTGAGCCAAGGATGACATCTAAGGACATAGTAAACAAAGATAGAAGGGGTCTTACTGGCAATCCTTAATAATCTTTTTGATGTTGAATTTTCCCCATAACTAATGGTTTTCATACAGTAAAAGTTCTCATACAGAAGTGGAGTGCTGTGAGGGGCAGTTAATCCAAGTCTATATAGTCCGCTTGTACGTGTTTTCTTTATCTCTCCAGAACTGTTTATTCCTGCATGGAAGGTGGTGGCGACGATTGCGAGAAATCTAAAAACTGCCGTGCATGCCCTAACCACATAAATTGAGTCAGGCGTGAAAGCCCAATTATAATATTAATAATAATCATCATCATCATCACCATCATCATAATAATCATCATAATAATCATAATACAAAACGGGGTTTCAAATAAAGTAAAATATATCATGTAACTCTATTTTTAAAAAGAAACCTCTGTTCCTTATACTTCTCCGTATGTGCTAGAGTGGGTGGGAATGAATATTTAGGTCCAGGGCTGATGTAATACACTGTACATGTCCTGCTCTGGCTTTGCTTTTCACTGCTTCTTGTCTACATGGCCAGAAAGAATAAGGGTAAGAAGAGAAAAATTTAAATGATGCGTGTAGAAGTAAATACATTCTGATAGGAAATGGGGTTTAAAAATAATGCTGCAGATGCTCAGTTGTCATGTGTATTGAATAATGCAATAAGGTGTGGTGTACTTTAACAGTATAATGTGAGCAAAGAAAACAGTGAGGTGAGATTTGCCTGAATCTTTTACAGTAGCAGACAAACAATCTACAATGTAAAGATATAAGTTCTGCTTTACCCTGCTTACCTCGAGCGGTGGTGACTATCACCTTATTTTGCATATGCATACCAAGCTCTTCTCATAAAAGCACAAATATGGGTCCACATGGCACAGTATTTACAATAAACACTGTTGTCATCCAGCTACTACTCGTGTCTTCTTGCCTCATGTTCAATTGCAGCTTTTAAAGATGGTTTGATTCCTATAATCTCATTAGCCTTCCACCTTTGTTATCTATCACTCAAAACAAATATCACTCCATTTTGAAGCCAATCAACTGAGCTAGGAAGATTCCATGAAGGTGAACATGAAGAGAAATTCTTATACTGTACACTATGTACCTTATGGTACTATGTCAACTGAATGGTACCTAATAAGTTTCATCTGTCATGGACAAACGTGCACAGGAGGGTCCCTTGTCGTAACAAGGACTGGGCCACTGGGAAATGTACATCATCACCATGGCCTATAGGTAAGCTGAGTGCTCAGTAAGGACGCATAGGCTGTTGCTAGGTTGGCGTTACCATGTGACTCCTCTAGACCCTCTAGAGGTTCAGTGCTCCAAGTGGTGTAAGTGAAGCTGTCAACACCTTTCCAGTCGGATAGATTCCTCATGGTATTACAACATGCGTATGTCATCCAGGTGATATGCACTAGACCAGGGGGAAACTGAATGCTAGTAATGTGTGTAACTGTGCTTCAATGAACACATATGACAAGAAGCAAGAAGCGTCCAGTGTCAAGATGCCAACATAAAATAGGTCTTTGTCAGTATCACATGGCTAAAGAGAATTTAAGTGTGCATATGTTACAGAACTTGCCTTGGCACAAGCAGAATATATTCTTATATCTCAAATGAGCAAATACTGATGGTTTAATGCATTTTAGACACATAAAAAAAACGAAATTAGAAAATCATCAGGCCAATATGGTGGCCGATGACTTTAACTTACTGGGCTTAACAACCAACCAATTCTGTACAGAGCTCAGTGGGAGATATAGGATAAGTCTCAACTTACTTTACTTTACTTTATTTCATGTTTATACTGTGCGAGATTATTTGCCTTTGTAAACTAATACAAACACCCTGAAAGGTATTAAAACAATGAACACACAATTATCTCTGGGTTAAATAATGTATTCTGATTCTGATGATTCTGATTAAATGTTTAAATTATATTTTAAAGACAGAACAAACAATCTGATTAGTCGGTGCATGGACAATAACTTAACACAGCATCACCCTGGACCGGTGTGTGTCACCCTGCAACTTAGCTGTTAGCTAGCTGCACTGTACGCTATAATCTTTAGCAGCTTGTATAGGAGGGTTACAACACAAAAGCTACCTGTTATGAATTCATGTAAGACAGGATGCATATGTTACATGAGTAGTTTATTGTTCTCTGGCAACCGAAGAGTAAAAAAACCCAAACTTGAACAAGGAGGGAAGGAATATCATGTAGCTGGGTAGCAAGAACAAACTAAGTAAACTAAGTAAAATTAGCATGATGCAAAGAAAACATCAAGAACATGGAATATACTGAAATCCAGAAAACTGGAACACAACAAAGAAAACCAAGGCTAATGCTGTAATGGATACTGAAAGGTGTAACACTCCACACGTCTGCGATGTAAGGAGAGAGCTTAAATCCACTTCCTAATTGCGCTCCTGAATACCACCAAACTCTGGGAAACGCAATTCGCCGGTGAATCAGAGGTGGCGCAAGTATCAGTGCCTGAACTGTATTAAATAAGTCCACTATTGGTCCACTATTTGTATAAATGACACATAATAAACTGCTTATTAATCTTGTCTGCTTACTCTGTATAAAAAACTCTCAGCCTTTTATTTTTTTTGTATCCACCTTGCTATCACTTGATCTGTACTTAAAGACCTTTGAACTTAAAGAAGTCTGTATTTAGTCCATGACTTGACAGCACTTGGGCATGCATATATACATAGTCGGTTTAAATCCTGGAATGAACTGCTCCTATAGCGAAAATATTTATGTGACATGTTAAACAAACTAGACTGAAATTGCAAAGCAATGTAATGACAACATGCAGCAACTGCTATCAAACAGTATAAAGTTATACAGTAGCCCATTTTTTATTTGAACTCAGTGAGGGTTCAGCACTGTGAATTGTGAATCCCTGTAAATTCATCCTTGTTCTTACCCACAGCAGTCATGCGTTACTCCCTTACTTTTCATAAAATGAGACTGAAATGACTGTCTAGAAGCGTGAATGGGGTTTAAGTTCAGGTTGTACTTTCCTTTCATTGAGTCTGCACATTCTCCCACAGTCTAGACCTTTGCTATACACCCCAACCCACTACTCTCTGCCACAGCTACCTATGAACATTTCAAAGCTTCTACATCAAGAGGCTTCAAATAAGCCTGAGATTAAGGATGGAGTCTCTCTGATGTCAATTTGAGCGGAATAGAAAAGGGCAAACCCTTGAGATCAATGGGAGCAGAAGTTTATTGCTCAAAACTGAGCTCCGAATATGGTTCTAAAGAGCTCACAATGCATATTTATAATCAAAAGTAATATGTTTCCTTTTTCTAAAATTACACTTGAACAAAGCAATGATCCTGACTTATTGCAATGTGGAGAGAAGCACTGTGGGAAGTGATATGAAAAGTGTATGAAATTTTTAAAGGGGGTGTCATCTTTTTTTTTGGGGGGGGGGGGGGGTTGAGAAGGTTCACAGGGAGGCGGCGATGTGTCTCAGACACAGGTTGCGTCCGATTACTTAGAATTAACTAATGTGGGTTTAGTACGTACTTTAGTATGCAAGCGACTACAAAGCAAAAAACTAGCTCATAATATGCCATTATCTTATGTCCTTAGAACCACATGTTAGCATAAGCGTTAATTTAGGTCAGGTTGAATTTACAAAAGCTTTGCTTAGCTTAAGCTCCTCATTATGTAAAAATATGACACTCACAAATTTTTTTGGTGTGATTACAAAACCAAATTCGTCTTTTTTAAATATGCATTTCCCTCCAGAGATATTTTTCCTTGATTATTTAGAGGCTCCAGCTAAATTTCGGGCTCCCATGCTGTATGCAAAGGGGGACTTTTGTATGCTATCCATTTAGTATGGCATCTACTTCTGATGACTATAAAATGCATACTGAGTTTTTATATATATATATTAATTTAATATATATATTCATTCACAGGTGTGTAAATGAATGCACCAATGTCTAATCAATGGCCTTATTTATGAGATCTCTGTGTCTGCTTCCAGATAGTCAAGTGCTGGTAAACAGAGAGAGACCTTTATCAGTTGAATAATCTGGGTAAATAATGAGATTCAAAATGAATATCATTTATTTTAAACAACTGAAAACAGACTACTAAAAGAACATGCTTTATTAAAGAGCCTTTAATGACTTTTGGCTTCATACACTGCATACCCTGTAAGTGAGTTTAATACTAAGAGCAATAAATGAAAGTGCACATGCCGGCATTCATTTTACTTTCTTTTCCCATCTTTCGTCAGAGATCATGGCTCCCTATGATGTAGCCTTTAGCCAAAGTTTAATGGTGCTGTTAATCTAATATGTAGACAAAGGTTCAGGATAGAGCTGAAGAAAAGATAAGGTTTTAGTTTTAAGGAGACATGCTGTGGCTGCTGACAGTGAAATATGGCGCTCTCTTTAATGAGGCAAGCAAGAGACTATAATAACAACAAAAGGCCAAGAGCTAGTTTTTCACTCTTTTATTGTGAAATGTGTAAAACCATGAAATGTAACAACAGACAATAAGGAACACGTGGATATTTGTTCCTACTGACCCTAACTTAAACTTGGAGTCAAAGCTACAGTGTGTGTGTGTGTGTGTGTGTGTGTGTGTGTGTATATGTATACTTACAAGTATATATATGCTTGTATACAAGTATAAGTTTAAAAAAAAGGCATCACCGTTTGGCATGGGCCAGGGACCATTTACGCTGAAAATGGGACCAGTGGGCCTCAGTGCTGTTCTTTGATGAAAGTCAATTCAGGTTGAGCTGAAACGATGGCCGCCAACAATGCTGGAGACGTCAAGGAGAGCTATGCATCAGCCACTACTGTCACCAGATGAGCCTTTGGGCAGGTGTGTCTAGTCAATACAGAACTGACCTACACTTGTGTAGTGCCAAGCCCATACTACAACAATGCTCCAGCCCATCGAGGTTGCATCATTAGGGAACGTCTGCTGGAGATTGGGGTACCTCAAATAGAGTGGCCTGCACTTTCTCCAAACCTGAATCCCACAGAAAACCTATGGGATCAACTGAGTCACCGTGTAGAGGCTCGTAACTCTGTACCTCAGAAAATCAATGACACCATTCAATCAATCATCAGAATCAGAATACTTTATTGATCCTGCAGGAAACTGTGTAGCGGAGTAGGATGCCATGCCTCAGGAGACAATAAGTCAACATGAACGGAATGAGACATCATTGTCAAGCTGTAATTAATGCTCAAGGGCACATGACATTAATGAAACATTGACAATTTTTGTTGTGGTATACCCACCACTGTTGTTGGCTTTTGATTTAATAAATTATTGTATATGACGAGATCACTGCATGCATA
>JBCNYG010000007.1:7268733-7279930 GCA_039654305.1 Porochilus rendahli | reverse complement strand
TGGCCCTGCGATGGCCTGGCGAGCTGTCCAGGGTGTACCCTGCCCTCGCCCAGAGTCGGCTGAGATGGGCGCCAGCCCCCCGTTACCATAATTAGGAATAAACGGTTCAGAAAATGAATGAATGTTCTGTGAAGCTGAAAACTTTGGCATTCGCTCCTCAAACATTTATTTAATTATTGACAAGTCTGTCAGCCGACCCGAGTTAGTTGTTAGTGGGTTTTAGTTTCATATTAATAATGAATTTGTTTTTTATTATTGGGTCCCATCATCTTGCAAGTGAGCGATACATAACAGCCAATTTACACCAACTCAGCAACACAGCACCCTTTTTGGATTTTCTGTGGTGGGCACACACGGGCACCGGACATGGGACAACCATCCAAGCCAGATTCCATGACTACGGTGCTCCACTCGGAAATTCCAATAAAAAGAGGAGCAGCATTATGTCTTCTAGCAAACTAGAATAACTGTTTTACACACCCACACACACACACACACACACACACACACACACACACAAACCGATAAACCCCAGCTAATTTATGCAATTATCAGCTAATCATGTAGCAGTGCAATACATAAAATTATGCAAATACAAGTAAAGAGCTTCAGGGAATGTTCACATCATCCTTCTGAATGGGGAAAATATCTCGGTGATTTGGACTGTGGCATGATTACTAGTTCAAGGGACTCTGGCTTGAGTATTTCCCTAACTACTGACCTCCTGGGATTTCTCTCTCATTTAGATGGCCTCTACATATTTCTCAGAAAGGTGCACTAAAGAAAAAACATTCATTCAATGCCTTGTTAAAGAAAAAAGTCAATGGAGAATTACCATACTGCTTAGAGTTGGCAGAAAGGCTTGAGCAATTCAGAAACTGGTAGGTACAATTGAATTCAGCAGAGAAGAATTTCAGAATGCACAATACATTTGGCCTTGAGGTGGATGAGCTACAACAGCAAAAGGCCATGTGAGGCTTTTTTCAGGTGAAAATAGAAACCTTGTGCTGCTGTGGAAACAGACTGACCAAAACCAGACAGTTCAAGTAAAATGGAAAATGTGGCCTGTAATGATGGCACTTTGTTTCTACTGAGGTACACAGAACCCATGGACACCACCTGCCTTTTGTCAGCAGTCCAGGCTGGTGAAGTCTAATGGTCTGAGAATCTTTTCTTGGTACACTCCAGGCTCGTTAATACCAGCCTTGCATAAATATCACAGTCTATTGGAGTGCTCTTGCAGATCATGTGCATCCTTTTATGGCCACAGTTTACTCTTCTCATTGCTAATTGCAACATGTAAAAAAAAAGGTCTCAAACTGGCTTCATGAGGTCCTCAGGACTGAAGTCCTGAGTTCAAGTCCAGGGTTTAGCAAGAGTGCTTTTGTGTAGAGTTTTTATGCTCTCCCTGGGCTTGTGTGGGCTTCCTCCAGGTAATCTGGTTTCCTTCCACAGTACAAAGACATGCACAGTGGGCTATTAATGGTCCCTAGGTATAGATGTGGGTGTGTGAATGGCTGTGTGTGTGTTGACCCCACAAGGGACTGCTGTTCAGGGTGTACCATGCCTTCACCCAGTGTCGGCTAAGATACGCTCCAGCCTACTTGTGACCATAGTAGAATAAAGCGGTTTAGCAAATGAATGAAGGAATGAATGATTTCATGAACACGTCAATAAGACAAATGTTGTTCAGAGATCTTCCTAATCCCTGGACAGAACACCTTTGTAATGTGGCAGAATGGGAGACTTGTAGCATGAATGTTTGGCTGAAACATCTGCAGGAATTGCAATTTCAGTCAAAGAATGTTTCCAACATGTCATGAAATCCATGAAACAAAGAAATCAAGGCTGTTTTAAAAGCAAATGGAGGCTCTACCCAGTATTAGCACAGTGTTCTAATAAACTCATCCACTATGTGAATGTCTGCGATACACAAGTGTCTTTTGAGTTAGTTGTTACTATAGAAACAGTAAGATGATAGAACAAGCACATTAATACAAACCTGTGCAATCAATTTTGAGAATTCAACAGCATTACGGTATAAAATCAGACTTCTTAAATTAGGCCTAAGGGGGCAGTGTAGAGTAATTGGACTGTTTAAGCAGAGTTTTGTTGTGCTTAGTCTCTGTGGCGGCCATCGCTGGAGACAACATGAGGCGGAATGAGCACATTAGTTTGTTAAGTGGAGGGCAGAGGATACACTTAAATGGCTTAATGTCTGATCCTGTTTATTACTCTCAATACCATTACTGCCATCCACAGCCAAAATAAAACACATCACTCAGCATAAGACTATTTCTCAAAGAGAGATTTCTCTCTCTCTCCCCCTCTCTCTCTATCACCTCTCTCTCTCTTTCCCCCTCTCTCTCTTACACACACACATACACACACAAACACACACACAAACACACATACACACACGCTCTCTCTTCCAATCATTTTAGGCTGTTCATAGCTCTTATAACCTTAAATAAAATACACTGATTTACATAAAATACCACCAGTATCATTGCCTCTATAACATAATGATGAAAGCTCTGTATTCTGAATATATTTTATAGTAAACTAACATAGCTATGCAGGGACCCCTGAGTCTTGTTGTTGAATAGTTATCCTGCTGTGATCAGAAGACTGTGGCCCCATTATATAAGCCCCCAAGTCAAAAGAAGTATACATAGCATGTAGGACCCAAGTGTGGTTCAGGGTTGCATGTCATGGCAAAAATCTTAAGGTTACACCCCCAAAACCCCCAGGCACCCCCCGCCCTTTTATTTTCACTTCACCAAAGGACAATGCTGTTTTATCATGCCATAAATCAGACTTCCTCATGGCACCTCAGAGTAGGGACATGTCAATGAAGCATTTACCATAAGAAAAGGGTCTGTGCATGCCCGGCGCTGTGTGGGCCTTCCTACAACTCTTGCACGAGTGTTTTGACCTCTCAATTGCAGGGGCTTGGAAATGCACTGTTTTCCTCCCCCTCAATGCCAGTTATTATGCTCTCTTTTGATGACTGATCCAGGTATTGTGCATCAAGCGGAAATAGGATTTACTCAATGTGGAGTGCAGAAAGTTTGTTTTGAATGCAGTCTGAGCAATAACTGTACAGTTTAAAAAGGTGAACACTGGCATTCTTACAGCCTACTGCCAGATGATGTTGAAGACAAGACATTTTCTGATTATTCTATCTAAAGAAGCTAATAAAATCTAGTGCAACACTTCTGTTAAATGGTTTGTTTGTTCTGATTTAAGCTCAGCTGGAGTGCTAGAAGGCTCCGCTGCTCCTCAAAGAATCATTCTGACTTGTCTGAAACCTGCTGTAACAGAAAGAGCCTGTAATAAAGGCAAACTAATTCCCCGGGACCTGAACTTCAATTCAATGCTTCAATGAATTCAAAGAAGAAAAATACAAACTTTTTGAAACTGAAATTTAGTCATGTCTCTAAAATTCAGATGTAATAACGTGAGGCAGACGACATGGTGGTGTAATGGTTAGCACCTCTACCTCACACCAAGAAGGTCTTAGGTTCAAGTCCCATGCTCTGATATTTCTGTATGTAGTTTGCATGTTCTTCCCGTGCCTGTGTGGGTCCCCTTCGGGAACTCTGGTTTCCTCCGACAGTCCAAAGGTATGCACATTAGGCCAAGTGTATGTTGTATGTGAGTGTGAATGGTTGTGTATGTGTTTGCCCAGCGATGGTTTGGCGAGCAGTTCAAGGTGTACCATGCCTTCGCCTAGATCGAGATCCCCGTAACCGTAATAGGATTAACCTGTTTTCGCAAATTTATTGAACAGAGTAAAGCAGTAGACAACTATTTATTTACTATTTCTATGTTTGAGTGACGTTCATTCAATCATGTTTGTACCCTTCAAGAAAAACACATAATGATTGTCACTCAAATCACATCATTCAGATGTTTGAATGGTTAAATAGTTTAAACAAATTTGATACACATGCACCCTTGTAGTAGTTACTTGTCACTTATCATGCTGGGCAAAGAATTAAACTTGTACTGATTAACCTTCTTACTCTTGAGCAAAGCCTTAACTCAAGAACAACTTTCAATCAAGAACACAATTGTAACTACATACATACTATATCCTAAATTAGTTTACCCACAGGCTTGCCTCCAATTGTTCTTTTATTATCTTCTTAAGACTAGCTGGAGGCTACAGAGCTGTTAAGACCAATCAGTTTGACTGGATGAACCTTCGCCGTGTTTGACTTGTAGTCTCAAACAGGATGTGGGGTCAGTCTGGCCTTGATAAGGTCCTCTTTCTTCTCAGCAGCTGATCAATTGTGTCGAGAGGTCTTAGTGGTGTTTGTGCTCTTCAAGCTGCCAGATTTGTCTTTACTAATGCACTTCAGGTGAAAGGAGCTGTGATGATCATTTAAGGAGTTTGGTCATTGTTATTACTGAGCCCTAGGTGAAGAGGGATTATTTAAGTCTATGAGGGCAGATGTTTTAGCCACCTGCTAGGATTGAACGCTGGGAACTTTTTTCGCTGGGAACGTTCTGATGAATTCTCCAATAAAAGTCGCCATCTAAGTAACCGACTTTTTGGTATTATATTATTCTTATTATATCATTACTGCAGTGGCATAGTGGACAGCATTTCCGCCTCAGAGCGAGAAGGTCCTGGGTTTGAGTCTCCATGTTCTAGCTGTGCTTGTGTGGGTTTCCTCCAGGTGGTCCAGTTTCTTGCCACAATCTAAAGACATGCACATTAAGCTAACTGTCTGCTCTAAATAACCCCTAGGTGTGAATGTGAGACTGATGTAAATTATTCTAATTGATTATATCCTGTGAAGATGCAAACAAATAAACTAAAAATACATTGATTTCCTGTGAACAAATAATTCCCAAATACTGTATCTTCATAGAATGTATCCCCCCAAATTTCTAAAATCAGTCATGGAGACTGAATTTTGAGTTTCTTCTCTAAAAATGGAAAAGAGAAAGAGAAATTTATTTGAATTTATTTATTTATTGTCATTGCACAACAATATTTCGACAGAAATTCTTAAATCTCAGGCTCCCCGAAACAATGCTAAAATATATAAGCATATATACAGAGTAATAGATCATTGAGCATACAGATCACATGTTGCTGAGACCCTATAACTGTGTCTACTGTGTAGAGCATTTTGAGAGTAAAAACATGTGTGAGTGCTGTGTCTGTTCTTCACTTGATGAGTCATTTTCCACACTTACGGTTGTCAGAGATATTCATTCATAATAGCTTCTGAGGACAGCCATAGCCTAAGGTTAGAGAAGAGGCTCTGGGACTGAAAGGTCACTGTTTCGATTACCGGACCAGCAGGAAAAATGTTTGGTGGTGGGAGGGTGAGCTCCACCTTCCCTTCCTCCACCTTCATGGCTGAAGTGCCTTTGAGCAAAGCACCTAACCCCGAACTGCTCTCTTGGCACTTTGAATGTGTGTGGTAGCCTACTGCTCCGAGTGTGTGGGTGTGCACACTGTTTTCGTGTGTGTGATATTTTTTTGCAAAAGAACACAAACTGAGAAATTCATGGAAACAAACACTGGAAGACAAACAAATAGACGTAATGGTTAGCATGTCTGCCTCACAGCAAGAAGAATCCGAGGTTTGGCAAAAAGATTTTTGTGTGGTGTTTCATTAAAACACTGATTTCCTGTATGAATATGAATGTGGATAAATGTGTATAAATGGCACACACATGGCACAGCTGATTAACATTTACAAACCCCCACGGGAAGCAATGCTCACAGAGAGTGTAAAACGATAAAACCATTACTAAAACTTGTGAAAGAGCACACAATAACGGAAGGCGTTAAATATTAATGCAGCTCAACTATTGTAGCATATCGGCAACAACAGACGAACAATATAGGGTGCTGTTTCTTTCGTCGCATGTGTGCAATAGGCTAAATAAACTTTACAACATATTTCATATAAAAGACTGCAGTAATCAAGAAGGTTCTGGGTTCCATTCCCGGGCTCGGGGCGTTTCTGTGTACAGTTTGCATGTTCTCCCCGTGCTTGCGTGGGTTTCCTCTGGGTATTTCCTCCCACAGTCCAAAAACATGCACGTAGGCTAACTGGCTATTCCAAATTGCCCCTAGGTGAGTGTAAGTGTGAATGGTTGTGCTGTCCGGGGTGTACCCCGCTCTTGTCCAGAGTCGGCTGAGATGGGCGCCAGTTCATTCATGAACTAATGAATGATGAAGATTGCAGCCATCAACAATTTAAAGTCATCATTTACATAAACTTGGTGTCCTAACCGGCTTAATGTACAAGTACAAATTGAAAACAATTTTTAAAATGAGTAATGAAAACATAATTTTTCACTTGTATGAGGTGCCTTTTAGATGATTTTTTGCAAAACTAAAATGAAAACATTTTCAGGTTTTTCATATTTAAGTCACAAGATGTGACATGAAGAGCAAATGAAAGTACTGCCAGTTATTGTAAGATCACAACTTGACATAACATCACAGAGTGTACACACAGTCCCTTCCCAAGTTTTTACTCATGAATTGCTTAATCCTCATGGTCGTAGGGAGTGTGGAGCCTATAATAGCCAACACTGGGCGAGAACAGGTTACACCCAGAACAGCTCGTCAGACCATCACAGGGCCAACACACACACACAAACATTCATACTCACACTCACACCAAGGGACAATTTGGAACAGCCAATTACTCTAATGTGCATTTAGTTTTAGGACTGTGGGAGAAAACCAGAGTACCCAGAGGAAACCCACGAAAGTACACAGAGAGCATGAAAACTTCACAAAGAAACACCTGAGCCCGGGACTCAAACCAATGACCTTGTTACTGTGAGAGAGACATGCTAACCACTATACCACTGTTCTGCCCGTGTTTTGTCAATGTAACAAAAAATAACACTTATATATATTGCGTAAAGCTGCAATGTAACCCCAACTGTAGATTGCATAAACGTATTTAATAAATATAAAGGTTTTTGTTGAAAAAGTGGATTCTGGGAGCACAGTGGCTCAACGGTTAGCACTGTCGCCTCACAGTTTGAAGATCCGGGGCTCAAATATTGGCCACAGGTGTGCATGGTTGTTTGAGTCTATATTAACCCTATAAAAGACTGGCGACCTGTTCAGCGGTAACTCGTGACCCTGTCAGATAAGCGGTACAGATAATGGATAACAGAGGGATGGATGGGAACTGGATTTTTGTGCAAATGCTCCTGGTTTGCCACCAGCATGATTGATGACCAGTGATTGCACCATTTCAAGTAATAACCTTATACAAATCCCATGTTGAGATCTGAATTGTAAAAAACCTTTTAGCACACTCGTACAGGGCCGTAGTCCATAAAGTGTCCAGACATGAGCTTAATGGGAATCTGATCGATAGTGTGAATCATTTTCGGTCTGAAAGGGAGAGTGCGAACTAGCAATATGCTCATGCACTGCACGTGAAATGCTATTGTCCTAGAGGAAGAGATTATTTTTAATCGGAAGACAGGAGCTGAAACACGGATAATCAGTATGCAGAGATTGTTACCGGCACACTCTTACAGCTTCGATTTGATTTTCTCAGTAATTTCATCATGAGAAATGTGTACAAAGCATGTAAAAACTATACATACATAATTAATGAGTTAATCTGAATTGTGACTCATTGGCTAAATTTAGTATTCAGTTTTAGAATGCAGTTAATAAGCAAAGCACATTATGTCTCTACAGTTAAAACATTATTCAACCTACTGCATACTTTTTATTACTTTAATTGCTTCTTAAATAGCTCCTCTTCATGTTTCACAGTTTACTGAGGTTATTTATAGACAATGTGGCCATTAGAGCTGAACAGAACTCATAAAGTGCAAATAATAAAGATAATAATGAGGGAGCTGAAATGCACAAAATCTTCTCACAAGTCACAATGCATCTGTCAAGGTACAGTTAAAATTTCTTCCCTCGAGGTAAAGTACTAAAGTACAAACATAATTAAATAAGAAAATGCAAGAAAGAATCCCAAAACAGACAGACAGTACATCAAACTACACACATATTTTGTTTAAAATGATCAGACACAAAGGAACATGTATTGAAATCAACTGAAATATCTTAAAGTATTATTGAACATCTCCCAGTGCAGTTAACTGGGTTATTAAAGGCCAGCCATGTTTCTCACTGTGTGTGGTGCGAGGCACGTAAAAGAACCATTGCTGACTTTCAGTAAGAGTAGCTTGCATTGTTTTTGTCTGCGATGGCCTGCTGAGATGGGTGCTGGGACCCTAATTAGGGTTAAGCAGTTAAAAAAAATAATAAACAAATTAATTAATTATTGTACATGAAAACAATCTTGGGCGGCACGGGGGCATATTGGATAGCATGTCCGCCTCAGAGCAAGAAGTTCCTGGGTTTGAGTCCCAGGCACGTTGAGGGTGTTTCTGAATGCAGTTTGCATGTTCTTCCCGTGGGTTTTCTCTGGGTACTCCTGTTTTCTCCCACAGTCCAAAGATATGCACAGTAGGCTAATTGGCTTTTCCAAATTGCCCCAGGTGTAAGAGTGCGTATGAAGGTTGTGTATGTATTGGCACTGTGACCCTCCCCCAGAGTCAACTGGGATGGGCGCCAGCCTCTCTGTGACCTTGATAGGATTAAGTGATTCGGCAAATGAATGAATGAATAAAGAACTGTACTGCTAGTGCACAGAATGTGTGCCACTTTTACTGCTGTAGATTAGGACTGGGCAATATAGACTTTAAATAAAATTTCTTATTTTTTTAAACCTGCACCTGGTTTAAATTATTCAAATAAATGTAATTTTTACAATATCAAAACAGAAAAGGAGCAAACGCATTTCTTCATTTGTATAGAACTGGAACTTTAAGTACTGCTCAGTAGCTACTCACTGTACTTTTGCCTTGGGGGTCAATGAACCCAAATAATACCCAGTAAGTAAACCCAAATGAACAAATTTGAAAAGAATAAAAAATAAAGTGTTTTTGAAGAGTAAAAATGAAAGTATAAATTTACAAATAGCTGCATTAAGGAAACTACCCACCTACTGTTGTCACATCTGTTACAGTTTATATTTGTTAGGAATTTTAACTAAGATTTAAATTAATTAACTGTAAATAAATAAATAAATAAATAAATAAATAAATAAATAAATAAATAAATAAATAAATAAATAAATAGTTTCATGTACAATTCTTATGAGAGGAGAAGACACTTCTACATAGTATCAGAACCCTTTCCACTTTTGAGTACAGAAAGGCACTTGTCAGTCTCTGCATCACTAATCTGAAGGTTGTCAGTTCAAGCCTCAGCCACACCAAGCTGCCACTGTTGGGCACTTGAGCAAGGCCCTTAACCCCTAATTGATCAGTTGTATTAAAAAATTTCAATCACTCTGGATAACAGTGTTTGCCAAATACCATAAATGTAATATCTGCTGCAAGTTCAACGAATCACACAGACTAGAGCTAGGACTTGAGACAGGTACATCTGTGTAATGATGAATAAACTGTAATAGCCTATTTCAGACAGGCGCTGATTTTAATGTTGAATATGAAATCCAGTGTCAATTCCATACTCCATCTGCATGTGAATGAACATGTAATCCAAACTGAACGCAACACCCTCTTTCCCTATGAAGCTCACTTTGCGAGTATTACAGAGTTATTCATATAAGCAACGATCATAATCACGCCACTCCCTTTTGTTCAGGTGTCTGCAATAGATTAAGTAGACTGTACACTAAACTGTGTAAGAATATCTGGACTTTACCAAGCGCTGTTGTTTAAAATAGTGAGTTGCTGACCTGAGATTTCGCCTCATGATTTAGAACTGAATCTACAGAAAATAGCATTAGAAATCCTGGGGGAGATGCTAACTGTTGGTGTAGATGCAATGAATCTTACTTCATAAGCTTAAAAGAGAGAGAGAGAGAGAGAGAGAGAGAGAGAGAGAGAGAGAGAGAGACATAAAGCGAGAGAGAGAGCGAGAGAGAAAGAGAGAGAGAGAGAGAGAGAGAGAGAGAGAGAGAGAGAGAGAGAGAAACGAAAGCCCCCTGAGACACAGCTGCCCTTGCAGATGCCTCTATCACATCAGTGTTACACAGATTTTAACCTTTAGCCAACTCCCAGAAAGCAAATAAATTCTAGATTATGGACCCCATTGGAGACATATATCAGTCCAGTATCTGATAATAACTTTGTATTAACTATCCATTATGACTTTTGTGTCAGGATCCGCTCCAGTGAATTTGTCTCGAACCAATCTGAAATCACATGAAACCCTCTTAAATTAAAACGTAAAAGAACTTTAATTATAAGTCTGTA
Organism: Porochilus rendahli; assembly: GCA_039654305.1. Taxonomy (NCBI): domain Eukaryota; kingdom Metazoa; phylum Chordata; class Actinopteri; order Siluriformes; family Plotosidae; genus Porochilus; species Porochilus rendahli. Next base: position 7,269,613 of record JBCNYG010000007.1, on the reverse strand, counting down.
ATTCGACAGCATGGTGGGTAGTGGTTAGCAGAAGGTCCTGGGTTTAAGTCCCGGTCTCTGCGAAGCCGTTTCGGTGTGGAGTTTGTATGTTCTCCCTGTGCTTGCGGGGGTTTCCTCCAGGTACTCCAATCTCCTCCCACAGGCCAAGGACACACATATTAGACTACATGAATAATCTTAATTGCCCCTAGGTGTGAGTGTAAGTTTGAATGGTTCTGTGTGGACCTGCGATGGACTGGTGAGTTTTTCAAGGTGTACCCCTCCCTCACCCAGAGCCGATTGATGCACCAGTAAAATTAAGTGGTTCAGTAAAACAAATAGGTTTTACCCGCAAATAATATTAAATAAGTTCATATTGCCTAATTCTCTTTTTCAAATTGCCCCTACATGTGAGTGTAAACATTTGTGTGTGTTGTGGCCCTGTGATGGTTTAGCAGGCTGTTCAGGGTGAAGGAATGAATGAATGAAGGAATAAGTGAAAGAATGAATGAATGAATGAATGAATGACATTTTGTAGCAATCAATAAACTCCTTTACTGGCTGTGACTGTGGTTCATCATTTATTTTCTAAACTGCCTCCTCCTAATTAGGATCATGGGAATTATTTAACTCATGATAAGCAGTAACTGTCTGCTTGTTATTCATTCATCCTTCATTCATTTTCTGAACCGCTTATTCCTAATTAGGGTCGCGGGGAGGCTGACGCTCATCTCAGCCGACTCTGGGCGAGGGCAGAGTACACCCTGGACAGCTCGCCAGGCCATCGCAGAGAAGAAACACACTGATGGCTATGCAGCCTACTCTTGACAAAAAGCAGCAATAGTTCTTTTACATGCCTCTTACCACAGACAGTGAGAGACATGGCCGGCATTTGATAACC
>JBCNYG010000007.1:7257092-7268633 GCA_039654305.1 Porochilus rendahli | reverse complement strand
CGCTTATTCCTAATTAGGGTTGCGGGGAGGCTGACGCTCATCTCAGCCGACTCTGGGCGAGGGCAGAGTACACCCAGGACAGCTCGCCAGGCCATCGCAGGGAAGAAACACACTGATGGCTATGCAGCCTACTCTTGACAAAAATCATCAATAGTTCTTTTACATGCCTCTTACCACAGACAGTGAGAGACATGGCCGGCATTTGATAACCCAGTTAGCTGCACTGAGGCAGCTTGTTATTAGTTAGTTCTAATGTTATGTTAAATAATTCAGGTTCTATTTTATGAATGGTATCAAAAATGTACAGAAAATATAAAGTAAAAATACCACCTCTATATTGTACTTCTGTCTAATTAATAGTAACACAAAGAGTATAAAACACATTTTAAAATTTCCTGTACTGGAATAGACAGACAGGCAGAAAGAAAGAAAGAAAGAAGGAAAGAAAAAATGAAAGAAAGAAGGTCATCACAGAGAGGCTTGCATTGAGTTTACAGCGAGTGCCTCGGGTTGCCAAATGGCTGTAAATGTTGAGAAACTGAAGCCAACATCAAATGTTTCTTTTGTTCTCCATTTCATTAAAAGCTGAATCCGTATTGATATTTTAAAGGGGGTCAAAATATTATACAAAGTCTTTGCTCCTTATACTCCACTGATATTCGTGGAATTCTTAATGGTTGTAAGAGTGTCCTTTGTTAAGTATTTTCACTTCTAACATTCAGACAGACACAGCCTGGTGAAAATGGTAGATCTGCTATTCCATTATCGCGGAAAAAAAATGGGTCTCACCACATGCTGACAAAAAAGCTGCAATTGTCATAGCTGACAGCCTGAATTAGGATCCCAGCTTTCATTGTCGTGACACAGTCTGTGATTGGACTGTTTGAATGTCTCACCCCACGTGACTTACTCCCTCTTCCCTTAAGGCTGACAGATAAACAGAAGGTATTTTGTGCTGTGCTATTTTCATTAGGGGATTCTAATAGCTTTTTGACCTCAATCTTTTTTTTTTTTAATCATTTCTAAACTGAGACAAAGATTATATGATGTGGATTGGATGTGGATTATGCTTTTAAATGATACACAGTTTAGGGGGGCATCTGCAGGTCATCAGGATCAGTAATGTCTTCCTTCTCACACCAAAAGGCATGTTTGTACAATCTTTTGTCCACTAAAGTGCAAGAAACAAACAAACAAGCTCTTACTTAGTTTATGCCGCTACACGCCCATGATAGCATTGGTTGTCTAGCAGGCATTGGAGCGGAAAGAGAGAAAATTGACTGATCACAGGACCACTGAGACCCTATATGTGTTTAGCAGGATTAAAGCCACATCAATATTCCAAACTGGCCCCCAGACAGACACAGAGACCAATATACGTAAATACATATATGTAAAATGCACAACTGTTAGTATCAGACAGGACTCCAGGACACTCCCTACATCACCCCATGATATCTCATACCATCTGTAATACGCACACCTCCCCACTGCTTCAATCTGTCCATTGGCCAAATCTGCATTAGTGCTTTAGAGCCACTCTGTTATTTCAAATCTCACTGCATAATAACATGCTAATACATAAATCTGATTAGATAAAATATATACAACACCAACTCCAATGTTTGACTGGAAAAAAAAGTAATCAATAAAAAACATTGTTGGGGCAAGCACAGTGTAGTTCATGACAAAGAGAATCAGCTTGCAATTCAGAGCGGTTTATTCAGCCCAAGAAGTTTGCAGCATAAATACGGACAACCGCGCAACAAAGTGACCTCTATATATATATAGTCATCTAAGTCCTTCTGTGTTTGTGCAATATGTTTTGACATTCTGCCATGCTTATTTCCTGTTATTCTAAAGGTTTTCACACCTTTAGCCCATTTTATATTATCCTCATTTCCTGTCTAGACAGCAATATTGTCTAAATGCTTAGACAAGCATGACGGACAAAGATTAAAGGGTACTCGTGGTGAATTAGTGTTACTATCTCTTTAAAACAATCACGCATAGCATCAGCAGTTTCTTCATCAGTCGACATCAGTCCTTGCCCCTTGTCATAGTTCGTGAGACTGCTGCGACACTGGGCACACTCAAAGACATGTTGCCTTTCTCATTGTTCCATCCTGCTAGTGACTCAGACTTGTTAGATTGGCTGGGCTGCTGACTGATCCTGTGCATCATAACACTTTATCAGCCAGTGCTGAGCTGCACAAACAACCAGAACAAAAATCGCAGAAAACATTTCTTTTGTGTTCCTAAACCAACTGACGAGAGGAGAGCCGAGTCTGCAAAACATTAGCGGCATAAGCCATTTTGGATTTACCGTCACACACGTCTCTGGCAGCATTCTCGTCCTGAGGGCCACTAGAATGTGACGTCTCACTGTCTCCACAAGACCCCTTCCTCTCTGGTTCAAATAAGTAACCCTTTACACCCATTTCCTAAAAATAGCTAGCCATAGTTGCTTCTTGAACATGTCTTTTTATCACCTAAAATTTCACTCACTGAATTGATCTGCTTGTTTACTTGCACTGGCCCACCCTGCCCAATGAGGTAGCTTCACTTTTGGGGAAAAACACCTGCTAACCATAGGTTTAGCCTCTGCTAGTAATCCACACGATAAAATGACCTAGTTTTGTGCTTTTTACGGTCATTTATGTTGAAATAAGCATCTGAATTGCTTAAACGTATTACATACGTGCGAATTATCCTGTAAGGATGACCAATACCGCTAATCTTTAAACACCATATTTTGAATCCTGCCTGGATTTATGTTAAACATGATAGCCTAATAACATAATACACAAAGAAATAGATACCTGATACATTATTTTCTGCTTGATTATTAATGCAATTTTAAGGTTAGTTGCTCTCACAACATCACACCACTAAGACCACACAATAAAACCTCCCACAACTAAAGTGTGACAAACAGACGGAACCCATTCCTATAGCTCTCGATGGGCGAAGCTAAAAGGAAACTAATTATTATTTTATGTGTACAAATATTGATGAATAGAAACTGTATTAAATGGAGTTTCATGTGTGCAAATAATGATTTGTATATCTTTAACCATTTTTTATTAACCTTTCAAATATGGGTTTTCTGTAGAAAGTACTGGTGTGACTTTTAGAGCATTGCTTTTTAATTTGTTACATTCGTTTTTTTCATCCCCTAAGATTTAAACAGAGTTGCTGCTGTATTTGCTGAGCAATTAAACAATACAAGTGGGTCAGCCGGCCTCAATATTGGCAGAGAGATTGTTTGGGGTTGGGGGTTAGGGGGTGTCTGAAAAAATAAATGTGTGGATGTATGAGAATGCAAATGTGTGGATGTATGAGAATAACTCCCAGGTTCTCTCTCTCTCTCTCTCTCTCTCTCTCTCTTTCTCTTTCTCTTTCTCACACACACACTCACACGCACACAATTATTATCATTATTTAATGCAACTAATTTTTGTAATGCCTGCAGCTAACCCTAAACCTATAAAAAAATAAAATAGAAAAAAATATATTTATTTATTTTTATAAAAGTAACCTCATTCATTTTCTGAACTGCTTAATCCTAATTAGGGTCACGTGGGAGGTTGGCCCATCTCAGCTGACTCTGGTCGAGGGCAGAGTACACCCTGGACAGCTCGCCAGGCAGAAACACACTGACAGCAATGCAGCCTACTCTTCACGAAAGTCAGCAAAGGTTCTTTTACAAGACTCTCACCGCAGACAGTGAGAGACATGGCTGTCCTTTGATAACCCAGTTAGCTGCACTGGGGAGACAGCAGTAACAACCTGGTGACAGTGGGGCTTGAACCCTCGACCTTGGGCTCAGTAATCCAGTACCCTTCCACCGGACCAAAGGGGCCATCAAAATATCCAAAAAAGCCCACACACACACACATACACACGCCTTCATAACAGCAAGATGGCATGCTGTGCGTATAATAATATGAAAAAACAAATGTCTGACATTCACTCAAACCATGTCACTTTGTTTGTTTCTCTTCATCCGTATCCACTCTTTCTCTCTCTCTCTCCATGCACTGTTGTAAAGTAAGTAAAGAAAACCTTCGCTTCTCTGACCTCCCACACTAGTAAGCTTTTCTCGAAACATCTGTCACCCAGAGGTTGTATACAGTGCAGCCTGGCAGCCTGGGAAGCTCAGAAGTGGTTTTGTGATGCGCCTTACTCCACTCTCCACCCCCCCTTATTAAACCCTCTTCACAAGAAAGAGGCAAGAACAAGAGGCCTGCCAGAGGAGCCTGAGAAAACAGAACCCCTTTGTCCATGGCTTCCCTTTTGCCCTTTTCAATGTCCTATTGAGGTACATGATCCTTATACTTTCTCTACTGCTGATCACCCCGATCCTCATATCAACTCCCCAAAAACTACCACCATAAAAACCTACGTGCTGTGGGTGGCTGAGTGTCTTTTAATAAGCACAACCAACACAGCAACCTTCACCTTATAAACTAAGTATCGAGCTACCTTATCTCTTATACAAGGACATGTTTGCAAAGACAGGATGCAAGTTATATCAGTGTTGGCTTTATCAGAGTGAATCATAGTGGGGTTCAAACACAGGTACACCGAAAGGAAGTAGGATAATCCCTCATCCTCAGCAGAGAACACAAAACAACAAAATAATGGATTTTGGAAACAAGGTTTATATAACCAATCATAAGAAGATGAGACAGTACAGCTGAGCACGTTAGAACAGGGGTGCCCAATCCTGTTCCTGGTGATCCACCTTCCCGAAGACGTTCACTCCAACCCTAATTATGCCCAACTGACCATCCAATCATCTTATCAAGACTAAAGTGTGTACAATAAGATTCCCTCAAGGTGTTTACTGGATTTAATTTTCAGACGTTAAAAGCCATCAATCCATGGATATGGAAGATTTTTGGCGGGGGCATTGCTCTAACCTCTGGCTTCAGCAAGCTGTAACAAGTGGGAAAGAGTGAGAGCACCATGTGTCTTGTACACTTAGCACCGCATGTCTCACTTCAAGAGAAGAGCTTCCTCTCCAAGACAGAGCCCTTAAAAGAACTCTCAGAGAACAAGTGTGTGTTTGTTCGACGGCAGTGCAAAACTCTAGTGAAAAGAAGCAATGTGGGAACTTACATTGAGAGACTACAAAGGATTTGTTTACTAAAACACGAGGGAATATACACCTGAAAACTTTATAACTGATCTCTATTAAATGTAAATAAAAATAGAGTATTGATAATCAATTAATTATTTTAGGTCCTTCTCTAGTGTTCTGATCTATTTGTTTTAAATGTTTGCATTTGAACTCTCAGATAAAACTACTGATCAAAATTACACTTTCAGAATCTAATATACATACACATATATATATATATATTTATATATATATATACACTTTCAAATCAATTGTATTTACATTAAATATATTTTAATCTCTTCCTCAGAGATAGGGTAAGAAGTTCGACCATCCGGGAGGAGTTCAGAGTAGAACCGCTGCTCCTCTGTGTTGAGAAGAGCCCGTTGAGGTGGCATTTGATTAGAATGCCTCCTGAACGCCTCCCTGGTGTGGGGTTTCGGCCATGGCAAACAGGTAAGATACCCCGTGGTCGACCCAGAACACGCTGAAGGAACTATGTCTCTCGGCTGGTCTGGGAACGCCTCCGTGTCCCCCCAGAAGAGCTGGAGGAAGTGGCTGGTGACAGGGATGTCTGGACCTCACTACTTAGGCTGCTACCCCCGCGACCCGACCCCGAAATTAGCAGAAGATGGTGATGATGACATTTTATACCAGTATTTTGTTTTTTATATTAAACACAACTTAATGAGCAAATATTTGTTTTTTGGTAACAAAGCAGTTTTTATTTAACTATGTTTACGTGATTCCATGCATAAGCCTGTCAACCCCCCCAGGGTGTTATCCCCTCTTTCAACCAATATTGCTATATCCAGCCTGATCCTGGCCCTGTACTTTTATCATACTGTCCTTTTTGTGTCCTTAATATCCTTTCCTGTAACACCAGAGGTTTGGAGAATTATACCCATCAGTTCTACCTGTGACCTAATTGTTTCTGCTTAAGTTATGTTCTGAAAATTCACAAAAAAAATTTTTTTTAAAAACCTAATAAACAAGGCTTTTAGAAGTCTTTCTACAACGTTATAACAAATTCTCATTCAAAGAGTCTGTTGAAAAACAATATGACGCAATTTGTTTAATTCCTCAGAGGACTTCATTATGATATCATTCAGGCCAACTGTCTATGTGTGCTTGTATGAGCCCCATTGTTCTCTTTTGAGGAGCAGACGCTCTACAGCCGGTGACTGGCAGACGGCACAAGGCGCTGATGATTCGCTCAGCTTGGTGGCAGAATAGCCAGCATGCTTCACAAACCCACGGATTGGAATAAGTGACATTCATATCCAGCAAGCACAGTGGCTCTTCCTCCTACACCATGGTTCTTTCCCATGGGCTCGGAGCCATTTCCAGGGTGGATTTGTGAGATCTCTCTCCCTTACAGACACTGCTTCTCTCTGAGGGACAAACTACACATGATTTAATAATTCCTTACTAAACTTTTACTAAAAGCGTTCTGTAACAGCTGACGTTAATAGAAGTCACAGTTGACTAAACTGTTTAAAAAGCAGCTGATGAAAAAGCCCTGTGTGTTTGCTGAAAGCCAGCAGACAACACCACATCGCTCATCATTTACACTGTATTAATTGGGTGATTTGACCCAGTCTTGGAATGCGATGTGCAGGAGTGTGCTTGGGTGGGCAATGTGTGTGTCAGGGGTGCCTCTGTGAATGAAAAACTGACTCACGGAGACAAATAGGGGGAGGGTGGGGATGTTTTTATCAGAGCAGGGATTGTTTGGCTGAAGAATTATCGCCTGAGAAAAAAAACTAAGGCTTTCACATGAACCACTTAGCTTTAAAAAACCTATGAAAGATGAAATATTTACGATACTTGTGGTTATTGTTTAATATATTGTTACCTGTTTGGTTGGTACGTGAATATCTTTGCCATAACAATATTTCTCACATGAACATGACATGTTCTTGGCAATATATGCTGGAGTCTTTAAATTGAATAATTGTTCTCCTCCAAATAAGGGCATTTCTGTGTGGAGACTGCATGTTTTCCCAGTGCTTGTGGGGGATTAATCTGGGTACTCCGGTTTCCTCCCACAGTCCAAAAACATGCACATTAGTCGAATTGTATGCTCCAACTTGCCCCTAGGTGTGGGTTTGAGCAAGAATAACAGTGTGGGTGTTTGTCCTGCCATGGCAAGGTGTACCCCACCTTCGCCCAGAGTCCACTGTAGCCTCCCCGCAACCTTAGTAGGATTAAGCAGTTCAGCAAATGAATGAATAAATGAAGAAATATTCATACACATTAGATTATCTGGGAGTTTAGAATATGTGCTTGACAGGTGTTACCTTATCTTTGACAGAAACATTTTGAATTTATTATTGCTCTTCCTTGCTATGGTATTGCTATGGTGATCCAAGTGGTTGATAGGCCCTATGAAGCTCACTGGCAGCGTGACGAAACAATTTTTAATGTGATGTTTGCAGGTGATCTATTTTACATTGTTTATACCAGGGGGGCCCAATCCTGCTCTTGGAGATCAACCTTTCTGAAGCCTTTATGTCAAACCCTAATTTGGCCCATGTGACAGAATTTGTCAGGTCATAAGTCTTCATTTTAAAGTCTTAAGCCTTGATTAGATGATTGGATGGTCAGGTGGGCATGATTATGGTTGGAGCAAACAATTTCAGGACGGTTAGGCAGGAACAGTGTTGGTCACCTTTGGTTTACACTTTATATATATATTTAATCATTAATGTATTAAAGGCCTATGTCTCTCGGCTCATCTGGGAACTCGGTGTCTCCCGGGTAGAGCTGGAGGAGGTGGCTAGTAGAGAGACCTCTGGACCCCTGCAACCTGACCCCGGACCAGGCGAAGGAAAAAGATTATGATGATGATGATGATGATGATGATGATGATGAATGATCATGTATCAAGAGATGTCTAATGTAGTTAACTTTTTGATTTGATGGGTTTTGACACAAGAATATTCGTTAAACATTAGTATTTTAAAAATGGTCACATTTTTAAATACAGAACAAATTTTTCCCATATACCCCACACTTAATTTATAGCAACAGTTTGCTAGTTTTGTACTAAGTTTGTTGTTTGCAAATCTATTAAATTTATAGCAAAGTGCACTATATCTTCAGCAGCACTATGCAAAGAAAAAGTGGACACTAAAATCAATGGGATCCTCTAAATACAGCATTACAGGCTTAATTACTGATTGATGTCTTGGCATCTTTGGTTGGACTGTAACATGATCTCTTTTATGTCTACTGAATTTTCACCTAATTAACTAACACTGTTCAGGAGATCGCTGTAAGTAGTTCGTGTCACTGCTAGTTGTTCTATATTTATTCAATTACCTAACCTGCCTGCTCTATTCGTATAAATTCTGATTGAATACATATTTATTTATAGCCATAAGGCACAGATATATGCTACATGACATAATCAGTGTGTCTAATGCTGCCTGAGTACCAGAGAATATTAGACTTTGAAATGTTGAGGTCAAAAGTCAATGTCATAGCAAGGACAAACATTTGGAGATAAGACAAGCTTTTAATATAGAACACTCTCTATAGGAAACCGTTTATGGATTTTCAAATGAGTACTTCAGTGACCTTGAAATGTAAAACTCAAGCTAAACAATTTTGAGTGCTTACACCATTACTTGCAAATGAATGCTGAAAATTAATAGTTAATTGTTTTATTGCAGCTATAAAAACAAAGTTGTTCACTCACCAGCATTTCAATTTCCTCTCTTTTGAAGCTAGTTTTAAAAGAAGAAAGCATGTTTTTCATGTTACAGAGAAACTGAAAGGTACAAAATCCTCTCTCCCTGATACATACCTTTACAAATATGCATGATGAATGAGTTAGAATAAATTGCGAACTATTGTGGAATATAATAATTAAAGGTGGATTTGTTACAATTAGGTCTTTTTTTCAATCTCTAATGATTGGGGGGGTGACATTTATATGATTCTTACAGTTGTTTCATTCATATTCATTTAATTTATTCATACTCACTATTGCTTATCTATTGAATGTCGTGGGTGAACTGGAGCCAATCCCAGCTGGCATTGCATGGACAGATCCCAATTCTACAGCATGTGCAATTAAAAGTAGCCACTTGACCGAATCCTCATGTCTCAGGTACGAGGATAATATGCAAGTCCACACACAGAGGTCAAACAGCAGGTTTGAACCCAGACCACTGGAAATGACAGTGCTGACGACTGCACCACCATGCCATCCAATTAATGGTGAGATATATATCGTAATATACTGTATAGTCACTCATTTGCCAAACTATTTAATCCTACTAGTGTTGTGAGGAGGACGGACCCTATCTCAGTCGACAATGGGCGAAGGCAGGGTACACCCCGAACAGCTCGCAGGGCAACACACTTACATAAAAGATTCATACTCACAAGGAGGGGCAATTTGGAACAGCCAGTTAGCCTATTGTGCATGTCTTTGGCCAGTGGGAGGAAACCAGAATACCCAGAGAAAACCCACGCATGCACGAGGACAACTCCACACAGAATCGCCCTCATCGAGCCAGGGACTGAACACAGTTACTGTGAGGCACATGTGCTAACCACTATGCCACAGTGCTGCCCATGTACAGTCTAATATCAGTAAAATGACTAGGAGTAGGTTCAAACGCAAACAAGCATTGCTGATCGAAAGCCAGTTTTCTCTGTGACTTTGGTCACTTTTTACTTAACCCCCAGTATTAATCATCCAGGTTATTAAAATAAGATAAGATTCATTCATTCATTTATTTTCTGAACCACTTAATCCTAATCAGGGTCTCGGGGAGAATGGTGCCAATCTCAGCCGACTCTGGGCGAGGGCAGAGTGCACCCTTGACAGCTCGCCAGGCCATCGCTGGGCGATAAGATATGATAAACTTTATTTACTCAGAGGAAATCTGTATTGGGTTAAAGTGCTGGATAGGGTGGCACGGTGACACAATGGTAAGCATGTCTGCCTCACACGAAGAAGGTCCTGGGTTCAGGTCCCGCCCTCCGGCGTTTCAGTGAGGAGTATTCATGTTCTCCCTGTGCTTGCGTTCATTTCCTCTGTGTACTTCAGTTTCCTTCCACAGTCCAAAGGCATGCGCATTAAGCTGACTGGCTGTTCCAAATTGCCCCTAAATGTGAGTGTGAGTGTGAATGCTTGTGAATGTTTTGGAAATACAATGGCCTGGTGCCCAGCAATGGGCTGTTCAGGGTGTACCCCTTGCTTCACCAATTGTTGGCTGCGATAGGTACCAGCCTCCCTGTAGAAGAATTAATCGGGTCAGCAAATGATTGAGTGAGTGAGTCAGTGAGTGAGTAAAGTGCTGGGTTCACCTGCATACAGATAAAACATACATAAACACAAATGCGTGGACATCATCATCATCATCAACAACAACAACAACAAACAACAACAACAACAAAAATTAAATTTAAAATTGTACGCATGGATTTGAAAAAACAATCATAAAAAGAGCTATTGCAGCTTTAAGTGCGAGACCATAAACACTGCAGTGAAGCTGGTTACTGATGGACCATATTGGAAAGGCCATAATAATAAAGAGCAGAGGCGCGCGCGCACATCCTCCTCTATTCGGTATTCAGGCGCCGAGCTGAATTGTTTTAATCATATCCACATATCCAGCACCACGATTCGTGCCATATAGCTGTTCCTCCGTTATTTCAGTAGGGCTACTACTGCTAAAATGATCTATGATCCTGAAACACGCTTGACTGCGGGCCGTTCATCATGACAGGACAGCACTGACACCGACAAAGCGCAAGAGTAACGGGGTGTCAAAAAACAAACAAGACAAACAACAACAGCCCACAACACCGGAAAGCGCTGTTCAGTGGGAGATGGGTCCAGGGTAAACACTCACGAAAGCAATAAAATATCCCACGGAATTTAAAGTATTTAAAATATACAGGCTACATTTGCAGGACTAGCTGAGCACCGACAGCACCGCTCACTGCTGGCCTTGGACGCTGCGCATTTCTGTTGCCACCTGCTCCCCTAAAAACATCCACCCGCAACATAACCACCTGCGCACTGTTACAATTATTAGAATAAGAACAGGAATAACCAGAGCAAAAACAAGCTTCCTACCTTCAAACAGGCTCGTTGTCCTGCTGCTCTTATCTGTTCCCGGTGTAAGTGAGCTTCTGCCTGAATCCTGCTCCTTCTGATTCTCCGTTACCGAGTCCGACACCGAGCGGCGTCTCGCCGCGCACGCGCAGTTCACCGCGCGACTGCAGCGATGCTGATCAAATGGATCTCAGACCACAGAGCCAGGATGGAAACCTGCTACCTTACCAGGAGCCACTGACTTACCGCATATTAAAAGATTCCTACCAGAGCGCTCCGTTCCCACTATCTCTCTCTCTCTCTCTCTCTCTCTCTCTCTCTCTCTCTCTCT
>JBCNYG010000007.1:7207827-7230072 GCA_039654305.1 Porochilus rendahli | reverse complement strand
TTGGTTCTCATTGCCTACAATAGCATTGTTCAATACATTTTCTTTTATACAAAAGTGGTGGTGTATAATCTTCACAGTACACTACTGTAAGCCACCAGCTAATTGTATCCCTGCTGTATTACTCAGCTAAATAATCGCCGTCATTCATACCTGCACTTCCCCTGACAGCCCTCCTTTAAATACCCAGGGCTCCGCCTCAACACCAAGAAGCTCCGCCCCTGATGAGGCACCACACCCTGTTGAAAAAGAGCCACTCGGTCTCACCGCTGATCTTAGGAATATGTAATACCGCATCGAATGGAAAGAGATACTCACAATGAAAACAGTTCTTCCAGGAACCTAGTGAAGAACTTTCACTTATCACCCGACCTTCTAACAGAGAGGAAAATGGAAATCACAACAATTCAGATCATTTCAGGTATAAAGCAAAATGCTTGTATAAATAATCTTAAGCTATGAAAACCAATCTCTCTCTCTCTCTCTCTCTCTCTCTCTCTCTTTCTCTCTCTTTCTCTCTCACCCAGCCAGGTGATGAAGGCCTTGGCTACCAGCAGCGTGTTTCGCAGGTCCCAGACATATGGGTAAAGGTCATAGAGCACAGCTCTGTTCATGCTGTTCACCACGCTGCCATGCAGAACCGCAACCTCATCACATGCAACCAGAAACTGGCCTGCTCTTAGCCGCCACTCCTCCATCTGAGGGACAGAAGTGATTTACACTGATTAAGAAGAGAAGAAATGAAAAGACTCTATTATTATATAAAAAAGCATTAAATAAAATAAAGAGAGCAGGAGCGGATCCGCTCATACTGGGTATCAGTTCAGTCTCTAGAATATTCCGTTCATATTATGCTGGTCATGCAAACTATAAGGGATTATTTTAAATCAAATTCATCAGTTTATAAGTAGATGGCTGTACCCATGCTGGGGTTGGGGGCTTTGCCCAAATTTCACAGGCTCAAGGTCCTCCACATCTTTGACCAGGAAAAAGATATTCCTGTGAGCAAATACAGGCTTGAATGGGTGGGTGGGCGAGTGAGTGGGTGGGTATTTGGGTTTGGGTGAGTGAAGGAGTGAGTGATTAAGTGATTAAGTGGGTAAGTGAGTGAATATATTGGTGAGTAAGTCATTAAGTGGTTGAGTGGGTGAGTGAGTGGGTGAGTGAGTGAGTGAGGGAGTGAGTGAGTGAGGGAGTGAGTGAGTGAGGGAGTGAGCAGGTAAGTGAGGGAGTGAGCAGGTGAGGGAGTGAGTGAGTGAGTGAGTGAGGGAGTGAGTGAGTGGGTATTTGGGTTTGAGTGAGTGGGTGGGTGGTTGAGTAAGTAAGTGAACATATTGGTGGGTGAATGAGTGAGTAATTAAGTGGTTGAGTGGTTGAGTGGGTGAGTGAGTGGGTGAGTCAGTGAGTGAGTGAGTGAGTGAGTGGGTATTTGGGTTTGAGTGAGTGAGTGGGTGGGTGGTTGAGTAAGTGAGTGAACATATTGGGTGAGTAAGTGAGTGAGTCATTAAGTGGGTGGGTGAGTGAGACTTTATTATTGGTTAAGGGTTAAAATGTAGGTACTGCTCTGGGCTCCATTTTCAGATCAAGGGCAACTGGGAATAATGAGACAATCCCATAGATACTGCATATAAGGTGGACAAACAAACAGCACACTTACACATCACTTACACAGACTCACTCATTCATTCGGACAGGGCAAGGATCGAACATGGACCCTTGAAGCACCAACAGTATCTGCTGCCCCACTGAGCTACTCATTTATTATTCAATACAGCGAAAACCTCATGGTCTTCAAATGCTGACTTTAAACAGAACAGAGTATACAGAGCACACACACGCCACAAGAATTTGCACATGTATTTCTCTCATCTATTCTTTGTGTATCAGCACACAAACACACACACACACACACACACACACACACACACTCACACACACACAGACCATTTTGCATCACAGACACAGAGACCTTCTGCGGTTGCATCTTCTTGCTGTTGCCGTTGACACTGACATAATGGCAGTGACTTTTGAGCCAGGTAAGTGCTTGCAGCAAGCTCTGGGCAGGCGGCCCATGCTCGTGTGGAAGGTAGTACAGTCCCACCAGCAGTCGCACTTGGGTTTCACTGAGAGGAGATTTCCCGGCACAGAGGCCCTTTCCTGGGGCTTTTTCCCAGCCTTGACCCCCGTGGACCCGTTCCTCACTCTCAGTCTCAGCTGAGATCTTCAGCATGGAGGTGCAAGAAGGAACCAGAGCCCCAGCAGCAGATGAAGACTTGGACTGGGCTCCATGCAGATTGTCAAAGCTTTCCGATGGTTTAAGTTTGGAGGAGAAAGCAGACGTTTTGTGCTCTGTGGGCCTGTTTTGCCGTCCTGAGAAGAACAAGAGTCACCAATGAAGAAGTGCTTATTCAGAATTGCTTAAATGTGTAATTTTACTAAATAAATAAATAAACAAACTGATAAAAATATTCCTGGTAGTCTTCATATACACCTGTTTGTACTTTTTGTAAATTGTTTATTCATTCATTAATCTGCTAAACCATTTAATCCTGCTCCTGGTCACAGGGAGGCTGGAGCCTCTGTCAGCCGACTCTGGGTGAAGGCGGGGTACACCCTGAACAGCTCACCAGTCCATCGCTACCACCAGCACCCACACAATCATTCCCACTCATGATTAGGGGCAAAATGGAACAGCTAGTAAGGCTAATGTGCATGTATTTGGACTGTAGGAGGAAACCAGAGTACCCAGAGAAAACCCACACAACCACATTTCAGAGATTTTTAAGAAATAATATCTATGAAATTGAATGAAAGTCCTGTTAGGTATGAGTGGCAGCAAGGTTGTTATAGGGCACCCTTTGCAGGTAAAGCCAGCGGGTGAATGAATGGACGCACCTGTGTCTAATAAGTAGTATTGTTTCTGTGTTGTCTGTGGGTGTGCTTTCAGATAGAGAGAGTCTGGTGTCCTGAGATAAAGCAGGGAGAAGTTGGGTTTCTGTATGCAAGTGTGTGTGGAGTGAGGCTTGGTGTACATAAAGTTAAATACAGTGAAATATCGTGAAAATTAAACTGCTGTGACTAAAGTCCAGTTTATTTTAAAACAGTGAATAGTGAACAGTGAACAGTGAACTGTCGGTCCGTTCAATGATATTCTGAACCGGTTAATCCTAATTAGGGTCGAGGGGAGGCTGGAGCCCATCTCAGCCGACTCTGGGCGAGGGCAGAGTACACCCTGAACAGCTCGCCAGGCCATCGCAGGGAAGAAACAAGCTGACGGCTATGCAGCCTACTTTTGACGAAAATCAGCAATGGTTCTTTCACATGCCTTTCACCATAGACAGTGAGAGACATGGCCGGCATTTGATAACCCAGTTAGCTCAGGCAACAAAATAAATTAAGAAAATGGCGGCCAAAATATATTGTGCGCGTAGTACCACCATCAGAGCTGAGTGCACATGCACTTATACTCTTACTTTACATGATTCCATGAATTATACTTATGTGAAAAGATTATAAAATACCTGCGTCATGGAGGGGACAACATTTTGACGTAAACTTTAACATAAAACATTTAAGGCAGTTTTATTGGCAGCAAGTTTCTCTGTGTTCACAAGTATTTTTAATTTTTAAGCATAACCTGCTTGAAGAATTTAGCAAAATGTTGCATCAGTGACAGGACACTATCGTTTGTCCTCTACTAGGAAAATTTTTTTTAATTATTTTTTTTTTTCAAAAATGTCACAGACTGGACAAATACTGTATAAACTATGAATCTACTACATCTTTACTTGTGGTAAAACAACAACAACAACAACAACAACAACAACAACAACAACAAATTCTTGTGTGCTATTAAACATAAAGCATCAGATACTGATGTCAGTCATCTATAATATTTCTCATAAAATGTTAATTTCTGGTAACGAGGACAGAGAAACTAGGGGTTGGAAACCATGCCTACACATGGTTTGAAGAATAAGCTGATCAAGCTACAATTATGGACAAATTCATTTAGAGCTTCCTCTATTAAAAATAAAGATACTCAAGAAAAAAAAAGCCTCAGATGGGTGGCATCCGTCCGTCCGTCACACTTTGGTTTCCGGACGATAGCTTATGAATGCTTGCTGGGATATTGATAAAATTTGGTGTGCAGGCTTGTCTTACAGGAACCTCGTCTGAGATTGGTGCACACCAAAATCCGCGCATATGTAATGAGCCAGTTAGACTTAATTTATTCAACACAACAGTTTGGTTTCTGGACGATAACTTGAGAATGCTTGCTCAGATTTTGATGAAATTTTGATGGAATGTGGGTTGGTCTTACACGTTGGTTACCACAACAGTTTTGATTTTGGTTTAAGGAAGATGTAGATCAACTTTAAAATACACATTCCTGGGTAGCAGGATCTTTGGATAACTGCAGTCTATTTTTAGTTAATGTCGCAGCAGAAAAAAATGGGTTGAAATTAAATATCTGAGTTAAATATTGAGGTTACATACTTCTGCTAACACTTGGCAAGAGAAATACAATAATAGTTAAGTTGAGAATGACACACAGCAGACACGTCCATATCTCGCAGCTTCTGAATAAAAACTAGTCTGTAGTTATGACCAGTACGGTCTGAATATTGATGTGTGCAATTTTAATATCAAATCCTCCTTATGCATGCATAACTCTTAAATAATAAATTAGCAAGAATATTCAGGATTATCTGTGGTAGAAGTCGTAACTAAAAGTACTTCTCGCATTACCTCCTTCATTAAAGAGTTCTACTTTGTGTGCTACCGGGTTCAAACTCAAGTTCAGTTTAGATAAATGTCAGGCTTGTGGAAAAAAACAAGCTCCACTTTCTCAAAGTGTGCATATGTGTGTATAATAAGCATATACATATCATACAAGGAGGAAACCCCTCCTCGTATAATCCTCTGTAGGGGTCCATCAACAATTCTCTTTCATTCCCCTGATCTGTCCCACAGGCTCCAATTAAACACACAGAGCTCAGCGACAGCACATCACTGGGAGAACTTACTCCAAGACTAGAGAAAAGAGTGAACAACAGAGTAATCCTTAATCATTTATTCATGTATAAACTTAGTGCAAGACACCAGACATCATTTTACAACTATGCCTGTGTTTGGGAGTAAAAAAGTCTTGCTTTAAAAGCACAGGTTGCCACTCGTCCAAGCCAAGGCTGCAATAAAATGCTGTTTGTCAGAGACAGGACGAGTCTTAAAGACAACTGTGCTACTTGCTTAAATCCAGTGTGCAGCTGTGGGCAAACCAGTGCACATGGAAAGTACCTCCCTGCAAACACTGCAATGTCGAAGTTTAATGCAAGCTTCTTTACGAGGAACATGCAAGAGACTCTATAATGATTGGGGTTAAAGGAGTAGCGGTGTCAATGAATTTAACAGTGTTTAATAATTTCCAGCAACCAACAACAACATGTAGATACAGAGTACTCACATCCTGGCTTTTCTCAATACCAAGACCCCCAAGATTGCACCCCTGTAATCAGGAGTATAAACCTATCAAGTCCAACTTAGGAGTACAAACTCCAGGGGCAGATGGACACTTAATTGTCATGTGATAGTTGGACCAGAAGCGCAATTAATGCTGTATCCATTTCCGTTTGCTTTCTGCTTACCGTCACAGTAAAGTGTATTTACAATAAAACGTTGCGAGGAGCCAGTTCGGGTGGCTCGGGATTCTGATTAGAATGCTTCCTGAACGCCTCCCTGGTGTGGTGTTTTGAGCATGTCTGACCGGGATGTTACCCGGGGGTTGACCCAGAACACGCTGGAGGAACTATGCCTCTCGACTGGTCTGGGAACGCATCTGTGTCCCCTCCCAGAACAGCTGGTGGAAGTGGTGTGGGGAGAGGGACTCCTGGACCTCACTAATTAGGCTGCTGCCCCCGCGAACCGACCCCGGATTAAGCGCAAGAAAGTGATGATGGTGATATTTTATCATTTCTGTAAATTCAGAGATTGAAGCTGAATATCAGATAGAAAACCCAGGAGGTTTAGAAGAGATAGAAGACCCTTTTCTGTCCTGTCAGTTTCCCAGTCAGTCTCCTAAGTCCTAATGGATTAGAAGTAGTGATGGTGTTTAAGTGGTCTGCTGGTTTTGTTTAATTCATGACAGACGAGAAGTCTCTTTCTCTCTAGCTACACAATATCTCCTTTCCGCAGTCATTACTTGACCATTACCTCAATCTCTGTTGCTGACACTGCACTAAGGTCCAGCACTGAATGATGCGCATCAGTAAAAGGAAGTCTGAGGAGTGAGGACTGCTAAGCTTTCAGGAGAGTCACCTGAGGCTTTACGCTGAAAAGCCAATAAGTGCTGTTGTGATACTTTTCAACTTAAAAAGGCAGGGTTTTTTCTCTTCTTGTTTTAAACCATGCAGGTGGATTTGACTCGCAGCAAAGAACACTCACACTCACAGCTAAGTGAACACATTTTGTCACATCTGAAGATATGGAAGAAGTGTTCTTGGGTGATGATCCATCCATCCATTTGCCGACCCGCTTACTCCTACTAGAGTAACAGGGGAGGCTGGAGTTCATCTCAGCCAACTCTGGGTGAAGGTGGGGTACACCCTGGACAGATCACCAGTCCCTTGCAGGAACACACATCCATTCACAGTCACTCACACAAGGGGCAATTTGGAACATTCATTTTGCAGCCTAATGTGCATGTCTTTGGACTGTGTAAGGAAATCGGAGTACCCTTAGGAAACCCATACAAGCACGGAGAGAACATGCAACCTCCACCCAGAAACGCCCTCACTAATCTCGGGACTCAAACCCAGGACCTTGCTGTGAGGCATACATGCTAATCACTATGCCACCATTTGGGTGATGATAGGAATGCTTAATTTAAGGTACTAGCATTAGCATTAGCAGTGCAATTTTCATTACCGAAAACAAATTTTAAAGTAAATCATACTCCTCATGAAGGAAAAAGTAATCGATTACAGTAATCGTAGTCCTTATTTAACACACGACTGGCAAGTGTAGCATATTTTGCTTTTTTAATATGTATTTTATACTCCTAACAACCAAGAAAAATTATTCAAAACAGAACAGTGTTATTAGATTAGAAATATCATGTAATTTTATTAGTGTCACGGGGGAAGCTTTAGTCCATCCCAGCCAACTATGGGTAAAGGGCATGCCCTGAACAGGTCACTAGTCAGTGGCAGTGCCAACACACACAACCATTCACACTCACATGCACTCCTGAAGACAATCCAGAACATCCAACAAGCCTAACGTGCATGACTGGACTGTGGGAGGAAACCAAAGTAGGAGGAAACCAGGACCGTCTTGTTTTAAGATGGACGTGCTTACCACTACGCTTTTGTACCACCCCATATTAGATATGATGATCATTATAGACATGTTAAACATCTCTTTCAAAATGTTTATTATATTGAAAATGTAAATACTATTTCACTTATAGCTCTCACAGCAGTGCCAGTAAAACCCATCCAACCACACAATTTTCTTTTAAACCAATCATCCTCCAAATATTTCACCCATCGAATTATACTGGATTGCTAGTGCTTTTATTTTTTAGCTTTTAGTTTAACCAAGAATCACAGCGTGTACGGAATCAAATGCTCCATCATATTCACTGAAATGTAAAAAGTTGAACAGAATACCAAATTAGATAGCCTCGGGTCATGTCCTCATAATCATATAGAAGATAAGCTTTAAAACAGAGGCCACAACAAAGAAATCGCTGTAAAGAAAACTCATGAGTCAGTAGGCATCATCCATCTGCATCATGTACATTCTGTCACACCACAGTTCCACTAGTACACTACAGCTGACTGCGTGAACATCTCTATGACTGCAGGAAACAAAACTTCAACCTGAAGGTCTGATTCATTTGATATCAGAAGGTTAGCTCACTTTCATTTCACCTCGACATCCTCAAACTGTAAACTTACCAAGCTGACATTCGGACTGAGTAGCACCGTGATGAAACAGAGCAGATGTGAAACGACTGTTTTTCATCAGACTTGGTAAGAGACAGTAAGTGATGCGGCTTACTGATGTGAGCAAATTAGCCTTAATCTTACAGCAGTGACTAATTCTTCATCAGTGAGCCCCATCACACTCGCACACACACAGTCGCACTGCTGCCTGAAAATTCCGATAAAAAAAGCGAGGACTAAAATATGCACTTTTCAAATTCATTCACTGAATCACAGTTCTGACGGCGATTCAGCACGGTTCCAAATTATGTTGGACCGCAGTGACATCATCTGGACACTATGATGCTTGCCTTTAACCAGCACTGACTGCTATAAACTGCAAGTCTTTCAGCTCACTCACACTCTCATTTGCTGAACCGCTTAATCCTACTGGGGTCGAGACGAGACCGGAGCCTAGCTTAGGCAATACTGGATATGGTTTTGGACTGTGGGAGGAAACTGGCATACCTCGATAAAACCCAGGAGCGGAGCACCACTGATAAGGAAAGAGCATCTAACCATCGAGTTCCAAAAGCAACTCGATGGTTAGATGCTCTTTCCTTATCAACGTGTACACATGGGAACACTGTTATTCAATTACACCATGTGCATTACAATTCTGGGTAACCCTGGATTTACACTGGGGCACAGTGTCCACAATTTTTATAATTTTTTTGGGGGGGCGAGTGTCGAAACGTTATTATCTTGAGGGAACTTGATGGATTTGAGATGACTGCACTAACCACCGCGATTATTACAACGGATTACGGTTTGACGTAAGCTGCGATAGAACGTGGGAATCGTTGTGTAACAGACCTTGATGTGCCATAGTAGGGGATCTTGATGAACTTCATAACACGACTCCTTCAAGTTTCATCTCTTGGATGCACCCTGCCTCCTTTTTATACCTAATCGTGCCCCAATGTGTTCATAAATCATGGATCTCCACTCTTTTTTGAATCGCGGAGATTGCAGACATAATGCCCCAGTGTAAACCCACGTTAGTTTTATCTACTCTAAAAACAACATAAATCAAAAATCTCAATCATTAGGCAAAAGTAATAATAATACGAATAATATAAAGCATGTCAGGAAATCTAGAGTGTATGAAACACCAATCTCTTACCTGATGTAAGTCAGAGCCAAGTGCAAACTCCTGAAAGTACCCAGGAGCAGCGGAGGACGCTCGTATGGCCTCCCAGAGTTTGTGCTGGCAGCTGCCTCTGTAGTGAGAGCGCACACCTACTGGCAAGTTGTAGTTCCTGAATACGTACGCCTTCAATGCCGTGCCCGTGTTTACGACCGTACTCACTGCTGCCACCTGTACGGGATGATACAGAAAGAAACACACCTGAGTCACACCATGGTTTAGTCAAGATAAATCTGAATAAACATAATCTTTCTGTTTTCTTGTACTAACCTTAGGACTATCAGGGTTTCTCGAGGTTTCAACCAAAAGGTCCGAGCCCATCCTTTCTCTGTACGAACATGAAAAATAAATAAAACAGTCATTAAAGCAAAGAGCAGTGCACTTGTGAAAACACAAATCCATTTATCAGTTGTCATTCTTCAGACCAGACCAAAAGCTTTTTGGACAAGAACATAATAACAGTGGTTTGATAAAATAAAATAAATAAATCAAACAAAAGAAGATTAAACTTTGACATCAGGAATTTTTAGTTCAGTATTTTCTGGTCTTCATCATAAATTTAACACATGACCATAGATTAATCATTACACACACACATACACATACGCACACCTCCACATCAGTACTGCTGCAATAACGTCGGGCAGAACAAAAATCAACAAAAACATTTTTTGTTTGTTTTATGAATTTATCGGAGGCACGACAGGAGGATTTGAAAGTTGTGTAATTGCTTTCACTTATAAATGATCGTTCACCAGATGATTATATCCGGTCTGTACGTCAAATCAGTGCTTCATACAAAAGTGATACAGCTGGTGTAAGAGATAAATAAATCCATGTATAATATCCCTGTGCTGCTTGATTGATATATGACGCTGATGGAGATACGCAGACACAGGCACGCACTGTTGTAAAAATGTTGTATGATACACATGGGTAAATAAGGAAGTCTTGAGGGTTTAACAAGAAAACTGTATGATTCTGACTGTAGCAGCAGACCCAAAAAAATGCTTGAACTTTGTACATCTATCGTAACAGTCACAGGACGTCATACAAAAGACCTAGGAAATGGACCTGACATCGAGAGTTACCAATGAGATGGAAAAAAATCTTCAGAATTCCATGATAAGCGTCTACAGCGGCATTTGACATCACACAACAGGTATGTTTTGAACCACGCACCCACAACCATCCTGGGAGTTTATCTAATTCTCTGTCATGCACCTGTTGTGTGACGTATATGACAACAGCTTTTTGGTTTTTTTTTTTACAGGAACAAATTACACTACTCACTTCAGAACTTTCTCCCACACCTCACTGTCATAGAAGGCGTGATTCCATCCCATTTTCATGGTTCCCACAATGACATTCTGCCTGAAGACATCAGAGCCCAGCTTTCTGTACAGCTCCTCACACTCACTCAGGGGAATATGATATATACCCAGCATGAACCCTAATATAGCACCTAAACAAACACACACAAACATCAATGCACACACTACATATGGAAAACACAAGCATATTGAAATGATTCACTTTGAACTGTGAGAAATGTCCACCACGCAAAAAAAAAAATTAAATAAATAAATAAAACAAAAACATGATCCTTGCATATCAGGAATACATTATATTATATGGAAGTCCTGCGCGGACATGCATTCATACATTTTTCCCCTCCGTTTTCTTAAGATATAACAGGAAAACAGGATCATTTTCTGAAGATAATGAGTTAATTTCATTTGTTTTCTGTTAATCTCCAAGCTTGACCGAGATGACCAAACATTTTCTTTCCCCATGTTAACAACATAATTAATATAAGCTCTTGAGATTAGAAAAATAAGCAACATCATGTCAGAGGAGCAGGTGTATTGTTCACCACGTCGCATTTCTCGTTAGTCAAGTCGTGATACAGCCTGAACTTCGAAACATGCTATAAATAACAGATAATAATAATAACTGACGCTCCATGGTGGTAGACGGTGGTAACTAGCATTCCGGGATCAGGGATGGCATGGTGTTGCGTGAGAAACACCTCGTGGACAAACGTGAAGCTGCTCGTGACAAATTTAAAGCTGGAGGGAACCCCAATCATCATGCGTGACGTGGATGATGATGATGATGATGATGATGATGACGATAAATAACTCATCATCACAGGAAGAGAAATTAAATCAACTCAAATACAATTTGTTATCCTGCGAAAACTACATGAATAACTCACGATCAGGGGAAACAAAACTGACCTAACTCTGTTATCAAGAGAAAATCACCAATCATCCCAATATCTCGAGAAAATGGAGGGGGGGGAAATGAGTGCATGTCCGCTTAGGGCTTCTGTAACATTTCCATTGTCATCTATATCTTATTTTTATCTTAGTGAAAAACATCCAGGTCAGTTTTCTCTAATATATGCGTGTGTACATGTCAAATAAAGCATGACACTAAAATCGTGAACACTTTGCAAATGGAAAAAAATTATGTACAAATTTGATTTGCTTGTGTTTTATAAATTAAGCTGCTTTCTAGTATCCAGACATTTTTTAAATCATTTAAACACACCGGGTTTTCTTTTAATCCAAGCAGACCCCTTATGTGACCAACTGTCACTCTGAAATTCGCTGCCAGCACCCCTGGAGGAGTAGCTTTCGGAAGAAGCAGGCTTGGTGTGCAGCATTAAGTGGTGTGTAGCTCTTATGCACTCACTCATCCACCCACCCACCCCCACACACACACACACACACACACACACACACACACATATCATGGCACTGGTGCTCTGCAAGTGGGGTTTAATGTGCCCAGAAAATCCCGAATACGTCTCCACCCTGTACTTTCAGAGGAGATTATACAAGCTTTGGCAGCATCCATGATTTTCAAAAAGGATGAACAGGAGTATTAAAAATAGATGCTGAAGGCTCTGCAAAATGCACTTGGAAGCATCTGGCTGTTGCGGATTTCCCTATTTCACTCGAGAGGGTAAGAGCTGGGATAATCCGAGAAAGCTGATTTTGACCTGAAAAAAGCTAAAAGCTCCCCCTGGTGTTCATATGGTGCACTGCAACAAATCTTTTCACCATGAATTCAAAAATGATATAAATGACATATGGAACAAAGAAAGTTAATGAAACTGCTATCAGTTTTTATAGTGACTATGTTTTTTATGCACAAATTGAGAACTGGAGTCAGGATAACTGATCTATAAACAGAGTTACGTATATGTTACTGATACTTTTGCTCAAGTCAGTGTGCTAACATTAACAAGCATGACCATACAGCTATACTATCATTATTTACAGGAAAATAAAGTAAACATTATTTTACCTGTGCTCACACCACAAATGTAGTCAAAAAGCTGGTAAATTGATTTCCCAGACATCTCTTCCAGCTTTTGTAAAGTCTGAAGGGCCACCAGTCCTCTGAAAAACCCCAAACAAACTGTAACTGTAAAAATGCCATGCAGAACACATCTCGATGATGTAATTATTTATCATTTTTTTAAAGTGCTGAGTTAATTTCTGAGTTCAGATTTAACTGAAGAGGATAGTCTGCTTACCTAGTCCCTCCACCATCAATGGACAGAATGCGAATCCCTCTGCTCTTCACTGGGTCAACATAGCCCACCAGAGCGAGGGCCTCTCTGACCGCTGCCTTTAGAGATGGATCATTAGCCTGCCTTAGACGCAGCAAGTATGGAATTACCTTCTCCTGATAAAAACAAAACATATAGAAAAAAAATATATAACACTTGTTACAGGCTATGCATACACTAAAAATATTATAATATGCAGGATTTGTGCCAAACTAGATAGATCACGTTTCCAGATTATGAAGTCATTTTACTGTTGACCCAAGATAGAACTTTTCTAAAAAGTCAGCAGCGATGGCACTCATGAAACCCTTATGTAAAAGCTAATTACAATGATTTGACAGACCAGATGCTGATAAACTGCATGCAAAAAAAAAATTAAATACTGTACTTTCTTAGAACCAGATTATTGATATACATGATTTATTAATATATATTAATAACATATATATTTAATTAATTTAAAAAATATGAAGTATGAAACGTGTTTTTCACCAAGTTTGCCCCGCCTCACTGTAGCTAGCAAGCTAATCACCTTTTGAGGTGTCCACTCTCCGCGCCCCATTGTCGCGAATAACCTTCTAATAGCTCACATAGTCCGATACATTGGACAAAATGTCTCTTTCAACTTCAAAACAAGAAGTTGATTCAAAAACAAGAAGTTGATTCGGAGCACAGGCGGTTTAACAGTGAATAAACAGAGAAGTCTGTCTCATTGAAGACCGTGTGTCTGCTGCACAGCGAGTGTGCATATATTAGAACGTAAACAATATAAATTCATATATAAATATCAACTCTGCACATCTGCACCACTGTCTGCGTTTTGCTCTGACAACGTATACACCAGACTTCACTGCTCTTACTAAATAAAAAAAAAAGTCATTTCTCTTATTAGATGTGAAATGTTGGAGAGTAAATCCGTAAAATAACAGTTCTGTTCATCAAA
This sequence comes from Porochilus rendahli, assembly GCA_039654305.1. Lineage (NCBI taxonomy): Eukaryota > Metazoa > Chordata > Actinopteri > Siluriformes > Plotosidae > Porochilus > Porochilus rendahli. The sequence goes on along the minus strand of JBCNYG010000007.1, from coordinate 7,216,402 downwards.
TTATTCATTAGGGATTGATTTATGAAGAGGTTGAATTTTGCAGTTAAAGAATTATGCCTGTGTGTTATCTTTTTTTAACATTATCTTTTTATTATTTTAATATTTATAACTAAAACGTTGTCTTATTATTCACTTCTTTTCCCTTTTTTCCCTCTCATTCTCTTAGTATTATAATTAAAAGCCTTGCTTTCCTTTTTTGATATTCACTTAATTCTCTTCTTTTTCTTCTTTTTCTGAATAATAATTTAGAAGAAGCTACACTCCTGTTGTTTTTGTTGTGTGAAGTGGATGTTGTCTGTTAAAGTTAAAAATTCTAAATCTGTCTGTGATACACAGGTTGATGCAACCTGGATTGATTACTTATAGTGGTGTATTTTTTTTATCATTTGAATATAAAAATGCAGTGCACTAATGTTATTATGCATTTACAAAACACAATATGTGCACTTCGATGTTGTTGTTGTTCTTAGTGTAATGACCCGTGTTTCAGGCCATATTTTAGGCCTCTCATTTGGGATCGTTTTCATGGCCCGGCCCTCATTCCAAATTACCTTAATAGCCCGGCCTTTTGGTTCATTACTCAGAGAATATAAAGAAGGAAAACATATCTCTGCTTACTGAGAAAAGTTTCCAAAATATCAAAGAGGCTACTTTAATTAAGCAGATGCAACCTGATGCTAGGACAGACAGAATAACATTTCTCATATCATATCAGAAACTTTCTTGTCAAACCAATGTAGACATCATCTATCCATAAACACCATACAAATGTGTTACGCCTCTTGAAGCGCACTAGCGGTACCACTAAAATCATTCCCTGTTCCCAGACCTGTTAAGAGACAAAGAACTAGTGGGGATCCAGTCACTGTTTTCAATTCATGGTTTACAACAATAGTTGCCTTATGAAGAACCAAAAAAAGGAGGCCCTTGTGAAATGTGTGACAAAACCCACTGAGTGGTCAATCAAAAGAGCTGCAAAGATGAAGCTAGATGAGGAAATTCTTCTTAAGATTCAAGATGTTGACTGAGTTGCTAGGAAAGCACACCATCATCCATCATGCCAAAAGGACTACACGAGAACAGTAGACACTGTTTTGCGAGTGTGTTAACAACCTGTGGATGGAGAAATCCATTTTTTTAAGAATCTCATGTTGAAAGAATGTCTATGCTAAAGGAATGATATGTATTTTAAACAATAGTTAAGACTTTTATATAAACTAAAATTGAAAAACATGATTAGCAGTTTTGGCAGCCTAATTCTAAAAGTGAACTTGTTTATATGTTGGCTTTTACCAAGGGAAGACACAGCTGAACCAGCATTCACACTGGGGTTCAGAGCAATGGGAACCATGCTGAGCAGCATGATGGAGTCAACATAAGTCTTCTTCCTCTATGCAATGATAGTCACATAATGCATGTGCACCACACCAATTACTAGTTGATCAGCCGAATCCTGCATTTCTGGTCTGGAAGGAGATATCTGGTAGCTTAATGGCCTCGAGACTTGACGACTTGGACTCTAAGGAAGAGACTCGGGACTTGACGACTTGGACTCTAAGGAAGAGACTCGAGACTTGACGACTTGGACTCTAGGGAAAAGTCTCGAGACTTGAATTTTATGAACATGTCTACTACAAGCTTCATATTTTATGGTGATCAGTGAGCATACCCAAAAGCAAACAGGTCATAACAATACTCCTTGCACCATACATATGCCTTTTTAACATTCAGTTGCAATATTGCAGGCATCAAGCCACATTCATACAAAAGAGTGCTTACTCACTCTAGTTCTTACAGAGTATATACAATATGCAAAATAGTCTCTGTATATAGTCCAAGGTTTGCTTTTACAAACACCTGGCGTCCTACTTTATTGAGCGTGGTGCTGTATATACATACAGCCGAGACATTCTAGGGGAAACTATCATACAGGAATGAGGAAAAGGTTCCGACAGCCATACATTGGCAACATGGCGAAGGCGATACGAGTGTTGTGTCTTTGGTGATGTCAAAAGGGAGATTTGTATTTTACATATGATGCTTCATTGAGAAAAATACAAATGTACAATAATTTCCCAAGATTAATTGGCGCATATTAGATTCTATAGCAGACAGACAGACATTGGATTTTATATACACAGGTTGGAATCGGTACTCATTTGCACAAGAAAATTTGGAGAATCATTTTAGCAATTTTGAGTTTCACACATAGTCTTTTTTTGAATGCATTACCTTGACAGCCACTACCCTGGTCTCAGGGAACTCCAGCAGGTGATAACTCAGCTCCTCCACCCTGCTGATGTAAAGCCTCACGTCTGATGCTCTGTGCAGGGCTTGGACCAGCGCTCGTGTCCGATTATCCACACTGACCCGGGCAATGATCTGAGAGAGGGAAGAATTAATTATAGTAAATCACTAACATTTGTTTCTTTGACAATTACTTGAATTAAAGAAAAAGTTCCTTTGGATTTTACTTTACCAGCTTCTTCTTTTACACAACACATCACAATTAAAATGTCAATCAATTAAAAAACTGCATATAGCTGCTTTCTTACCACATGGATTCACTTTTGGCAAGTGGCATAATGTGTGACTCAAGGCACCATGCTGATATACTGTACAGACATTCCTAATAAGTTTACATACTGGAGTTAAAAAGTTTAATCATATGATGTTGAGACTTATGAAATTTCACTTAATAATGGCAATATAATAATGGCAATAAATGTTTCATGTAAAGCTAAAGGATTACATTATGGAATGAATTTGCTGGAAAAATCAGTTAAAGATTTTAATGATTTAATGTATTTTCTTGAATTCAGTTTTACTGTTCGTCATTAGACAAAAATATTTCACAAAAGGTCAATACACAATATTCCTTGTGCAGGAGTGCCGTTGTGAAAATGGGGCCGAATAACGTTGAAGCCACAGCTGCCACGAAAGTTTTGTGCAGTACCTTTACCGGTACATGTACCATACATTCAACTTTGTGTAGAAGTAAAAGACCCTTGATGAAAATTTCTTGACCCTTGATTTAAATTTGCTTTAATTTACAAGTTGAAAGGCTATTTAACAAGTATTAACTGGTATTTTGGACATTCACTGAATATATACATGACTTAATGGAAAGTGAATTTGAATAAAATCATGACACAGCTCCTTTAAGTTAATGAGAGAAGAAAACAGAAAGACTAGTTAGAGAAAAGCTGCTTAGAGCTATTATAAAAGTGGTAGCAAGAAGTAACTGGTTTGCAGAACATTAAATGTAAATGTAAACAAATTAACCTTATGACACATTCTATACTTCTAAGTCAGTCAAAGCTGCCAAATTGCTAGTACACTACTGCTGTTATTGAAAAATAATGACTTCAATTCTTCAATCCTTTCCCAGAACCGCATGCCTTGTTGTGTTTTATTACTTCATTATAAACTACTAACAAGCTATTCACTACCTTCTCTCTTTGAAGCAGTAGTCTCCTGGCCTTTTCGTCTGCTTTCGGGTCTTTACTCTCCCCCATCTCCTTCGGTTTTGAAGAAGCATCTTCAGGATGAAGGGCTTTATCTGTTTCTGGGATCGCGGCCTTTGGTTCTGTTCTAAACCTGGGAACCAAGGGGACGATATAGTTCCCTACAAATGCCTGAACAGTAGGTTTGTAAGTCAGGTAATGTCCTAGGCCTTTTTTTGGTGCCAAGGCAGAACCCGGGTCTGAGACAGGAGTAGATATTTCCTTTGGTGTCTGGTCCTTTACAGACTCGTGAGTGCTCTGGTGGCATGGGTCAGACATGGAAGTGGAAGACTGGTCGGAAGAATCTTTCGCCTCTTTCTTTTGTTCTTGATCCATAGCGAAGCCACTAAAATAAGAGTTTACATGGTGTGCAAGAGAATTATAGGTCTCATCTAGGTTGACGCTGAGAGAACTGGGGTATGAAAGATGTGTAGTTTGTTTGGAGGATGAGATGCTGGTGGATAGAGGTGCTGATGTAGGTGCTGTTGTTGGGGCTGGTCCGTTAGCTTTAGACGTCTTAGCCCGAGGTTTTTTGGATGTTACTTCCACTTGGACAGTTTGAACCTGGACAGAAGAGGTGTCAGGAAGGCTTGTGCTTGGATTTGGTGGTGAGGTTTCAGAGAGTGATGGAGGACAAGATACAAGCACTGGTTTTGATGTAGCAAAAGCTGATGCGTTCCTCTGATCTTCAAGAGGTGTTGTCTCTGTTGTGATAGTGCTCTCTCTGGCACTGGGTTTGAGCCACGCTATCCGGGAGAAAATCTCTGCTTGGGTTACATTCACAACTTTGGACACAGATTCCAACGTATTCTTGAGTCGTGACATGCGATAGCTTTGGTCACTGAGGCCAAGGCAGGCCGTGGTACAGAAACCTGAAACACTGGTGTACAACAAAACTTTCTGCTTTAGGGAACTAACTTGGCACGAACATGCTCTCCAAATGCTGCTCTTCTCACTGTGCCTCCAGTTATGGTGGATTTCTTGAATTCTAGAGCTCAGAGGCCTTTTGAAATAAAGTTGACTAAATGGATTATGAAGGAATGGTGAGACTGAGAGATTCACAAATCTTTGGCCTTGTGTGTAGCACAAATGTAGTGCCTTCTTCAGAGACAGTAAGTATAAATCTGAAGCCCATATCCTAGTCATGCCTCCTTTCGGTATAGTTAACAATCCGGAAACACATCCTTATATTGCACTGATGCCTGTTAGGAAAAGAAACACTTGGTCAATTGTTAACCCTGATCACACAGATAATACATAATTATACAGCTTATCTGCCTTCGTTATTGTTGCACAATCACTAAGCCCCATTCGCAGTTAGATGAAGTGCATAAAGACCACGTTATATCCTGATAATTTTGAGAAATGCAAAATGTTTTCACGTTCATACTATGTCCATGTAAAGTTCTCTCTGCATCTAACATAAATTCTTACCACACGCATGATCTCACAAGTGTAACAATGTGTCCAATGTGTTCCCACTAGGTGTAAGTGCGGGTGTGAATGCTTGAGTTGTTCCAGGGATGGTGTGGCAAGCTGGTGTGGCAAGTCCTTACTAGAGTTAAGTTACACCATTACTAGTTAAATGTTGTCATTACTCTATTCTTACTAAGTTCTTTCTGCATCCTGATTCGACCACATCTGCAGTACATTTTTTTATTCATTCATTCATTTTCTGAACCACTTAATACTAATTAGATCCGAATGGGAGGCTGGCGCCCATCTCAGCCGACTCTGGGTGAGGGCAGAGTATACCCTGGACAGCTCACCAGGCCATCACAGGGCAGAAACATGCTGACGGCAATGAGGCTACTCTTTACAAATGACAGCAATGGTTCTTTAACATACCTCTCACCACAGACAATGAAAGGCATGGCTGGCCTGTGATAACCCAGTTAGCTGCACTGGGGGGACAGCAATGACAACTTGGTGATAGTGGGGCTTGAACCCCTGACCTTTGGATCAGTAAGCTAGCACCCAACCGGGCCACAAAAAAAACCAACTGTCTATGTTTTTTTTAAATAAATGTATATAAGCAAAGTGTTTAGTTTTTTTGGCTAAATGGCAAAATTACTTTTTGACATTAACTAGTTAGTTAATCAGCTCCTACATTCCCAAAATATTTTTTCATTAAGGAGTTATGAAGTACAGTGCCTGCTAATTATATAATTGAAATTAATTGACTATTGAAAATTTTCTGTTTATGTAATAACTATCGTAATATTTATTAACGTCTCAAGGGAACCAAATACTAGAATACAGACGACACCACGCTCAAATATGTCATCGTAAACATACTGCCTGGGTTTCAGGGTGGACCTTTTTCCTTCACCAGGGTGGTGTCCAGCTGGCATTGAGAGCTTATAACTTTAACATTACAAACCATTTAAGTGACATCATGTGACGTAACAGCACTGTATTAGCAAATACACACACCTTAAGTAGAGAACTAGTTAAACAATAAACTGCAGACTTTCCACATTTCCTAGAGGTTACTTAGAACAGTTACCAACCCAAAAACGCCGACAATTCAGTTATAAAAGCTTAGTTAGATACCAAGTTTGGATATTTCATTAAGAGGTTCATCAGAAAAGATAATAATAATAAACGTGTTTATTTATCACCCGTGAACTAAATAAACAACACAATCACATTCTACCTGGCTAAGTGCTAAGCTAAGCGGGACATGACTCCAGCTTTTCCGTAAAAGAATCTATTAAATTCACTTATTTACTAATAAAATAATCAGAGATGAATCCGAAGGTACATTACCCGTCCAAGGAAAGACGCTGTAAGAACATTACAAGACGACCGTCGCCATATAAACGTCATACGTGCTGTCAATTTCTCTGCGGAAAAACAACGTCAAGCAACAACAACAAAAAAGAAAAAGTGTAACAGCACGTGGTTTGTGTTAGCGCCTGTGATTGGCTCATGGCGGCGCCTGACTGCAGGAACCAACGCTGATTGGTTAAAACGAATACATCTATAGAATGCTTTAACTGGGTTCCTCCACGGGTTAAAAAGGGTCACTCCTGTCTTTCACAGTCTACATGCATGATATATGAAATCATTTGGGATTATTATGATTATTTGTTGTTATTAAAATCACATTCTAGCAAATACCTTCCTAGTCTCTGTGTGTGTTTTCATATACAGTATATAAACAGGCTTTCATTTACTGATATTGACACACTGATGTAATAAGTAATTTAAAGAACATCATCTTTTGATTAAACACTTCCGTTTTCCATGTGAGCAAAAATATTGAAACAGGTGGCTGACAGGTAATTTCGGTTGTTGTGTTTGTTGTGACATGACATCCACCTCACAGCAAGAAGGTCCTGTACTTGTGTGAGTTTCCTCCAAGTACTCTGGTTTCCTCCCACATTCACATTAGGCTAACTGGTTGCTCCAAATTGCCTTTAGATGTGAGCATGAATGTGTGTGTAACAGGATGGTGTGGCGAACTGTTCAGAGTGGATCTGCCCAGTGTTGGCTGAGAGGCAACCCTAGTAGGATTTAGTGGTTTGGCAAGTGAGTGAGTAAGTGAGGTGTTGCCCTGTCTGTTTAATTATTTTAACAGTTAATAATTCTAAATAACTACAAAAAATTATGCAATTCTTTGATTTAATCTGGAAAGACATTGCATTTTGTGTTAAACAAAAATAAAAGACAGAGAGTCTAAGATGAAAAAGCAAGCCTTTTATAGCTTAGAAAAGAGAAACAGTTGTCAAAGCCATTACAGAAACATTTTAAAAGAAAGAAACAACTGCTGTATGAACAACCAGACATGGATCAGGAGATAAAAGCAGTTGATGAAAGAGGCAACAGCAGTTAAAGAGACCTGTGAAGAAATCAAAACACGAAAATAAAACTGAGATATCACAAACACCATTCACAGGGCAGAGAGATCACTGCATGAATGTACAGATAAATAAACACAAAACTACTGATTGGGTTCGATTCCCTGTTCCCAGCAAGGGTTTTTGTGTTTGGGGTTTGCATGTTCTTCCTGTGCATGTGTGGGTTTCCTGTGGGTGCTCCAGTTTCCTCCCACAGTCCAAAGACATGTACATTAGGGTAATTATATGTTCCAAAGTGGCCCTAGATGTGAGTGTTTGTGTGAGTGTATGTCTCTGTGTATGTTGGCCATGCGATGGACTTTCAAGCTGTTCAGGATGCACCCCACCTTCGCACAGAGTAGGTTGGAATGGGCTCAAGCCTCTCCACGACCCTAATAAACAATAAATCAGTTAAGAAAATGAAATGAGATGTGGAAATGGCAAATAATGTGAACATTTTTGTTTTTATGCTTTTGTTTTAATTTAAGTTTGGGGACAGAATACCACTCAAAGACCACAAATAAAATCACAGAAACACTGATGAAAATCCCAAACAGCCCTTTAATTTTTTTTATGAATTGTAAATAAGACATACAGAAACCAAAAATTTTACTTTTGTAACTAATTAACAACCCATGGATGCAAGCCACATCTGTACACACTATATATTTGTTTGTTGGTGTGCTGTTTGTTAGTTTCCTAATTATTGTTTACTTGATTACTAATTATTTGCAGTTCATATTCTGAACAGCAGAGGGCCTGCTTTTATCAGTATACCACTTCTGTCCTTTAATCTTCAAATATGCCCTTCAGTGCAATGGTCCAGGGTGTACTCCACCCCCACCCAGAGTCGGCTGAGATGGGCGGCAGCCTCCCCGTGACCCTAATTAGGATTAAGCATTTCAGAAAATGAATAAATGAATTTTCAAATATGTGAAGTCTCCTTTGACAGTACTATAAGTGATGACCCCAACCCTGGCCGACTGAAGAATTCAGTCATATGCATCTCAGAAACACCACTTCAGACAGTCCTCCTGCTTGCTTCACTTCAATCCAGGAGGGAGACAGAAACAGTAAAACTGCACATTCCACTTTAGAGCAACTTCATTCATTCATTCATTTTCCGAACCGCTTATTCCTAATTAGTGTCGCGGGAAGGCTGGCGCCCATCTCAGCTGACTCTGGGCGAGGGCGGGGTACACCCTGGACAGCTCGCCAGGCCAT
>JBCNYG010000007.1:7173370-7194660 GCA_039654305.1 Porochilus rendahli | reverse complement strand
CAGTCCATTGCAAGGCCAGCACACCCAACCAGTCAGACTCACACCTCAATCTCTTCAGAGGTTGGCACTGTCACGTCATAACAGGAACATTCAGGGTTTGAATGTCTTCCAAGTGTGGGGTTAGCATGTACTCGATACACTTGGGTTGGTTTCTTCCTGGTACTCTGAGCCTCTACTTCCTCACACCATCCAGAGACACACATTTTAGGGTTTTTTTTTTTCTATTTGACTTTTTTTTTTTTTGACTATTCTAAATTGCCCAGAGGTGTGAATTTGAGTGTAAATGGTTGTTTGTCTCTGCAAATGTACACGCCACCTTTGGTCTGTAGTTAGTTGGCATTGGCTTCAGCTTCCCCTATAGAAAAAAACAGTCGGGCCAGTGGTGTAGTGGTTAGTGTGCTAGACTCATGACCGAGACGTGCTAAGACCCTTGGTGCCTCTGTGTGCCTCTGTCCACCCAGCAGTATAAATATATACCAGTACAAATACTTGAAAGGTAATCTGTGATGGACTAGCATCCCATCCAGAAGGAATTAAACTCCTTGTTGTTTGATGCTACAGAAACCGGGATAAGCTCCGGCTCTGATGAGCCACTAAGCTCGTAAAAAGCCCAGCGGACTTCATCTTTATCTCCTCCATAGAATCCATAATAAATTATTTGATATAAGTGCAGCACGGTTAGCATGTCTGTCTCAAAGCAAGAAGGTCCTGGATTTGAGTCCTGGGCTTGGCAAGAGCATTCTTCTGTGTGGAGATTGCATGTTCTGCCTGTGCTTTTTATGGGTTTTCTCTGGGTACTCCATTCTCTTTCCACAGTCCAAAGACTTTAAGCTTACTAGCTGTTCCACATTGCCGCATTAATGTGAGTGTGAGTGGTCTGGTGAGCTCTTCAGGGTGTACCCCATCTTCACCCAGTGTCGGCTGACATAGGCTGCAGGGTTCGGACGCTAATAGGATTAAGCGGTTCAGCAAATGAGTGAGAGAGTTAGTGAGAGTGGGTGGATCTAACATTTCATGCTTTGACTGTTGATAACTGTACCTCCAGTCGAGCTGTCTTTTCTGTTCATAGCTGTATGATCTTGCATCTCTGCTCTAACTCAAAGCAGATCACAAAAGAACTACTTCAGTCACTAAATACATCTTTTCCATGGAGGCCTCATAATGATTTTTTTTTTACTACGGGCGGGGTCAGATAACTCCCTCCCCTTGTCTGACGTCATGACGTTAACGGTGAGTGAGCGTGTGAAGGGACTGAGAGAGAGATAGAGGGAGAAAGAGAGAAAGAGCTGTAAACACAGGGGGCGTCTTACGTTCAACTGGGACAATAAAGCGCTTTCTGTATCAATGCACTAACCATGAACTTACGCGATATGACTGTGATAAAACTGCTTTGCCTATTGTGCGCCCTGAAATCGAGTCAAGGTGAGTGTTAACACAGCGCCGTGTCTCAGCACGAACATTTAATTCGCACGAAATAAAACAGGGGCAGATGAGGGGACACGGGTAGCGCGCGCAGTGTTGCTAATTGCTAAATGCCGAAAAACACAGGCCCTTTGCCGTAAAGTTAAAGGTTTTATAGATACAACATGTCCGCCTTTGACATTCCATGCATCAAAAAACAGACTTGGAGACACACTTTAGTGAAATAAACAGACTGATGAAGCTTTGCTAGGCGTTAACGGCTTTCCCTGACAAGCTTAGGGTTCCTCATTGAGGCGCATTATTAGCCGATAACAGAGCTAGCTCACTAGCATTGTCCAAGATGGAAACAGAAAAGAGGCAGCCGGCTGCAGCTAGTCAGTAACATGACAAGCTCGAGCCGTCACCGTAATGTCGGTGTCCGGGGTGTTTTTAAAAAGAAAATAAAGAAATAAGTAATTTTTAACGTCAACCGGAAGTGTCCTCGTTGCTCTAAAGTTAGTGCTAAACATTTAATGAGTGTATTGTACAGTCTCTAGCTTTATTAGCAAAAATAATCGATATACCACCGAGCTAGCTAATGTAGCAGCTTGTAGAAGTCGGCTGCTTTTAGACGAAAACACAACCGTTAATTCACGACATCTAATATCAGGACATTTCCTCATTAAATATCGTTGTTAGACATGGACTGTTTACTCTTCGTGGCTTAATAGTCGGTGTGTTAAACAAACGTCGTGTTTATTTTGGTTTGTTTATTTTGCGAGATGCTAATGCTAACAACGTCCGTTATTTTATTGTTTGCACGGTGTAGTGCTTTTAGCAACCAGTCTCCCTTTCTTCTTATTTTTATACTTTCCGTCATATGATTCTCTTCTTTATTAAATCTGCTTTATGTTTACACTTTGAATATAATCTTAACATGCGCTGATGTCAGTTTTGTAGGTGTAATGAGTAATTTCTCCAGGGTTACAGTATGTTCAAATAATACACAGCCTCGCCTTGGAAAAAAAATAATGACTGCTGCTTTTCTCTGCTGCTCAGTTGAGATGTTAAATAATGAATGCCCATGTGGACTTGATTAAAAAACCTTGGTTTTCCTGCATGTTTTATGACTTATTGACATCCAAGATCAATGTTTTGCTGCTGCAGACATTTTTCTCTATTAATCATGTATTTTTTTTTCCAGTATACAAGTGTATATATGTAATATTTAGTTTAAAAATCTTTGACTACTGAAGAGTATGTTTGCTCAGAAGGGAAAATATTTGCTTTTGTGAATAACACATTTTGGCTTTATACATAGGAATTGGATTTTGGATAAGCAAAAATAATGAGGTGTAATTTTAAAAGCAAATTGTCATACCACTCAGTTTCATACAAGCAGATGAATGTGAAATGGCTGATATTCTGTAAGATGTTTATCTGTGGTTGGAATATGCTTGCAATCTGTTTATGCCCACTTTTCAGACCATTTGATTAGATTTTTTGATACTACTTGATAGAATATTGTTTGCATTTACAGCTTGTGTCAGCTGGCATGACTTAAGCCTTAAAGGGGGCCTTCTTACCCTTCACTGAATTCTAAACGCTGAGTAGTATATTCATATTTTTCAATTCAACGATGCTCCACAACAATACATTAAATTCCTGGATTATCGTGCAGAAATTCTAACAGGAAGTTAAAATGTGTTTTATACCCAAGTAATTATACAATTTTATATAGTTATTCTGCTGCTGAGGACCAGAACCAGCCTCAGTCTTCATATAAACAGCCACGAAGGAGAGAAAATATGTTATAATATTTTATATGTTCAAAATGTTCATGCAATGACACTTTGAGAAGAAAAAGTTAATGATTGGTTTTAAAGTGAAACGAAAAGCAAGCCTTCTAAACTCTCCAGTTACACATGATTATGTGTATATTTTCATTATCAGTTGGTTTTTGCTTACATTTTCGAAGTTGCAATCTGCTAAAATCAGTGAGATGAGGAACAAAGAATAAAAATTTTTTTATTCATCTTTATGACGGCACAGGGAAGGAAGCGTGGCACTTTTAATTTGTATCGTCCAAAAACAGATTCGTCACCACTGTGTCTAGTTCAAGGTGTGTTTTACATCACCACATGGGCTTTTGACTTGCCACTGGAGAAAAGGTGAGCAGGTAGCATAAGATTTATTGTCTTTATCATAATCAAGGGGCTGACAAAGTATTTGACTGTGTTGTGTTATGTCTAGTAGTATATATGAATAAAGAGGCACAAGTTAGTGTATGTTTCTGGAAATAATGTTAAAAAGGTGTTTGTTGAGTAATTTGATATAGAATTCATCAATGTCTATAAACACAAAGCTACTTTAAAGCAGTTGGAGGGCACTCATTTATTTAAGAATTGAAAAAACCCAACTGGGAACTGATTACATCTGTTTTTATACATACCCTATGCTGACTATTACGTAATTATTGTAATCTTATTACATAATTCAGATTACTTGTGATGGGCTACTACCCAACAATAAATCTAATCAGAATATCAAGTGCATGTTTCTTTAAAATGATGTGTGATTCATACACGCACACCGAACATGTTTAGTATTTTCTTTCTGGCAGCATGTTTGGGACTTATTGATGTGACTAAAAAGGTGTGTATGTGGGAACCTGGTATCGTTTGGGAAAGCATTCGGAAATCCATACCGTCTGTTATCTCAGGGGGTCTTTGCAAGCTGATATTTTCAAACTTGTGCATGTCTGAGGTTTGGCTGGCTTTTTACATTCGGAAATGGACTGACGTGTGAGTTCATCTGTGGCCCATTTAAGCACGCACTCATCATAAAGATGTCTCTGATGCTCTTTCATTGGTTGATGGATGGTTGTGGTGTTGCCTCATGAGGTTTTACATGCCTCATACAGCACCTGCATTTGATGAGCGTCACTGGTTTTGAAACTCATCCACTTATCCCAGGCCTTCACACCCTCGCCCACATGTAGTGCGCGTTCTCTCACTAACTATGTGTAGCTGAAGCGCCAATTTGTGCAACCCATATTGTAGGAAAATGAAAATGTATTGGTTGTAGTCTTAGAGTTCCACTGTTGGTGGTAATATGTCTTAAAATCCCATGCTAATGACTGAATTAAAATTAATCCATACACAGCTCTGTAGCAGAGAACTATTAATACACACCTCATCTATAAGCTGCTTAGTTGAACTGTTGACCTTTATTAATAATAGTGCAGTGGATTTAGTGCATCACCACATGCTTGTGATTTATTAAAGTGTAAATATAAACACACACACGGGGTGGTTCATATAGGGCTGTTGCTCCATGTCTCAGATTTTGTTCCTTCTTTTTGGAGAGTGTAAAGTCATATCTGAGAATTTAATATCTCCGGAATTATTACTCCCAGTCACAGAATTTTTCAGAAATGCCAAAAGGCAGACTCCTTTTCTGTCTGTCTACGTACGTCTGACTTCTTTATAATTCATAGAAAGGATGGCACTCTCTCCTAATTAATTCCGACCTGTCAAGTATTACCTTGCTATTACACAACTACCACCAACCAGGGAGGGGCATAAGAAAGCATGTACCGCCTCCATGATAGCTGATGTTGCCACCTGTATTTTTACACACTGCTGCACATGCGCAGTTGGGAGTGGCCTTATGCACTTGGAGGGAAATCGATCCGCCCACTTATCCTTTTTAAACTTACTCCTTGGGGTATGTCCAGCAACTGTCATTTTTCAGAACACAACCTTTAAAAGTTCTTGAATTTATTAGTGTTGTTGTCTGTAACCCACAGGTGACCACGCTCACACCACACCCTTTGAAGGACTGTACCATGTGAGTTTTAAGTGTGGGGGTGGTGGAGGTGACACACACAACCTACGTTCTCTTTGTCATATTCCCGACATCAACGCAGCTGCATGTTGTCTTTCAACACTCAAACAGTTCACAAACTGGTGTGGGGTATAACACAAAGTTACAATAACATCCGGAGTGCCCTCTGTATTGAGCTATTTACTCAATTGAACATCTAGTTCAAAGAAGTAGTTCATATTTTGTCGTTTTTATGTAAATGAGTCAAATCTACACAAATCATGAGCTGATCTCACATTTAGTTTCACTCTGATGGTAGTATGAAAGGACTTTGAACACCCCATAATGACTCTGTTCAAGTGTTCTTCATGCAAAGTAAAAAAAATTGTGAACTCTGCTCAGGGTTTGTGAACTCAGCTCAGGTTGACCATGCATGGGTGAGAGAGCGAAGTGCAAAGTGAATCAATGAGCTGTGCACACCTGTAAAATGCAACCAAATTTGACACATTTTAAATAGTAAAAAAACCCAAAATAAATGTGACAGTCATTGTTGCATTTGTAGAGTTGTGTGGGGAATCACTTGTTCTGGCACTAACTGGGACTTGTAGAATTTAATAATGCTATTATGAATTCAAAGTTGGGTTCATGAGCCACTAGTATCATTGGTGTTTTGAAATTCCCTATTGGCGATTTCCATGGCCTTGTGTGGTGACTCCTGTGCGTTTGGACAAATAAAAAATAATTTATCTTTCTGGCTGGCAAAGATTATGTAGATGTAATAATTTTCTGGAGATATTAAATCCTAAACATTTCTTAAATCAGTTATTTAATCAAATTATTTTCTGCAGTATTAAAGATGTGATGTTAGAATTCAGTCAAATTGTTTTAGATAATTTTCTTTTATTCATTAACCTGTTTGGCTTCTTTGGTCTGTACTAATATAATCATCTTGCTAACTAGAAACTGTCTGAGGTAACGTGTACTAACAGGGCTAGCTGAAGCTTTATTTTGAGTATTTTTTCACTTGAGTGGATTTTAGGTGACTGCATCTATGAAAAGTGGAAAAGTCCAGAATTTTGTTTCTGTATCAGTAATTCATTCCAGGATTTGTTTGAAACATTACCTATAAGTACAGGGTGCCCCCCCCGAAAAAGCCTCCCACAATTTAAAGGTAAAGAAAAAGGACAAAAAAATTATTTATTATTATTTGCGCTCATGAAATTACATGAAATGTACAGTTTTTATACATCGTTATTTGCACACATGAAACTTAGTGAAGCAGTAGAGGAGGTCCTGAGGTTTGTTGGTGGCCCAACCCCACCTTGAACACCTTGATCCTGACGAGTTTAATGTGAGGGTTCAGTAAGCTGGAGATACAGCACACACAGCTCTAAGATCATTGGAAGTGCTGAGGGAAATGTTTCCAGATCGGGTGATCCCGGATGGTGATGGGTGGCCGGACCGTTTCCAAGACCTCACCCCGTGTGATTCTTCTTCCTTTTTTTTTCTAGGGTTACCTTAAATCACGATTGTATACTCATCTACCCCAAACTGTCAAAGCCCTTAAGGTTGCTATTCAGCAGTAGATCCATGCTGTTTCACCTGACACTACCCATCGAGCCATGGCGGGCTTCAGAAATTGTCTCCAAGCGTGTTCAGACAACAACGGCCACAATTTGGAGGATGTCATCTTTAAAACATGATGAATATGTTTGCAAATAATAATTAGATTAACTTTGATAATTATATTTTACATTTGCCTTTGAAATATGGGAGGTTTTATTGGGTCACCTTGTACTACTTTCTTTTTTCTGCCATGTGTTTCATTAATTTTTCCACTTTAAATTCCAACAGATTTTGCTTTCGGCCAATCAAATGTAGTGAAGCATCTAAAGTATAGTTTTAAAGAGAGTCATTTATTTCTAAATCTTATTGGCTGTATTGTTGAGCCTCTTCACTAATGGTCAATAGAAGCGTTTTTTAAAAAGCCTAGAGGTGGTATATACTGTTTGTTTAGTTAAATCATTTTGGTTACTTTGGTTACTTTTTTTTTTTTTTTAATAACTTAATGGAACTTAGTTTGATTTATAGGGTTATACAGTTGAAAGTTAGGACTCCCTATGACCTAAACCTATACGTGAGGTAGCTAATGTGCATTTCTGTCATTTGACCTTGGCACAGTGACCTTAAACATATAAAATTTGTCCGGGCCATTGCTCGGCTCATGTGCGTGATAGCTTTGTGAAATTTTGCATGGGCACTCCCTATGACCTAAACCTGTGCGTAGGGTGCCTAATAAAATGTTGATAGTCGGAAACTGTTCGTATGGGGTATGGCTTTTGTCCTCTGTGCGGTTGACTTGTCTTGGCTGAGGGATTACGAGGTTCTATATAACTATTTTTATTTATTAATGAAAAATCACATAATTTAATTTAACTGGTACACTGAATGCACACAGCAGAATGTTACATATAATGTATACTGTTCTATAAACCTGTTGCATTTCTATTCACAAATATTCAGACACATTACATTTAAACATCAAGCTCTTATGTTACAATATCAATTTATTGAATTTTGAGCATTTCTGTCATTTCCCTTTTAAAGGATTTCTTCCACTGAATGTTTTTTGTTGTGCTATTTTTTTTTGTATTTCGTGCTGACGGTGCCCACAACTTATTTTTCAGAGCACTTAAGTGTGCACTGTTGCTAGGTTACAAAAACGAACTTCTATTGCTTCCGCATTCTTTAGCTGTAAAAGTTATTACACTTTAACAGGCTTTGGAACTGATTACAAATACGACTCTTGACTAAAGGCCTTCACCTGAAATCACCATCCCAAAAGATTTTGCAACATCCCTTTCGAGACCTTAAGTATTGGTCATGGTGTCCACTGAAAGAAAGATCATAAATGACTGGGTCTCAGTAACAACCAAGATCAGTTTCTCTTGGTTGATAGTGTTGAAATGAAAATCAAAAATCAAATTGAAATTTTGATTGGTCGATATGAGAGAACTGATGTTAGCACTGCAGGGGAAAAAGTCGTGCATTGAGGGAGTTTTTAGGCACAGGACAGTGAGTGCTGTAAATATTGAGCCACATAGGAAATGTATTCCAGATAATTGCTGCCAGCACAAAAAAACATTTGGTGGACATGAGCCCTTGATTAAGGTATCTGTTTGAATCATCTCATCACCACAAGCATCAAATATTGTGACATACTAAAAACGGTGCTGTATGTCATGTAGACTGTACAGTGACTATTTCACTAGAGCAGGGGTCTCAAATTTGATTTACCTGGAGGCAGGGTCTGGGTGAGACTGGGCTGCATCGGGTTTTCCACAAGAAAAGCTTTGTTTTTAAATTTTCAATTTTCTCAAATCTCTTTTTTTATTTTTAAACACAAAATACGATGAAAGAATAAATAAACAAATTAAGAATTAATAAGAAAATAAGTCCATCAGTAATAAGTAAATAAAATATTAATAATGAAAATAGTAATAATCTTAATAATAAAAGTTAGATTTCTCTGGTCAGCTACTATGAGGTTTCTTCAGTCTTCTATACCTGCTGTATTCAGATTTGAGTGTCTGTATTAGCGTTTCTTTAACCTTTAACCTTCTTCTGCTTCGTGCTGTAGTTACAGGAAAAGGAAGCGGAAATGACGCCATGCTGCTGTTGATGTCATTTGTTTTGACTCCTTTTTACATCATATAGAAATTATTATAATGTTTATTTTGTGAGGCAATGCAAGTACAATGCAAATAGTGCGATGCAAATATAATGCAAATAGCGTGATGCAAATAAAAAACAATGACCCAGAATTATCGGTGCAACCCTATAATTGGTCCGGATAACTGGGGCCTGTTATTACCGATGGTGTTGCTATCTTACTGCAGACAATATTAGGCTGCATTGAGTTTCTTACCTCAGCAACTTATTGAAGTGTTGTGAACGCAGCACGTTGGGACGAATGTCCGCGTGAGTCCAATTGAATCAAGGCAGCCAGCCAGGCATGGAAGAAAACGCTCCATGGCAACGCTGCTGTAACTTTCATTCATTGAGAAATATTTCTCTGCTTGCATCAGATCTGGCCGATGTCCCGCCCCCGAGAGCCATACCCCACCGTGATTGGTAGGTTCGTTCAACTCCACACACAACACTGTGAAGTGCCAAACCATATCAAACTCGCGGGCCGCAGTAACATTAAACTTTCATATTAAGGCGGGGCCACAAACTATCGTCCTGTTGGCCACGAGTTTGAGACCCCTGTTTTAGAGGATAAATTCAGTCAGTGGTGAACCTCTTCTCGAAAGAGCGCCAAACTTCTCCAACACTTTGTGTGATGGTTTAGCTATGCTTCAGGTTCAACTGCTGACATCCATCCTACTTTGTGTCTTACACAGGTTACTATGGCAACCCTCTGAATAAATACATTCGGCACTATGAGGGACTGTCCTACGACGCAGACCTGGTGCATAACAGACATCAGAGAGCCAAGCGAGCGATTTCGCATGAGGAACGATTCCTTCACCTGGACTTCCACGCTCATGGAAGGTGTGTTTTCCTTTATGCGTTTCCCTTGAGAGTGTAAGACAGTTTTAAGCCGGTATCCTGTACTACACAGATACTGTAATTATATGATGCAGTTATAATTATACCCTACACATTTGCTCTGCATGTCCGTACTGCTGTGGAGTCCTTTTATTATTCTGCTATTTTGAGAAATTAAAAATTTCTTCAGTAAGCATTTAATCACTGTGCAATAAAGGAATAGTTTGTGGGTTTTTTTGCAGGTCATATTGATTTATGCGTCCTTTAATGATTAATGTAATTACTGAGCTCTTGGTTCAAATGGCATTTGGTGTATAGGAATCAGTGTCTCCTCTATTTCTCCTCTAATTTACATGGTGATTTAATTACTTTGATGTAAATACATAATTTACATCATTTTGATTGAAAAATATCAGCGATGTAAATACTTTCGGATTGCCTTCGGTACATAATCAATACACGTTTGCACAGTGAAGACAGCCAGGTGCTATTTGTAGTCTTGTTATAACAGTACATCACATACTGCTTCCAAATGCATTGGGCAGTCGTGCTTTAATTTGCTCCTCGAATAAGCAGTAAAGGTGTGACTATAGCAGGGGTATTCCAGCTCATCCACAAAAGACCGGGGTGGCCTACAAAGCAGGAACTCCACCCTTCCTGCACCTTCCCTGGCCCCAACTGTTATCTGTACTGCTTATTTGTGACAGGGAACTGGAGCCAAGCCCAACTGACATCAGGTAATGAGAGGTGGGGTAGACCCTGAGCAGGTGTCCAGTCTGTCATAGCCGGGCTAACACAGACACAAACTGGAAATGCACTCAGGGGCTCCCGAGTGGCACATCGACAGGCTGCGCGAAAATCAACCTGGACATCACGAGTTTGGTGACCGGGACAGTGGGAGCATAGGAGCTAATTGGCCGAGCTGTCACGAGAGGGAGAAAACTGGAGTACCTGGAGGAATCCCACAGAAGCATGGGGAGAACATGCAGACTTCACACAGAAATGCTCTTAGCTAATTCAAACCCTGAATATTCTCGCTGTGAGGTCACACTGCTAAGTACTGAACCAGCCAGTGTTTGCTCGCATATGTTTCTATGGAGCAGAATTTGCAAATATCAGGGTTTCTATTCCAATTGTTCCTTTGTGACATGGAAACACACCTTTACATGCATTCATGTAAAGGGTAAACATAGCTAATATCTGATACAGTTTTCCCAAAATCTAACCGATACCTAAACTTCTCCAAGTAACCAGTAAGTCAGTCTTTTCTGAAAGCATTTTGTCAGGCATCATGAGTCAAGTCCTCCAGTCACCTGTCAGAATGAAATCCCACTGCTCATTTTAGGACACAGGAAATGGAGATATTGTAAATACCTGTCGCTTAAAAGTTATTTGACTGGGAAACTTGTTTGTGTAGTGCTGGATTGTCTCATGTTTTAATTTGTAGTTAACTGAATGTTGATGTTTAAGACAGTAATATATTTATTGGGAATCCTTACAGGCATTTTAACTTGAGGATGAGGAGAGACACAAAGCTGTTCTCAGAAGATTTTAAACTAGACGTGTCTGGAGAAGAAATGGCCTACGATACCTCACATATCTATACTGGAGAGCTCTATGGTGAGAAATATGAGGGTCGTTTTTTTTAAGCATGCGCTGCAGTTTTTTATGATCCTTAAACCTGTTTAAGTATCCCGGTAGAATTTTAAGACATTAAGAGCAGATTGATTGAGTGGAAGACTTTTGACTAGGTGCTTAAGTCATTTGCATTTTAATAGTGAGTGAAGTCTGTAATCCAGCAGTCTGTTAATCTCTCCTCACCTTCAGGCGAGCAGGGCAGCATCACTCACGGTTCTGTCATTGATGGTAAGTTTGAGGGCTTTATTAATACACATCATGGCACTTATTACGTGGAGCCTGCCGAGCGCTACTTGGGCGACAAAAACGTGCCATTCCACTCCGTCATCTACCATGAAGATGACATTGGTGAGCCTTATTTGTCTGTTTATGACCAAATACTAAATTCACACTTCGCCAGAGTGGCTGTTATAAATATTATGTTTCTCCCTTCACATTCTGTTCAGATTATCCTCATAAGTACGGGCCTCAGGGAGGCTGTGCAGATCACTCAGTGTTTGAGAGGATGAAGAAATATCAGGCTTCTGCTGTGAAAGAGCTTGTCAAGGTCAGTCTCAACAGTCATATATCTCTCAGTACATCTTCACACAATACAGATCAGTTTATGCTAAATTCTTTGGCTTGAAATTCCCCTGTTTGTGTTTGTCTCTACTAGCACTCTTAAAGGAAATTTGGGGGGTATAATCATAAGGATTTGGATATAAGAAACCTTTTTATGGCCTATATTACAATTACGCGCAGAAGGCAAAGGTGATATTGCCAAATTGCTTGACACAACGTCAAGGATTTACGGCCCAGGAACGTGAGAAACGTAAACTTTTCATTTCATTTAAAGGTGTGCTCACATGACACCCATCATGATCCTGATTTGAGCTGATCATATTCTGATGTTAGTCGGATGTTTCAGTCAGTTTTGCACCGATATGTATTGATTTTCTTCTGATGGTTTGTCCGATGTTATGATCTGTACCGATGTCACATCAATTTGTGCTGATATTTCTCCCTTTGTTGCTCCCATTAAAAAAATATTTACACCAGTGATCACAACCCATGTGTACTGATGTGTACCGATGTTACTTCGATTCTTTTTCTGTTTCCCCGATGTACTCCAAACTCAAAATTTTTCAACACTGCCAAAAAATTTCACTCTACCCAATTAACCAATATTTTCCGATGAGTATTGGATTCTCCAATTTCCTCTGATGTAACATCGGAATATGATCAGGACAAATCTGGATCATGATCGGTATCATGTGAGTGCACTTTAAGTTTGCTTTTCTTTGTTTTCACATAGTGTATACTAAAACTCTCAATGGGTTTTAAAGAGACACCGTTACACAGTTCTAAGCTCTCATGATTAGGAGACACCTGCTTGTGGGTACCATTGGGGCTCGGCCGTGTCCGTTATGATTTCAAATATTAAAATAAAAAAAATCATTAATATGTCATTTTAGTGGGGTTTTTTTTGCCTGTGTTCCCATGTATTATATACTAAAACAATTATTCACCCTCAATCAAGGTCACTGAATTAACTTTTCTTCTCTGGGATTATTTACCGTCATCCACCTTGTCTTCAGCATGTAATTATTAATCATTCTGAGATAATCCGATTGCACATTCCTGTATAGGTTATAATAAATGCAATTATTTATTTATTTATTATTCACTGTGGTTTTGTTTTCAAAGATGCTTGTTGTTCATCATGCTTTATATAGTTTAATATTAAAAAATGTTAGAAAATGTATTAAGGTTAAAGTATTATTATTTTATTTTTTATTTTTTTAACAGGATGCCAAGGCAGGATCAGAGAAGGAGTCATCCGATGGGCATGTGTTACAGAGGAAAAAGAGGATGACACAGGTGGAAAAAAATACCTGCCAGCTCTTCATCCAAACCGACCACCTCTTTTTCAAATACTATAAAACAAGAGAGGCTGTCATTGCTCAGGTAATACCTGCTGAAGTTCAAGATGCTGTTCTTATAATGAACATAAATGGTTTGTATGTAAGACTTGAATACTGATGGTCATGGAGAAACAAGTCCAGGGTGCATGTGTTTGCTCCTTTCTTCACTGTACACCACTGGGATCATTTTGTCACACATTTTCTTGGCTCACAGACCTCTCAGCCTGGATAAACAACTGCCAACTCCCACTCAGCCTAGTGTAGGCAGAGCTTCTTGTCGTCCCAGAAAATATATAGATTTAATATACCACCATGGCAAAAGCAACAACAACAACAAAAAAATCAATAACTCATCATCACAAGGGCACACCAGTTCAGATCCTGACAATGCCACAGCTCTGTGCAGCTGTTAGTCAGGAGAGCAAAACTATGGGAGGGTGGAAGAGAGTGATGACATTGCTGTCTCTCCTCTGTCATTTAGTCCAGATGTCTCTAAGCTAATGTATGCAGAAAGGGTAGCACTTTTCTCAGTTGTAAAAGATGAAGTCTTTTAACCCAATCGTAACGTTCTTACAGACGTGAACCTATCATTCCATTAAAGAGTCTTCTCTCAATTGCATAACATTGTCAGACAAAACTTTGGGGATGGCGGTCATAATATAATGATTACATGACATTATGTCATCAGTGGCATCATAAATTTTTTTTCGGGGCTCCGCTTTTAGGCAGTGCCTAAATCTTTATTTTGTGGTGGGAAATTAGCTAGTGGGTAGAAAGTGTGGCAGTAGGAAAAAGAAACATACCTTCTTCCTATTATCGTCATCCATCCCTTAATTCATGCCCGAGTCTTTTGGCTCATAAGACAGGAGGGTATGTCCGGTGCCTCCCAACACCACTGGACTACTTTCCAAACATCAATGCAAAACACATCTGTATATTTGTGCACATATGTGTGAATAAATAGTTTAATATTTATGCTGCTCTGAAATTGTGCTTTTATGTTCCAGATTTCAAGCCATGTTAAGGCGATTGATGCAATCTATCAGGGTACAGATTTCCTGGGTATCCGCAACATTAGTTTCATGGTGAAGAGAATTAGGGTGAGTCCAGTTTAGTTTTTGTTTATTACTTCTGTCACTAGGTTCTATACACCACTAGTGAAGGTATTGTGAATATCTGTGTCTGTTTATGAACAATTTTCTGACAGAAATATTTCAGCAAGACATGGTCATTATGTTACCCCACTCACGTCCTGGAAATAATTTGTTTTTGGAAAGTCAAGGTCAATGTAAAAAGGTTGAGTCATAGCGAGTTATCCCTGTTGTATTAATAAAGGATGATATTGGAGCGTTCATAAGACACCCACTAGGCGGCGACATTTCATTGTAACCGTAGCAAGTCATAATGAAACTGTCAGTCCTCGCCAGATTTTTCAGATTTAACCATGCACTATATGTATGTACATAGTGGAGGAACCGCTAGTGGGGGTTTTTTTTGTTTTGTTTTGTGTTTGGTTTTTTTGCCTAGGTGTATGCTAAATAGGATAAAATCTGTCACCCGATTTGTTGAATCATTTAAATTTTTTGTGACCCGGTTATAGAAATTTAATTAGCAAATGCTTGTGTTGTTTTTATTGTCAACTTGTACAACGTCACGGATGTCCTTTATCGTAGATCAATACAACGAGTGACGAGCGGGACAGGTCCAACCCTTTCCGTTTTGCTAACATTGGTGTGGAGAAGTTTCTGGAGCTGAACTCGGAGCAGAACCACGATGATTATTGTCTAGCCTATGTCTTCACTGACAGAGATTTTGATGACGGTGTGTTAGGACTGGCTTGGGTGGGAGCACCCTCAGGTACACATATGCACATAAACTGTGAATAAAAAATATGATTCCAAATTCTGGAATATGATGCATAGTTACAATATCATATAGTAACATATAGGATTCCTTGCAAACTGACAGTAGGGGTGTGTTAAAAATAAATTGTAAAAATAATATTATTATATATAATATTATATAATATATAATTATTGCATTTGTTCATAATTTTACTATTTGCTTCTGGTCACTTTGTGATTATAGAAGAACACAGAAACATATATAATGAAATATCACAAAATCTCAGGAAAAAACTTAGTGCAGCATGGAATTCGATGATATTAGATCATATCACCCAGTCCTAACTGATGCTATAAGTTCTAGTGTTTCAGATCACTTTTAGCCCCTGTTTTAACCTTTGTTTCTTTGTTCTAAGTGGATAATTTGTATAATGTGCTAACAAGCAATCCCTGTCGTGTGTAATGTGTATGTGCATTCCCTTTGACACACTCTGATGGTTGTTCTCTCAGGGAGCTCTGGTGGTATCTGTGAAAAGAGTAAGCTATATTCTGATGGGAAGAAGAAGTCACTGAACACTGGGATTATTACAGTGCAGAACTATGCGTCTCATGTGCCTCCAAAGGTCTCCCATATCACCTTCGCCCATGAAGTAGGACACAACTTCGGCTCTCCTGTAAGTTTGGGTTTAGGTTCAGAGCCTGTAGGGAAGTCGGTAAAGCTCATTGAAGGAATGCCGTTTTGTTCAAAATAATTGAATGGGATGTTTTAAAAATGTTATTTTTAAATTACTTAATTAATGTTATTAATTTAAATTTATTTCAATTTATTGACCATAAATTCGATTTTTTTTAATTAGCTGCAATTACTTTATTCATTACTAAAAAATTGTTAATTTGAATTCCACCAAGAAAAATAATCAAAAACAGGAATGTCGTAAAACATTTTATAATCACGTGACACATTAGGACCAATCTCAGGGAACATTACTGATATCCTGATATACTGTATTATTATATAATAAACTCAGTATGAGCAGTTTATAAAACATTGTTTTGTACATATTTAATTGATTTGAGTGGATGATCTGTTTTCTGTTATCTGTTTGTTTTAGCTGAATAAAACTAAATAGAAATTTTCTTCAAAAGGGATATATTATTTGACATGTATATATATGACATAAAAATAAGGAGCTTTGACTCTCTGCCAACATTTATGATGAATTTCTAATTGGCAATTTAGTGGAAAGAGGATGTGAACAGGCCTACATCAGTGAAAGGCTTCAGGGCTGCCAGGATTTCTATTTTTATCCCAGCTTCGAAATTTAACCATCAAAGCCACCTGATGGCCTTATTCCTGCTTCAGTTTCTGTAATTAGAAACAGCCTGCTGACTCAGGATGCTCTGTCTGCTAATAACACCTGTCAGTGTTGCAGGTGCTAGTTGAACTTTTTGAAACATTATTCTTTTGGCAAGTGCTTTAAGATTGAAAAAGTGTTATTCTGGTACCTGGTTGTATGTCAGTTAGAAACGGGTATAAATAAGCCCATAACTGTTATCATATTTGTTCCATTTTTTTAATTATCAGCATGATTCCGGCTCTGAATGCACTCCAGGTGAGTCAAAGAGCCAGGATAAGAAGGAGAAGGGCAACTACATAATGTATGCTAGAGCCACCTCAGGAGACAAGCTTAACAACAACAAGTTCTCAGTGTGTAGTATTCGCAACATCAGCCAAGTGCTGGAGAAGAAAAGGGGCAACTGCTTTGTGGGTAGGTCTTGAACTGTATGTTCTTGATTAATTATTTAGCCGTTATCATACAATAATTCATACACATAGATTCTGGAGATTTATGCTAAATCGAAAAACTTTTGCTTTGAAGTTTTCTTTTTAAGTGTTGAACATTCAAGACTCAAGAGATTTTTGTGACTTAACGGATTGTCTGTTCTCCTTGTGTCTGTACATCTGTGCCTGTGTATGTTTAACAGAGTCTGGGCAGCCAATCTGTGGTAACGGTCTGGTAGAGCCGGGAGAGGAGTGTGACTGTGGATACAATGACCAGTGCAAA
The DNA here is from genome assembly GCA_039654305.1 of Porochilus rendahli. Classification (NCBI taxonomy): domain Eukaryota; kingdom Metazoa; phylum Chordata; class Actinopteri; order Siluriformes; family Plotosidae; genus Porochilus; species Porochilus rendahli. Next base: position 7,177,425 of record JBCNYG010000007.1, on the reverse strand, counting down.
GACAAGTGCTGCTATGACGCTAACCAGCCAGACAACAAGAAGTGCAAACTCAAGCCTAACAAAGTCTGCAGGTATACACAGTGTTTTCAGTGCTTTTTTTAAGTCTAGGAATGTACATACCTGTTATCTGATGTCACAGAACACATTGACATTGTGTAGCTTGCGTGTTTGGGTAGGTGCTTCATATACCCATATTATTTTTGTGTCTGCAGTCCCAGTCAAGGTCCGTGCTGCACTGCCGAGTGCACGTACAAGAGCCGAAACGAAAAATGTCGTGAGGAGTCTGAGTGCGCCCATCAGGGCATGTGTAATGGGTCTTCACCACAGTGCCCCACCTCTGAGCCCAAAGCCAACTTCACTGCGTGCCATGGAGAAACTCAAGTCTGCCTTAACGGGGTAATGTCATGCTGTTGGCCTGTGGAAGTGTTGACAGGTTGTTACAATGCTGAACACTGTTTATCAGGTGAAGAATGGTTTAAAATAGATCTCTTTCCTCCCCACAGGGCTGTTCTGGCTCTATCTGTGAGAAATATGGGCTGGAGGTGTGCACCTGTGCTAGCGGGGATGGCAAGGATGAGACTGAGCTCTGCCATGTTTGCTGCATGGAGAAAAGTCAGTACACTCAGTATTGTTGTTATTACTTTTTCAAATCTAATTCAGATTCTCTGATTTTGTAATATTTCACACTCTCCCCTCTGAGTAAATAACTTGTCGATGCATGACAATGTGATGTATGTTTGGTGTTAATGTTCTCTTTTTCTCTGAAGTGCTTTCCTTCCTTATTAAATACAACACGCCTACGCAGTGTTCTAGCTTAGCTCAGCGGTAGTCATGTGATGCCATGTTCGAGAGTAGATAATACAGTGCCATTATTCTGAGCTTTGCTCTGTGTTCTCGCTTCCTCCCACAGTGAACCCCAGCACATGCAGCAGTACAGGCTCTGAGCGCCTAGCCCAGTTCTTCAATAAGAAGGTGACCACGCTGCAGGCTGGCTCTCCCTGCAATGACTTTAAAGGCTACTGTGACGTGTTCATGAAGTGCAGACTGGTGGATGCAGACGGGCCACTGGCCAGACTGAAGAAAGCCATCTTCAACCCTGAGCTCTATGAGAACATTGCTGAGTGGATAGTGGCAAGTGTCTCGATTTGAGTTTTGAATGGCATTCTCTAGATTTGTCTTTTTTTTTTTTTAAACCAACTGGAAATAATTCTATGCAAAATGGTAACGTGTCTATTTCAGCATGAAGCTGTACTATAATAGCTTACAAATAATAATTTGCAATGCATTTTATTTCTAAAATAATAATAAAGTGATTAATGCATGTTATATTAATGAGGATTTTCTGATATTATTTAAGTGTTGTGTAAATGTATGTGTTTGGATATCCCCAGGCTTACTGGTGGGCAGTGCTGCTGATGGGTATTGCATTGATAATGCTAATGGCTGGATTCATTAAGATTTGCAGTGTGCACACACCTAGTAGTAACCCCAAACTACCACCACCTAAACCTCTACCAGGTAATGTACACCAAACAGCAAACACCTCTTTGAATATGTGTGCATGTCAATGATTCCTGTAAAATGCATTTTTGTTTCTTACTTGTATAAATAATTTGTGAAATATGTAAAACCATAATAATGGTTTAAACCATGACATCAAGACAAACGTATTATTAGAATGCCTGTTTGGAAAACTGAATCTAGTCTTTGAATGCTTGTTTATGTTTGGCTGGACTTCCCATCGATCATTTTATACTCTGCACTTTTTGAACGTGACTGTGCAGCAATCAAGATCAGATGTCTTTGCCTATATAACCGTCAGAGGAAACAGTGGACCTGTCTTACCTAATGCGCCTTTAAAGCCATGGATCACAACCTAGTATCAACATTATATTATATTTTCATGTTTTTAAAACCTTAAATTGAAATTGTGTATTTAGTTAAAAAATCTATTTAATTAAATTTTATTTGTGTACTGTTCTTGCAAGGGATAGTGTCACAAAGCAGCTGTACAGGAAAATAAGCCTGGTTATAAATTTTAAACATAGGAATTGATATAATTCTCTATCTGTATGTAACAGAACATTGATATAGGACACTGATGACTCTGAGACAGCCAGATTTTTCATTCTGCTTATTTACTTTAAATGTAAACCAGGCGCTTTTCAGATACTGTTTATTTCTCAGTGTGCGGCCTTTTTTATGCAACTACACACCAACACACAACTGCCCCCATCTCCTTCTGTCTTCAAGCACATAAATGATGCCACGTACACGTATACACATATACATATTATACAGATATTAAACTGACAAGTCATTTGTATGGTTTCAACCAATGGTATAACCCGTTGTTTTTTCTAATGCAAATTATTTCCATGTTTAAGCTTTTATGAATTTATAGTCCAGTTGTTGGGTTATGTTCCAAAAATTAAGTATGCTCTGATGGTCTCTGTGTAATTATTTTATAATTAAACAGGCCTCAAAAATTATTCTCTAACCCTCGCTTCTCACCCACAAATCCACTTGAGTCTCCTGTTTTGTTTAGCTGAATTTAAAACAAGTCGTCTGTGTTCTTGATCCACAGGTACACTAAAGAGGAGACGGGCCCAACATGCTAGCCAGCAGCAGCAACAGCAGCAGCAGCATCAACATCACCACCACCACCACAACCAGAACCAGCACCCTCATGCACACGGCCATCAGAACCAGCGTCCATCCCAGCGCCAGCCTCAGCCGCCACGCCACCACCGCCAGCCACGCGAGAATTACCAAATGGGCCAGATGAGACGCTGAGATCCCCGATGCCCCCCATAGCACCACTACCACACCCTGCCAGTGCCTGCCTACATTGGGATAGCGGTCACTACAGTCACTACACTACACTGCTTCACAGCCAGATGCAGAGGATCCTAAACTCAGCTTGCCTGGAAAACACTAGATCTCCAGCTGTCAAGAATAATAAATTCTTAACCATGTGCTGTTCTACAACTCCAGTTTGGTTTAATCAGGACCTGATAACGTGTGGCCGTAGAACAAGACATTTCTCCAGAGGGTCCAACTGGACCAGCACATGAAGTCTTCACTACTCTCCCTGTTTTTCACTGCATCAGCCAGTACCGATTTTAACAGTGCCCTATGTGACAACATGAGCAGGTTTTTTTAAAGCAGCCTTTTTTCCAGAAGTCATACACTAAAACAGGAATCGTTTACAATACTATGTCCAGCTCTCTCTAGAGGATATCTGGGCTCGTCCATTATGCTTCCGTTCATTCCAGTCTTTATACTGAGCCACTCGAACCTAGTGCAGAAAATCTCTGCTTCATTTAGCAGACGTGAGCTCATTCCACCTGGGTCTCGTGTTGTCAGCACAGGAAGACGGTGAAAACATCATGAACCTTTTGCTTTCCTTTGATTCTCTTGAAAAGAAAAACAGTCTCAGACAAAAGTCAAGGCTTGTCAGTTATATATGTATATTTTTTCTTATTCTTTTTGCTTTCCCTTCACAGTTGGTAAATCGAACAAATGTTAAGGTTTGAGACCACGTGTAGATTCATGACCCGCTGTCAGGTTTTTTTTTTTTTTTTTTTTCCAGATAACACAGATTGAGACGAAGACATCTATTTATTCTTATGATTAAGGGGCTGTTGCAGTTAAGGCTGTTACTTTCTCCATGCAGCACATGCATACTGCACCGATGTAAAGAATACAACTGTATAGAGAAGAGATTTGTATTATATGTGAGAAATATTTCTTCTACTGCTCAGAACAGAAATAAGTTGTCGCTTTGATCAATATTTCTCAGGACTTGGACAGACACAAAGGGACTGTACAGAATACAGATTGAGTTGAGGATGGAGGGATTTGCCATTCTCAGGAGGATAAGAGCAGGTATACATGACATTGAGCTGATGTGTTCCATTTGGTCCTGTAATGTTTTTTTTTTTTTTTTTTTTTTTTTTTTTTTTTTTTTTTTTCCCCACCCTTCCCCCCTCCTTTTGTGGGAACACACCCCCCCCCCCCCAAACCCTTCTTTCAAAAAACCCCCCCCCTCT
>JBCNYG010000007.1:7114590-7125992 GCA_039654305.1 Porochilus rendahli | reverse complement strand
CCTCGATCTCTCTCTCTCTTTCTATTACACGTGCACGTACACACAGTCCCCCCTTCTCTCTTTCTCTCTCTCTCTCGCTCTTTCTTTTGCACACACATACACACATCTCTCCCCTCTCTTTCTCTCACTCACACACACACACACACACACACACACACACACACACATTCCCTCACACACCCTTGTAACTTAGCCAGACACACTCCCTAAGGCGTGTGCATGCACACATATACACACACAGTCTCGTTTCCATAACTTCAGGTGAATACCTAGACTTACATTTGTTTCCTGGAGACTGGAAAGAACCCTAACCCTAACCTTAAAGCATGGCTTTACCTTAAAATTGAATAATTTACATTATTATGAGGACTTGTGTTTTGTGCGCATAAGAGAGAAAAACCACCAACCCCCTTGTGAATACTTCACTTGTATGAAAACAGTATAACATTGTAAACTTCAGGGATGTGCTAGACAATTCATTATCAGGTTTACTTAACAACATTTTTATTACAGAACCTTCCAGTTACAATGTGTTTAAATGAAGAATTTTTAAAAATAAAAAAAAATACTTTTACTGCAAAAGTTTTACTTTTACTGCATTTACACATTCTACTTTTTTTTGTATAAACTTGAAAAAATGTTGAAAAAAACTAAACAAAGCAAAAATGAAAAAAAAAAAAAAACAACCCAGCAGCATATTAAATAAGAGAATACTTTTGAGACAGAAAACATAATATGGGCTGGGATCCTGCAGTGGTCTGGCGAGCTGTTCAGGGTGTACTCCATCCTCGCCCAGAGTTGGCTGAGATGGGCGCTAGCCTCCCCGTGACCCTAATTATGTGTAAGCGACTTAGAAAATGAAAGAATGAATATGGGCCCGGACTATGACTAGGTCTGCATGATCCTCTGTAAAACTAACAGTGCATTTCCTTATAAAACCAGATAAACTCTTCCTGAGAATCCTGTTCTTTAAGCAAAGGGTCGTCACACTCGATAACGACTGTGTCATTTATTGGATTGTTTACAGCTCTTTACAGTATCTGTTCATATACATTTCATCTCATTATTTTTGAGTGTATTTTTACTTTCCTTTAATGTGCCACAACACTGTAATAATGCCATTGATATCACATGTTATTAAAGTTATACACGGGGTAGCATGATGGTGTAGTGGATAGCATGTCCGCCTTACAGAAAGAATGTGGTGGGTTTGAGTCCCGGGATCAGGTGTTTGTGTACAGTTCGAATGATCTCATCCATGCTTGATTTGGTTTCCTCCAGAAAGTCCTATTTCCTCCCACAGCCCAAACACATGCACATTAGGTTAACTGGCTGTTCCAGATTGCCCCTAGGTGTGATTGTGAGTGTGAATAGCTGTGTGTGTGTGTGTGTGTGTGTGTGTGTGTGTGTGTGTGTGTGTGTGTGTGAGAGTGTGTTCTGCCCTACAATGGACTGGTGGGCTGTTCAGGATGTACCCTGCCTTCACACAGTGATGGATAGCCTTCAGCTTCACTGCGACCCTAGTAATAAGATTAAGCGGTTCGGCAAATGAGTCAGAATGAGTGAGAGTAAGATTCTCATTGTCAATATATTAGAAACACCTGTACATCTATGCACAGCACAATGCATAAAATCATGCAGATACAGGTCAAGCGGTTCAAATCACTTATCAGAATGAAGGAAACGTGGAGTGGCACAGTGGAATAGTGATTAGGACGTTTGCCTCGTAGAAGGTTCAGGGCACGAGTCCCAGGCTTGGCCGTTTCTGTGTGAAGTTTGCATGTTCTTCCCATGCTTGCATGAGTTTCCTCTGGGTAGCTCTAAATGACTCTCCAAATTGCCCACAGGTGTGAGTCTGGGTTTGAATGGTCGTGTGTGTTGCCCTATGATGGTCTAGTGAGCTGTTCAGGGAGTACCCTGCCTCCACCCAGTGTGGTCTGTGAAAGGCTCCAGTCTCCCTATGACCCTAGTAGGATTAAGCAGTTTGGCAAATGATGAAGAAAAAATGTGATGTCTGTGACTTTGATCATGGCATAGATGGATTTCAGAAACTGCTGATCTGCTGGGAATTTCACAATTTTGCAAAGAATGGTGCAAAAACAGCAAGTTATGGAAGATTTTAAGATTAACTTTATATGAGGAAATTCCCACCCTTATCTAAATGTTTTTTTAAAAGTTTGCATTGGTATAAATCACAAATAAACATTATCAAGGCTATGATACTTATTATGGATCTATATTATCCTGTTTAATTGTTTCAATTCTTAAAAATAATAGATGATAAAGATCACCTCTGTCATCATATCAATGAAAATATACAAACAACATTACAGACCCCCTAGCTGTGACCTTATGTCATGGACCCCCTTCAGTCTAATGATGTATTTTATTTGTGTTCTATGCTTTTGTCATGTTATGAGATAAATATTGATTCTGAACTGCTCCAGATGACGTTGTAGTGTAGAGATTTGGAGCTGTCTGAACCTTTTATCACCGAGCCATTACATTTACGCTTGTTACATTTGGCCAAGTGCCAAATTTACAGAAAGCTTCCACTGGTGATCGCCAGTGGAAGTTACGTAATGCTCAGAGTTACCAGCAGAAATGTAACTGGGGCATATTCAGAGATAAGGGGTTAACTGGGTTTCTTGCTTTAGTAATAATGGTATTCACTCACAATATGCAAAATGCCAGGCCTTGTTATATTGCGTTTTTGTATATTACCGATTGTTTCAATAATTGCAACGTGATAGTGGTGGTATTACGAGGTGGATAAAGTCCATTAAGTCCCAACTGAAGGCTCAGGTACCAAATGCAAGGCCCACCACTGGTTTATACAGGTCCAGAAACAAATTAGCAAGGTGAGAAGACCTTTAAAACGCAACACTGGCTGTGTGAATTGTGTTTGTATATAACACACTGATATGGGAAGAACAGATGAAACTGCACACAAACGCGAAGTGAGCTCAGTACTGAAGGGGGTGGGGGTTGTTTTGGCTGGCGCAAGTTTTCTTGAAATAAATATTATATTATAATATATATATTATAATATAATATCTACAATCCATAAAGAATAATTTTTTTAATCCATTTAAATTATAAACTTTATTTTAAAATATGATGTAGAAAGTATACACAAAGACAACTGTATTTTAATTAAAATGTAAAAAAAGAGAAGCGTTTACATTTATTTGTAAAAAAAAAAAAAAAAAAAAAGTACAACAAAATATTAGTTTTAGGTTCCATACCATATTTCATTTTGTTTCTCATGTAGTGTGTAAAAGTAAAACTAATTCTATTCTCAAGATAAAATTCAGTTTCATCAGAATCGGTCTGTAATTAAAAAACAACAGGAAACTCATCTACTGCACTGAAGGTCACGATAATGATAACATGAACAGGTTAATATAACAGGAACAGTATAAATTAAATAGTATTGTTGGAGGATATTGCTAAAATAACTGATGAAAATGGCTCTCCAGGAAGCAATATGCAAACGACAAAACGGGTTACTCAGGTATCTGTGTACATATAAACAGTGAAACAGGGCTTTTTTTTCCTTCTTTTTTTTTTAAGGGGGCAACGCCTTTAAGGTCAGAGATAAAGCTAACTGCTAATAAAGTGCTATAGAGGAGAGCACAAATAGCATAAAATACACAGTATTCCTGTATAGTAAACAACAATCTCTCATTCTACACACAGACACACACACACACACACACACACAGAGGCTGTGTCAGAGATGGCCGGTGACTTGGTCAGGTTGTGTTGCATGAATGACTGCTTGCATGGACTGGGGATCCAGAGTCATGGCTGATACCTTCTCCTCCTCTCTCCTCCTCAAGCATGCAGTCTTAGGATTCAGATTTCGCTCTGAGAAGAATAGACTGTACAGATTATTCCCCTGCTTTCACCCATGCAAACATAATGTCAGAATAAACAGGTTCAAATATAAATTTAATACAATGCACTTCTCAAATTCAAGGTTGCTTTACACAGTGACTTTTTTAATGGACTTCAGACTAGATTAGAGATGTTCAGTTGTGGCGCTTTAGTCAGTATGTAGTGTCTTTGCTAGGGTGAATAGTGTCTAAGGATACACAGTAATCATAAATGCATCCCATACTTTACATTCAGTCATTAATGAACATTTTAATGCATTTGTGTTTTTTTATCTGAATTTTTTCAGCTTTTTAAAAATTTGCAAACACAGGGTGTTCATACAATACAGAAGGGTCCTTACCTCGGACTTGTTGCTCCAGGCTAAGGATGACTGCGACAGCCTGGTGCAAGATGAGTAGTTTGGTTTGGGGCTTGTCGCTTTTTAGATGTATTTGGCACATGCGGCCCAGCTCTTTAAACGCCTCGTTGATGTCCCTCACACGCAGACGCTCACGGGCATTATTTGCCAACCTTCTCTCCCTCTCCCTCTCAGCCTTCTGTTCCGGGGACAGGTCTTCATTGTCAAGGATGCTGCAAATACATCATAAACAAACACACCAGAATTCTGCTGTTATTTTTTTACTCACTCACTTGCTTGTTGAAATGCTTAATCCTACTATTATGGTCACAGGGAGTCGGGAGCCAATTTCAGCCAACAGTTGGCAAAGACAGGGTACACCCAGACCATCACAGTGCCAACCCTAACCCAAAACCATTCACACTCACCCTCACACCTAGGGGCAACTTGGAACAGCCACTCAGCCTAATGTGCATGTCTTTGTACTGTGGGAGGAAACCAGAGTACCCAGAGGAAACCTACATAAGCATGGGGAGAAACGGAAAACCCCACAAGGAAACACCCAGGCCCGGGACTTAAACCCATGCCCTTCTTGCTGTGAGGCAGATGTGCTAACCACTCACTATTAAACTGTTCCATATCTGAAGTAAAACATTCCCATCTTCCCTACATTTCTGTTCAGATTACTTTTAACAGTGGTGTGCAGTTTTAGGCACATGGAAAGAAACGCAGTGAGCCGGATTTAAACTGTCATTCTTGCTTCTTTATTCAAATGCAAAACCCAGTAGCCTTCATTATGTTTTTGTGTGAAAAGTGGTCTCTTATGTAATATCCTGCTTTCTTCATTGACAAACCAATATTTTCCTGCAATATTTAATTTTGTGCCAGAAAACAAATGCTGGGAAAGCTGAAATGTTTTCATAATGACTCCCTAGTATCCAAATCACTCACTCACTCGTTTGCCAAATCGTTAACTCCTTCATGTCTTTTGACTGTGGGAGGAGACCGGAATACCTGGAGAGAAGGCTTTTTCCTTGCCACTGTCACCGGAGTGCTAATTTTTATGTGTATGGATTGTGGAAAAATATTTAAATTCCTTTTAAAACTAATTTTAATTTAATTACATTTTAATTCAAACTGAATCGAATTGAATTGAATTGAAATTCACACAGACACAGTGATCAGAGCTCCAGGATCAAACCTGGGACCCTGGAGCTGTAAGATGTCGATGCTAAACATTCACAGGTTCATGTGTGCCCTCTTGTGACCAATATTGGTATTTTAGGAGATTTATTTCTTTATCACACTGTATTACAATCCAGTTAAAAGAACGTTTTGGTACGAATGATTGGCCAGGTTACCTGTTTCTGTTAACATGATCATTGCTGGGTGTTCCCGGCTCTCTGATGTCACTCTCTTCATCAGAGTGCATACCGCTGGAGGAAGAATATGACAGACGGCTAGAATGAGGAGGATGAGATAGGTTCCTGGGGTGGGTCCGGTTCAGTCTAAAATCTTCCACATCAAATGGCTCTGTTTTTACCTCCAGAGTACCTGATGACACACTGGAGAGCAGCCCTGCCGCAAGAGCTGAGAGAAACAATTAAATTGTGAGGACTATTGCAGCTTACGAAAAAAGAAAAAAGAAAACAGAATAAAATGAAACATTTTCTATGTTCAATGTGCAGTATATGCAGCTCATAAATGCAGAAATAAAGTTCAGATCACCCGGGCTCAGACATTTCTATGTGGAGTTTGCATGTTCTCCCCATGACTGTGTGGGTTTCCTCCAGATACTCTGGCTTTCTCCCACAGTCTAAAGACATTCACATTAGGCTAATTGGCTGTTCCAAGTTGCCCCTAGGTGTGGATGAGAATGTGAATGTGTATATGTGTTGGCCCTGTGATGGTGTGGCGAGATGTTTAGGGTGTACCCCGCCCTTCCCCGGTGTAGGCTGAGATAAGCTCCAGCCTATCCATGGCTCTAATGGAATTAATTGGTATGGAAAATGAGTGAGTGAGATCAGATCAGAAGAGGGGTCAGTGGAAACCTCTGAAGCTGTCTTCCTGAATACTCAGATCAGAAGAGGGAGAAGCGGAAGAGTGGGTGCCCAAATGAGCAGCTTCACCTGGGTCTGCTGCGGACACCTGTAAAAAAAAACAGAAAAAAGAAAAAGAACCTACTGAGTTCCATTCCCATAAATTGGCTTCTCTTAACCTGTAGTCCAGGGGTATCAAGCTCAGTTTCACTGATGGTCACATCACAAAATTTTTAGGTCACCAAGAGCTAAATAATCACTAAACATCTATTTTAAAAAGGGCATGGAATTAAATCTGCATTTTGTGATTATAAGATGTTACGGATGTCTGTTATTCAAAACAAGCTCTTACATCTGATGGTAATCCATTTGTCACTAGTCCAGTAATGGGGCAGTTTGTTCTCATTGTGACTGGTGCTTGCTGTGTGAGTCCGAGTAGACTGCGCATGTCATTGGTCAGGTTAACATTGGTCCCACCAACGGCATGGTTTCGTAGAATATGAATGACATCTTCTAATCTGTCCAATCTATCCTCCATCTGAAATCAAAATGCATTTACAAAATTCAAATACCCACAAAACAAATTTTCCATTTATTAAAAATCTACAATGATTACAACAGACAGAGAGGTAGGTAAAGCAAATGCTAGCTTCAACATTTATATGCCAAAGCTTTTGGAAAATCTTAATACCCGTTAATAAACTAATATTTACCATTGGCTGCATTGAGGTCTCATAACTGGATGGCACTATCTGTTCACCTGATCGAGGCCATTGGTTTGCTCCTGAAAGAAATAAAATTAATAAATAAATGAATGAGAGCCAACTCCAGTTTTAAGATCATCCAGTGTTCTTTGTCTACACTACATGGCCAAATGCACCTGACCATCATCATGTATTTATCACAAAACCACAGGCAAAACCCAGTCTCCTTTTTACTGTCTCCAATCTCTGACATGGCTTTCCATTAGATTTTGGAGGGTGGATGTGTGACCATTAAGCCATAAGAGCAGTAACAAGGTCAGCCACTGATGTTGATCAAGTTACCCCAATGGAGTTCACTGGGATTAAAATCAGGGCTCTGATTCAAACCATGTTTTCTTGGACCTTAGTTTGTGTACTGGGGCATTGTCGGGTCCATTTTTACCAGTGTGACCTAGATGCTAGTTTTGGGCTGGTATTAGTACCGGTTCTTCTACAAGCTCAAGTGAGCTACACACCGGAGGTATATCTGTGACACCAAAAATACCTCCAGTATAAGCCATACAGTATATTCCTGCAACGTTTTATGCAATTCTGGTCTTTAGTAATGAAGGAAAAGGATTTTGAAATTTAATGTCACAACTGATGTCATGATTTTATATCTGTGTGGAAAAAGTGAAAAACCTGACCACGCAGAATTGTTGCATAGTATAATGTTGAATGTTGCATAGTATAACGTCAAATTTCATTTGAGTCTGTTAATGCATCATAGGGCAATTGGACTTAAAATGTTTCAGTTATAACATCATAATACTAGCTGTTGTCCATAAGAACAAGTCTGCCAAGTTTTATGTCATTCTGATGGAGTAGTAGGAGTAGGACTTTTCGAGCCAACTGTCCACACCAACACCACCAATAAAAAGAAGAAGGTTACAAAGAGTTTGGCACCCAATATATTCAGGGTTTAAAAAAATGGTTTGTTCTTGTATTGGCTTGAGAGCCAGTACAGAGCCAAGTCACTGTAATAAGTCTGTATACACTGACTTGGCTCTGTAGTGACTTTTCAAGCAATGTTAGACCCAAGCACAGTGGCAGTGGAGGACTACTGGGTTAGGCACACAGGATACAATACTAGCTCTATATTTTAATAGTAAGCATCTGTTTTTGGTTGATCATATGGGTCTTGTTGTGATAACAGGTTGAGGAGGATCCACATATGTGTGATGGTCAGGTGTCCACATAGTTTTGCCATTTAGAGTATATCCTAAACAATTTGCACTCACTCAGCTTGAATACTTGCTCTTATATATAAGTAGCATATAGGTTTTACAAAATGGTACATTAAACTTCACTGGTTGAGCTTTGACTATGTGAAAGGCAAAAAATCTTCAACCTGCTGAAACAGTAGAAGCGGCCAGAGGTGATGCTGATCTCCCTGGAGTGGATGAACTGGATGGGAAACTGCTATTTGTTTGATCAGGAGAATAAATCTGGCACAGTGAAAGGAAAAATTGTGTAATGAGAAGGGATGATTAAACAAAGGAGTTCACTGTCCTCAAATGTAACTTCATTTTATTGAATGTGAAATACTTGTGAGGATCACTGATATCATGTTTTTTTTCAATACTTTTACATAATAAACTTTTCATTCTTAGGCAGGTATTTTTATGTGATATTATTTTCTTGTGCCGACCTTCTTGCCTGAGGCTGGGAATATTGGAAACATATTATCTACAATATTATATTAGCTTGCGATTATCTCATGTATCCATTGATGCATTTGCGCAATAGCATAAATAATAGGCTTCACGATGGCATAGAGGGGAGCACATCCACCTCACAGAAATTCCTGAGATCGAGCCCAGTGCTCCGGCATTTCTGTGTGGAGTTTGCATGTTTTCTCTCCATGCTTGCGAGGGTTTCCTCCAGATACTCTGGCTTCCTCCCACAGTCAAAAAAAAACATTAGTCTAATGGGTGTGAATGGTTGTGTGTATGTTAGCGTTTTATGGTGTACCCCACCTTTGCTCCAGCCTCTCCGTGACCCTGATAGGTTTAAGCGGTTTGCAAATGAGTGAGTGAGTGCGAGACTGATCGGCGGCATAAATTATTCAACCTAACATGTACAACCTTTCATCTGCTGAACTTTTTTCTTATAAGGCCCCAGAGCATTTTGCTGGAACTAAAGTAACAGTCATGAACGAAATCGCTTCATAAATCCTGATAATTATGACACCTAAGTACTTGTGTTCCAAAAGAAAAAGCACTGTTGATATACAATATTTTAAGTCTATGATGTATAAGCATTTAATTTTCAGCCATGCATAACTCTTCATGACACATAAAAGAAACCACTAAAATGAAAATAAAGACAACCGTAATATTCCAACACATTAATCATTAAAAGCCTCAGGACAGTTCATGGTCCGGTAAGTCCAGTCAGCCGTAAGCGATGGCACAGAAACATAGCTATACAGCTAATTTCATTCCTTTAAAAGCAATTTTACTCCACAAAAACAAGCACTACCTTGGCACAAGTCCTTTAATGCTCAGGTTCCGTCTCTAGATGATACCATATACTATAATCATAGTCTAATTTACTGTTGTGGTATGTGAGTGCTTACAGAAGCCAGGGCTTTCCCAAGAGTATCTCCAGTGTGTGCGCCTCCAACAGTGTTCCCCTGACCCCCTGAAATGACACAAATACGCAACATAATATAACACAACATTACATCAATAGCTCAGTCTGTGGTATGAGTTATGATGGCTCACCCATGGTCCGATCTGAGAAACTGGAATGTGTAGTATGGGGTGAAGAAACCAAAAGAGAAGCACTGGCACATCCTCTATGGAAAGAGGACACTGGTGGAAGACACTTGCTGATTTCTGATGGTGCGGAATTTGCTAGTATGTTCTAAAGAAAAGCAAAAAAAAAAAATAATAATTGACACATTTATATAGAAAATGTTTGGAAAAGGTGCAAAATAAATAAACATAACATGAAAACACCAATTATCTCAACAATTATCCATTAATATTGACATCTGCTGGTATATTTCTGACGACTAAATAAGAGCAGATGCCAACCAATATTACCTAAAGTTTTTAAAGATCTTTGTAAAGATCGGAACGACATCTGTGACCTGATTTTTGTTTAGGGTTAATCTACCATTTACAGCAATCTATATTCTTCTCACTAGTCCTAGACAATTACATTTTAAAGTCATGCCTTACAAGACGGTCATGTGCTGGCAGGTTGCCATTGTTCCCAGACAGTGATTGGATAGATGACGAGGATCCCAGCATGCCTCCATGACCTGATGGACTGATCCCATTGGCCGGGCTCCAGGGGTCTGTAGAGCTGTTTGTTCCATCTGACAGGAAAAATGACAAAATATACTAAAGTGAACAAGTGCACAGGGTTTTTTGTCCTCAGGTTAATGCAAGCAGAAGGCAGAGACAGCATAAAGAGTTATTAGTTTTTTAGTTATTGTTATTCATTTGAAATTCGACGTGAAGACACAGGACAGTTGTATTAGAAGTGCAGATTTTGTTTGGCTTAGGTTAAAAGTAGTGAGCACTGTCATATTATGCTTGGCTATAATGCACAGTATGGAAAATGAGTTGAAAGCTTAATAGAAAGCATAGTTAATAAGAGGGATTCAATTCACAGCACTTTGTTTCCAAGAATAAAAAAAGTTGGATTGGCTGTAACGGGCCCTTTTTTTTTCTTTTATATGGACCTTGCCTCAAAAACAGCTGCAATAACATAGCTTTGCTGGGTGTGTGTGTGTGTGTGTGTGTGTGTGTGTGTGTACTTGTACTTGATACATATTAGGGACCAGAACACTGTGTTTTTTACAGAAATAGATATTTTGGGGGCTGTCTGAGGGTTAGGATGTTTTTTTTATAACTCTTCGGGTTCAGGTTGGAATTAGGCGCAGTGGTGTAGTGGTTAGAACGTTCGTCTCACAGCAACAAGGTCCTGGGTTCGAAGTCCCAGGCTCAGAGCATTTCTGTGTGGAGTTTGCATGTTCTCCTCGTGCCTGTGTGGGTTTCATCCGGGTACTCCGGATTCCATCAGGCCAAAGGCTGATCTAAATGGCTGTTCCAAATTGAACCTTGGTGTCAATGTGAGTGTGAATGGCTGTGTATGTTTGGTGCGGGGTTTTTTTTTTTTTGGGGGGGGGGGGTGATTTTCCTTGCGAAGGTCTGGTGAGCTTTTTCGGGTTCCCCCTGCCTTCACCCTATGAGATAGGCTTCAGCCTCCCTATGACCCTAGTAGGATTAAGCAGTTGAGATGGATGGATGGATGGTTAGAATTAGGTTTAGGTTAGGATTAGGCATTTAGTTGTGATGGCTAAAGTGAGGGGCTAAATAATGCATTATTTCACAGAGTCCATGGTGAGTGTCCCCACCAAGG
>JBCNYG010000007.1:7067597-7085609 GCA_039654305.1 Porochilus rendahli | reverse complement strand
GTAGTAACAGCTACTAACTATGATTTTTTTTTTTTTTTTTTTTTTTTCCCCTCATGTTGCCTTGTCTTCCTTTTTTCTATGCTGCAGTGATTCCTCTGTGAACTGTGACTTGAATGCTAATGTCACTGTATAATGATAGATAATATAAAAATAAACCACCTAATTACAACAGCCTACCCACAGATATCTGCCCATAAGGTAAGTGTGTCAAACTCATTTTAGGTGAAGGGTCACATTACACTTCATCCAACATCAGGTGGGTTGGACCAAAAAAAAAATCTGTTAAGATGTATAAGGTACCCTGACCCAGTATCTCCAAGATCTCGCATGCATTATATGTTCTATATTTATATAGCTGTACCAGTTAAGTTGTAGGGATGCCGGAAAAAATCAAGTCACGTCTGAATTGCAATACAAATGTTCAAAAAGCGATGTTTAAAAACACGTTTTTTTCAAACATTTCCAACCTTACATCACGTACTGTTTGTCCAGACACGGCCTCCGTTGTGAATTATTCCAGTAAGTGTTGAATCCAGAACTCTATAATATAAGTAATATAATTTATTTTTTCTTATAGAAGAATGTAGTTACTCATGAAATTGGCTCCCTTTGTTTGTAATGGTTATGAATCAAAAATCAGTTTGAATCGATTTTGAAACCAATCGTCACTCTAAAAATCTGAATCAAATTGAATCATGAGGAGTTGTTAGATTCACATGCCTATTAAGTTGTCTTTATTACTTCACACAATAAAAATTTTAACAACAACAGCTCCATGCTGCTGCTGTCTATAGTGCCCAGGAAACAAGTTGTGGAAATCTCGAACTTTCGCCACCTTTTATAGCTCTATTTTTCTAGTTAACTCAGTCTCGTGCTGCTACTAAGCTCATAATTGTCCAGTCAAATGGTTTCCTGGGCATGTGATTTTATTCAGTCAAGTTTTGGGGGAAATTTATTATTTTTACTATTATTTATTATTCGTTATTAAGACATGGTGAACCTGGAGTACATTTTGTGTAAAGTCTTAATTAATATTCCTCTGTTTTAGGCAATTTTATTTTACTCAGAGAAAATATGCATTGTTTATTTTTCAGAAATTTTAAAAGATATTTTCAGGTATAATTTAATTATTTTTGTTTTAAATATATTTTTAAGTTGTTTCTTGAGTGTATAGTTACACCCATGCTTATTTTATATACATTCATTTATTACAAATTAAAACTTTTGTGCATTGTTGACAAAAACAATCCTAAGTATGCTGCCCAAACTCTTTGTTTTCTCAGTGTGAGCTGTTGGAGCCAACCGGTCAGTCTCCCAGTGCTGAAGATGAGATGCGTTCTGCAGCTTGTGGCCTAGTGTGTGAATGGGCACAGAAGGTTCTGAGCCGCCAGTTTGACAGTGTGGAGGATTTAGCGCGCTTTTTACTGAACAGCCACTACATTGGCACTAAATCCATGGCTGCACTAACTGTTATGACTGGCACCCCAACAGGCAAGGATTAGTCATTCTTCTGATGATCCGCACTTAGAAATGTGGGATGTTTATGCATTTTTAAACCATGTTTGTTTTGTCAAATTTCTAATATCCTTTGTGGATTCTGCTAGGTGTTAAAACGCCCACTCCTGCTTCTGCGTTTGTGCCGACTGGTGACAGCAACTCCTTCCAGCCACAAATGAAGACACTCCCTTCACCCTCTGTTGATACCAAGCAGCAGCTACAGCGAAAGATTCAGAAAAAACAGCAAGAACAGAAACTTACATCCCCGTTGCCAGGTGATGCTCAAGCCAGAAGAGCTGAAGCTGGCACACCAGGTCCTGGATCAAGTATCACATCTGGAAGTCCAGCTTTATTGTCTTCACAGCCTGCAATAGGTATTGTGGTGACAGCGGTACCAAGCCCCATCACGGTAATTATTAATTTCAATTCCAATTTGTCTAATTTACTGTTAATTTTGAAGTGAGATTTTCGTAACATTTCATCTTTTTTACTATAGCTTTAGAAACGGTGATCCTTGTTGAAGATCCAGTAGAATTACCAATCTCCGTTAAAGTTGTCTTTCACATTTATCCCATTGTTATATATGAAAATCAGCTTGGGAAATAGTAAATCACTTATTGACTAGTAACTTTTTTGGTATGTAGAGCATATATGCATCTTTAAACTTTGTTTAATATTTTTTTTTTTTAAATGGCAGTATCCATGATCCATAATAATCGTCCATACAGACTTTTAGATTTACTGGCAGTAGTAAAAGATACTTGTTCTTTATGAATTTATTTTATACAGTACTTATGTTGAATGGTCCCCATGGCATGCTCTACCAGCCTATTGAACCTTTTTCAAGGTCACAGAGGTCAGTGTAATAGTCAGATATGTAAACTATAGCAGAGGATTGTTGTTTATACCAGAAATTCCTATGGACATGGCCGTTAACCTTGTAAAAACTAGGTCACCTTGACCTACTTTTCAAGGTCACTAAGGTGAAAGTGAGTAAAAATGTATATGCAATACAGCATATCGCAATTGTCGGGATAATTTCAGTCTATGTATGTGTCTCTCCTCTATGGGCTCACGTGCTCAGATCTCAACCCAACTGACAGTTTATTATCAAGCCACTGAAAGACGAACCACAACACACGGTGTATATATATTCTCTGTGTACCTGCAAGGTACACAAGGGTTAAGGTATATTGACATAGACATTTCATTGACATTGAAAATAGAACATCTCCATAAATGGTTACAGACTCAATTTACAAGGAGTACTTAAAAAAAAAAACAGTTCCATGTAAGGTCATATGTTTAGGTGTTCAAAGCAGAAAGAGTCTGCAGCTGACAGACATGATCTCACACACAGGCAGATGCTGGTTTTCTGTCACTCTCAAAATTAGGTACAAATACCAATTCTTAATGCTTAACTTTTATCTTAAAACAATGGTCAGTCAATCAAAAATGCCCATTAACAATTTAAAAGATGCATATTTTTTGGGTTGATTCGGTTTCCAATTCATACCAGTTCTTCTTAGTGCCAAGGTCTTCAAATCTTTTGAATCTGGGCTGCTTTTACTTATTTCGAGGTCACAGGGGCCACATGAAATATGCACGTGATCATGTAAAAAGTTAGATCAGTCAACGTTAGCACTGGATTTTAAAAGAGAAATAATTAATGGAAAGGAATACTGTATGATTGTTTTTTCTAGTTTTCTTGGTGGATAAATGATATGTTAATTAGGGCCCTGCAATGCGGATGCCCTAAAGTGGTCCGTTGGTCTGCCCGTATGTGTGTGACCCCATTTTTGTCCAGACTGTAGCTTCGATTGATTTCTCGGCACCTACCTCAAACATGGTGGATATGTGTAGGGTGGTAATGCGGTGAGTCACGTACCTACATTAGGTTAGTGTGACCTTGACCTTGAACACTGTCACCTAATGTTTTATGTGTCAGCCAACCGTATAGTAAATATGTCCCAAAATTATTATTTTTTTTTTTCCAAGTAGGGTAAAAACCTTGGTTTTCAGGCCATATTTACTTTATGGTTGGGCTTACACATACATCATTAGGTCACTGTGACCATGACTTTGGCCTCACTTGAGGAAAAAGCTTGTTTAGGCCTTATTTTTTATATGGTTGGCCTTACACATACAACATTAGGTATGGCCAGGTCACTTGTTTTAAGGTCAACCTCACAATCAAATCACCTTTATTGAGTTGAAAGATACACCTGAGAATTCTAAATACTTTCACCTTTACTCCCACTCTGACCTTGAAGCAATGACTAGACATATACAAAGACAGAGTGTCTAGTTTATGAATAAATTTAAGTAAATGCCTGTCTACCTCAAAACAACTTCTATCCATGTGTAGTCTACAAGATGTATTAATAGGTTAACCGGACGATACAGCTTCATCACGATTCCGTATTGTATGATTAGACACAAAATGTTATATTTATTTATTTACCTGTTAAAGATGTATAGCTACCGCGTAGAAAGGGTTCTGTTTAATATTGTTTGTCCTAGTGCTGCATTTGGAGAAAATGCAGACACAACAAGCAGGCAGTGAGCATGTATTATAAAGAGACACTGAATAAACGACAAAGATCTCACAAACGTCTGCTCAGGCTCACGCTAAAGAAACAAAACACATTTAAACTAAAACAAACAGACTTGCAGAAAATGTCCATGGAGATGAAGAGTACACGGAATCTGAAATAAAGCCCAGAAGCTTCGGTCCAGCTGAACCTCACTGCCAGAGTGCAAATAGACAGTCGAGTTAACATAACAGTGGACAACCCTCGATCTCCTGTTAAGGCCCATTTAAAAGGTAACACAAAGCTAAAAAAACAGTCACTGGAATGAAATTACAAAGGCTGTTATTTGAAATTAAATAATTGAAATTAAATAATATATTTGCTACTGCTTTAATAAAACAAAATTTGTCCATCTGAAAAAGAAAGTTTAGAAGTCTGAGAAGCAGGCAAGTTTAGGTCAGGCACATATGAGTTTACATTTCTGGCTTGGAAACAGAAGAACATGAGAACCTTTTTCCCAGCTTTGATCTTTTTCTCATGTTCAGTGTATGTTTTTAGATGGCTAGTCTATGAGCTATACCTCTTTTTTCTGTTAACTACCTTCTTGGGTATGTTTCAACACATTTGTCGCAATCAACTGCAGTCAAGTTTTACAGGAAAAACTATTTGCGGTGCGTTGGTGATCATATTGATCTGACGACGACCTTTGCAAATCAGTGTACGTTTACTACTCATCACTGCAACCATAGTTTTTACTGAGAAATTGGTGATTGTAGCTAGAATGTGTATGTGTAAATAATTGCACAACCAAATTGCAAGCTGACATGTGTTTAACAGGGACTTTTAAATGGTATTCATGCTGTGACTGCTGTGATTCCATGTTTAGTATTTGCGTGCCTATTTATGTGTAAGTATTATTATTTTATTTTTTAAGGTTCAGAGGAATAGACAGTTGATGACTTCTCCAAGTCCAGTTGCGACAACAGAGGGAAAAGTTTTACCAATGAATTTTCAAGTGGTAACCCAGCCTGTTAAGCCATCCCCTAAAACTCCACAAAATATTCCTGCCAGTCCTGTTGGAGACAGGTTAGCCAGGCACAGATATGCCCAGATTCTCCCAAAACCCTCTGCCACAAGCGGCATAACTCTTCGCTCCCCCCCAACACTTCTTATTACTAACAGCCCTATAAAAACAGTGATGCCCACGCCACATGTCAGCTCAGTTAATGTTGTCAAGATGACCGCTATATCGTTAACACCCAACAATGGTGGTAGCAATGGTGGTAGCAACACTCCAACGCCATTACGACCTGCTTCAGCTGGCACCAGTAGCACTATTTCCCTGGAAGATTCTAATCAAATCCAGCAATCTCAGAATGGTAGCTTAACTACTCTGCATTCATCCGGAGCTGGAAGAGTAGGCCGTCCTGCCACAACCCCAATTCCATCCTTTTCTTCCATTAGTGAAGTTAAAGAAATGTCTGAAGCTGTGAATGAAAGTAACTCATCTGCTGGTGTGGAAAAACCGAGCACTGCACCAGGAAACAATATTGGGCAAAAGAACGAGAGGGCCACTAAATATAGGGCTTCCAGTGAACCCTCTCTTGTCAAGGCATCCCCAGTGCCTGAAAGAGTTACTCGAGCCAAAAGTGACTCTGCAACACCTTCAAGTACAATCATCGGGGCAGCTGTCCCAATTAGCAATAACAGCAGTGATCATCAGGAGAGTACTTTGTATCTGACTGTTATGAATCAGAATGCTGATATTGGATCCAATGACACAGCTTCCCCAACTGGCCAGTCACCCAAAGATTCTGGTCTTGGATTGAAAAGTCCTCGAAAGCGCTCTGCTTCTGTTCTAGAATCACATGCAATCCCTGTTAAGAGGGTGTTCATATCCCAGCAGTCGTTGGATGCCAGCAACAATCCTAAACCTAGTCTTGTAATAGCCACAAAGAAGATACAAAGGCCAGGAACTCCTGCAAGACCGGAGAGTGCGCCATGTAAAGTCACTCTGAAACAGAACTCCCTTCCAACACAAATCCTGGCACTTTCAGATACGCCCATAGGAAACGCTTCTCAGACTATTGTAAGTTCTCAGAGCGCTTCACAGGTTGAGCATGGGGATGGCGCTGCTGGAATAAGCCTGACTGGTATGAGCGTTACTGGGATAGGCACTTGTAATAGCACATCTGATCAAACTTTATTGCAACAAATTGTGAGCCAACAACAAGTTACCATTGCCATTTCTCAGGAGGCATCTGCTGTAAGTGAACTGAAGAGCTCCTTACAAGACTACTCTCAACAAATACAGACAGAACAAAAGCAGGTAACTGTTAGCCACTTGCCATTGATTGCCCAACCTCCTGAAGCATCTGCTCAGTTGACTCTACAGCAAGATATTGTTGACTTTGATGGAGCTCAAGCCAGCATAGACTATTTCCCCTTCAACGATGATGACATGACACAAGACAGCATCGTAGAAGAGTTGGTGCAGATGGAGGAGCAAATGAAACTGAATAGCAGTCTACAGCCTTACCTTAGTTCTCTTGATATACCCTTACAAAACCAGTCAGCTCAAAGCACCATCCTTTCATCTCACCAAACTGGCACTCAGTTTTACCACTCTGCACATAGCAGCACCACTCCAGTACACACTCCTACCCCAACACCAACCCCAACACCAACCCCAACTCCAACCCCTACCTCTGAAATATTGCCAGGGGGTCACAACTTAACTAGGGAAAGTCCTTGCTGTAGAGTGGCACCTATTACTCCAGTCGATGGAATTTTAGTTGGTCGACATACACCTATCAGCACTCCACTGTCCAATTGTAGCAGTAGTGTGCCACCAAGTCCCGTTGAATGCCGTAATCCCTTTGCATTTACCCCCATTACCTCCAACATACCAGGTTATCATGATGGCAGTGTGGTGTCCAGTAGCCCAGTCAAGCCCATGCAAAGACCGATGGCCACTCACCCAGACAAGGCCAAGCTGGATTGGATCAACAATAGATATAATAGCACTTCAAGTTCTCCATCAGTTTCCAACAACAATGCCATTGGAATTCTTCCAAGCTATCAGGACCTGGTGGAGGACCACTTTCGTAAACCACATGCATTTGCTAAACCAGGGCAGTCTTTTCAGTCTCAGTCCAGGCACCCAGATGGGCATATGAGTCGATTAACAGCTGTCTCACCCGTGCAAGGACAGCAGCAGGTAGTGGACAACAAGCAGGAAAGTTTTGCTGTGCCTGCACCATTAGACAACAAAGTTACAGGTTGTACATCTGGGAATGGAGGTGGAACCTTTAGGTGTCGCAGTGTGAGTCCTGCTGTTCGTCAGCGCAATTTAAGTGGCACATCTGCACAAACCAACCCTACCCCAAGATCTGCTGTTTCACCATTTAGTTCTCCCATAACCTCAGAGGTTCTTAGCATTCTTTCTAACAGTCATTCAGTGGTCTCTGCCAACAGTATGGCCCAAAGGAGCCAGTCAGTACCACTAAACATCATGATGCAGTCTGAGCTGTTGCCAATTGCTCAACAGGGACAGCAGAGTAATAGTGCCAAGATCACCAGTGTGCTCTTGAGCAAAATGGATGCAGATGGGGACGATGCAGTACGTGGGCTAGGTGTCAATAACATGCCTTCCAAGTACACAGCCCGGATGAACCTGACACAAATCTTGGAGACTACACAGGCCTTCCCAGAAGGTACTAGCCATCATGGTCAACAGCTGTCTGTCGGCTCAAACCCTTCGCAGTTTGACTTCCAGAAGCCTGGTTTCCTCATAAGCACTGGAGATGAATCAATTACTTTTTCTAGTGATGACCAAGCACAATCAGGCTCTGTACTGCAACAAGAGCAACAGCTTCAACTACAGGATCAACAGTTGGAACTGCAGGATCAACAACTTTTGCAAGATCCACAGTTGCAACTTCAGGAACAACCATTGCAACTCCAAGACCAACAGTTGGAATTACAAGACCAACATTTACAACTGCAGCTACAAGACCAACAGCAGCTACAACATGATCCAGACCTCAGCCAGCAGCAGTTGTTGTCTCACAACTCACAACAGGATGAGGAACAACGGCAGCAGGAGCAACTGGACTTTAACAGCACTGTCAAGGATCTCTTGGGGGATGATGGCCTCAATCCCAGCTCACAATTGGTTGGGCAGGTGGCATCAGAACTCAGTGCAGTAGCATCTGACTTTTCAAGTGAAATACGTTTGACCTCTGACCTTTCTGGTAGCATTAATGACCTGAACACATTGGATCCCAACCTTTTGTTTGATCCAAGTCAGCAACAGGACCAATATGAAGACACCACACTGGAGGAGCTGAAGAACGACCCGTTGTTTCAGCAGATATGCAGTGACACTGTGAATTCTGCTGGATTTGACTGGTTGGAGAACAAAGACCAACCAACAGTGGAAATGTTGGGTTAGTATTGTTTCTTTTGTGTTTGTTGTGGTTGTTGCTGTTTGTCGCTAT
The DNA here is from genome assembly GCA_039654305.1 of Porochilus rendahli. Taxonomy (NCBI): domain Eukaryota; kingdom Metazoa; phylum Chordata; class Actinopteri; order Siluriformes; family Plotosidae; genus Porochilus; species Porochilus rendahli. The sequence continues at coordinate 7,077,076 of JBCNYG010000007.1, read as the reverse complement.
TTATGGTTTTTGTTGAGTGTTATGTTTTGTGGCCGTCCTTTGTTTTTTTTGAAAATGTGATTTGTCCACTGCATCAACACACTGGATACATCAGTCAGTCCAGTGGGAAGTGCCAGTCTGAACTGAAGTTTTCATTTATAGGATTGTGTGGGTGTTTTGTTTTTGTTTTTTGTTTTTTTGCCAGTTCATTCCAGTCTTTTCATCCTGGCATTTCTGTCTATAGTTTACTATTGCTTTCTTTTGGCCATAAATAATTTGACCCAAATGTGCATAGTTTTTTAATGGTAATACAAGTTTATATTACCCTGTTACATATACATTTTAATACAATCTTTTTCTACTTTAACATCTGTTAATACATTTTAAATGTAATGTTCCCATGACTTATAAGTGATGTGAAACTAAATGCAATATTTTGCATGATGAATCACTGAGTTTTAAGTGTCTTGCATATGCATTGTCTGGCTTTGCAAGTACTTATGTTGGTAAGTTACACTGCTAATGAGTTTACTGAATTTTCATCATGACTTAAATATGCCGTCACTCTTGCATATCTTAACTCTCAGTCAAATTAAAAGATTTAGGTGCTAACAGGTGCTCAATAAAAGTAACTGGCATCTGCCATATCATTTTCTGTAATCATGTTTCTGTCTGTTAAATAGAAACTTATAAAAAATCAATAGGCCATATTAACTGTACTGTTAAATGGAAGGATAATGATGAGGATTACATTTTTTGCTGTTTTTACACTGTTTAAAAAGGTTGAATATTAAACAAAGGGGATTAATCTGCCTTATTTTCAAAGTCTTGGGCCTTAGCCTTTGGCTTTAAGGTACAGACCAATTCTTGAAGGCCTTGCTGCATTAAAAAAATGCTTGGCTTTTTGTTTTTTAAACACATCCCTTAAATCCATTATTCTTAGTATATTTTAACATTCAGTGTAGTTTTTCTTCACATTTTGTTCCAGTTAACGGATAAGGAAATGATCATATCATATTGGAAGAGTATGGTGATGGCCAGATGCTATCTAAGGCTATATCTTGTGTCCAACCTACTAGGCATTCACTGATTTATTTTATTTTTTCAGTCTAAATCCAGAGCTTTTGGGAAAACAATAAGCATTTGAGATTAGTTATATTCATCTCCAAATTAAATGAATTGTTGAAGAAACTTGGTTGGACCTGTTGGTGAAGAAAACAAGGTTTTATGGTACATGCTTTTTAGATGGGATCATATTTGTGTATAGTATGTATATGGAAAATGTATCTGATGTACAGGTTGCAACTATGGATGGTAAGCATGTTGTCCGAAGTCATTAATGGATTCATGAAAGCTTAATTTGACTACTTGTAGACACTATTATTGCCCCATATGTAAAAATAACATTGTTTTATCAATACACTGTCTTAAAGTGATGATTTTAGATAGGTCTGAGTACCCTTGAGAAAACAAAAGAAATATTACATTGCTCATATTAAATCTATAGCCAGCACGATATGATGTGTGTTATGTTTTTGGCTTTCTGTGTAGTGCAAGTAATGCCGTCTGTTTGGTCTCTAGCTTGATGTGCCATTTTCCTTAGAGAGTCTATTGGTGTCTGCTTTGCAGATGTGATGTGTACATTGAGAGAGGAAAATAAGCATGGTTTATATATTAAAAAAGATAAATAGTCATATATTAAATGTTCATTTTATTGTGACAGTCAAATGTATTGCGCAGAGAACCCTGGAGTGGCCGGCACTGGAAATTCAATGTTTTATGATTCAGCAAACATGGGAAGTTCACTTTCTTGCACTAAAGATTTTTCTTTCTTTTTTTTCTTTTTTTTGGTAACCTTGCCTTTGTGAGACATTTAAAGTACAAAATGGAGCAATTGAAGCTAGCAACAATCTGATTTTCTTTTTCAAAGGTAAATTACAAAAGGGGAATTGCATATGATGTGGAAAATTAAAATGAATTATTGCCTTGTGTAGCAATGTGCACTAATCTCAATGAGATACACGTTTTACTCATTCTCATCCATGAGAATAAGAAAGATAAAAGCAAACAAATTTAACCTTATTAAAAGTCAGTAAGAGAGAACACTACTTCACTATGTTCTTCAGTGATTGTATGTGTGCATGTATGTTGAACTATCTATTGTAATACATGTTGTGACCACTCCCGCCACAAAAAAAAGGGACTGGTTGTGTTGACCAGAGAGAAAAAAAATAGTTGTATTGTTCTTTTAAATATAAATCCTCTGTGTTTGCTAAGTTAATATTGTTCTTTGTTTTAGTTCACAAATGTGTTCTTTTTTTTCATACATTCTATTTTGATTTTAAAATTTTTAACAAAAAATGCCTTTGTGAAGAAAACTGTAAATATTTTTTCTATGTTCTGTCATTTATCGAGGCACTGATTATTTACTTTTTTTTATTTTACGAAGGAAAATCCAAACTGTACTTTTTTGATACAAAAATTTCATCAAACATTCTCAGTCTAATGCTGTATTTCTGACTGGTCTGATAAGGGGGGGGAAGTGTTTTCTTTGTCTATTAGATCCTTTCTCTGTGCTGTTGTCTGGTGTACTGCTCAATGTACAGTAGCTTGTTAATATTGCCGAAGCATTTTAGCAATGTTTCTCTTTTTTTCAATGGAAAGTACTCACAGGTGAGATTTTCTAAGTGGTTTTAAAAGCCAATAAAGATTTTTAAATAATCCTCATATCTTCTCCTTTGATAGTTTTGAAAGTTATAGGTTATCTTGTGTCTTTTTGAGTTCATTGACATTTGATCATCAATGGAGTTATCTAGTACATTGGTACCACATTGCCCTCTGTTGGTCTTTAAAAGAGTTCCTGATCCTGAGCTTCCAAGCAAGAAACACTTGCATCAAGTCCTAAATGACAGCTCTGATTGTTTACTGTTAATGTCCCTGTGTGTATACTTACATTTAACATATGTGACCCATCACAGCAAAGTTGGTATCGAGTCGGAAATTATTGAATACTTTGAACGTGATTTTGATGAAAAGGCTGAAAATGCAGATTTTTGTTAGCTACTCCAAAACTAGACAAATATGTTAGAAATTAGTAGCTTAGGATATCAGCTACAAAATGGTACTAGTAACCCAACATTTATAATTTCTGACTTAATACCCACTTTATTGTGATGGGTCATATAAAGGAAACACTTCATTACAGAATGGCTATTGATGATAACATGTAGGCACTGGTGGCTCACTGGTAAGGCTCTGGATTACTGATCCAAAGGTTGGGGGCTCAAGCCCCAGTTTACATTTACATTTACAGCATTTAGCAGATGCTCTTATCCAGAGTGACTTACAGAAGGGCTTTAAAGTCACTATCAGTGAATATATTCTTATGCTGGTTTGTCAGGACACAGACTAAGTATACCATCAGTCAAAGTCTCAATGGGTAGGTGTTGTGTGTGTGTGTGTAAAAATATAGTGCTAGTCGAAATACTCACGAAAAAGATTTTATGAAGATACCCCGTGACTCAGCTGTTCGAACATCCAGTGGAAATTCATTCCACCACCTTGGTGCCAGAACAGAGAAGAGTTTAGATGTGTTTTTCCCTTGACCCTTGGTAGAAGGAGGGACCTGTCTAGCAGTGCTAGAGGATCTAAGAGAACGCGGTCCTGTGTTTGGGTTGTGATAAGTGGTTTGAGGTAGAAGGGTGTAGGTCCATTTTTGGCATTGTAGTCAAGCATTAATGTCTTGAATTTAATGCAAGCAGTTACAGGAAGCCAATGGAGAGAGTGTAGCAGGAGAGTCGTGTGGGAAATTTTTGGAAGGTTGAAAACAAGCCGTGCAGCTGCAATCTGGTTCAGTTGCAGAGGTTGAATTGCGCTCAAAGGTAGACCTGCCAGGAGTGAGTTGCAGTAGTTTAGTCTTGAGATAACTAGGGACTGAACAAGTACCTGCGTGGCCTCAGTGGAAAGAATTAGGCGAATCCGGATTTTAAAGAGGAGGAATTGGCATGATCGAGAAAGATTAAGGATAAGAGATGGATAGGCAATTGTCCGTGGTTACTTCAAGGCTTCGTGCAGTGACTGAAGGAGATCACAGCACTGTTCAAGGTGATTGCAAGATCTTGATGTGGGTATTAGTCAGCTGGGATGAACAGCAATTCAGTCTTGCTGGGATGAAGCTTCAGATGGTGACGTGCCATCCATGAGGAGATCTTTGCCAGACATGCAGAGATCCGGGCAGAAACATCAATGTCTGAGGGAGGAAAAGAGAGAACAAGTTGAGTATCATCTGCATAGCAGTGATATGAGAACCCATGTGAGGATGTGACATCACCGAGGGACCTAGTATATAGAGAGAACAGAAGTTGACCAAGAACTGAGCTTTGGGGAACTCCAGTGGAAAGTCAATGTTAACTGATATGAGCGACCTTCCAGGAAGGGAGCAAACCATTGCCATGCTGAACCACAAATTCCTAGACTCCTGAGGATGGACAAGAGAGTCTTGTGGTTGACTGAGTCAAATGCTGCTGAAAGGTTGAGGGGGATGAGGACTGATGACCTCTCGGCTGATTTTGCAGCATATAGTTTCGCAGTGACAGCCAAGAGTGCAGTCTCTGTGGAATGTGCCATTTTGAAGCCAGATTGATTAGGGACAAGATGGTTATTCTGCAAAAGATAAAAAGATATTTGGTTATAAATAGTGCGGTAAAAATTTTTAGAAAGGAAAAATCGATACCAGTCTGTAGTTGCTGATGTCTGATGGATCTAGAGAGGGTTTCTTTAAGATGGGTTGAACTCTGGTTCTTTTGAATGCTGTTGGTATATGACCAGATGATATGGAGTTATTGATGATAGTGGAGGTAAAGGGAAGAAGGTCTTGTGAGATAGTCTGAAGTATTGTGGAAGGGTTTGCATGTTGAGATGACTTGCTGGATGTCTTCAGTTGTGAGATTGGAAAACTGCAAGGGAAGGGGAAGTGGAATCTACCCTGTGTAGTATAGGAGTTGGGGTGTAAGTAAATGATTTGTTTAATATTCTCATCAAAGAATTCAGCAAAGTCTTCAGCAGTCAGGGAGGATTGAGTAAGGATGAAAAGATGCAGAGATTGTGTGGGTCTTGTGCAGCCACATCCAACTTTTTCTTGTAGAAGGCTGTCTTCGCAGAAGTCACATCAGATGAAAATGTGAATTGGAGAGCATGGTAGGAAGCCAGATCTGATTCAAGTCTTTCTCTCAGCTGCTCTGAGTAGTCTACGATTGCTTTGCAGCATCTCTGAGAAGTACTCTGAGCCAAGTAGCAGGGCAAGAAGTCTTCTTGGATTTTGTAGATAGTGGGAGATCCATAGATGCAGAGAGTGAAGAGAGGAAAGTGTCAGTAACATATTCTAGTGGTAGAGAAGAAAAGGAGAGAGGGTCAGGAAGCTTAGTTAAAGTACATGAAGCAACAGATGAAGGACATGCAGTGTGGAGGTTTTGACGATTGGGGGAAGAAAACTGAAAGCTGGTAGAATAGGTATGGTGATAGAAAAGGAAACGGTGAGGTGGTCATAGATGTGAAGTGGGGTGGCAGTAATGCCTATGACTGGGGAAGGACGACTAAAAACAAGATCTAGGAGATTTCCTCCTTTGTGTGTGGGAGAGCAGTTGTTGAAAGTTAAAGAAAAGGAATAGAGAAGACGGAGAAGGCCAGAGGACTGAAGTTTGTCAGAGGGGAGATTGAAGTCTCCCAGTAGAGTAAGAGGGGTGTTGTCAGTGGTGAAACTTCTGAGGAGTGTGTCTATTTCTTCTAAAAAGTGTGCTATGGGTCCAGGAGGGTGGTAAATGACAAAAATGAGGAGGTTTATTGGAGATTCCTGCTTTACTGTGTCACAACCTGTTATCTCAGACTTCTGAGGTCTCCAATCACTACAAGCTCTCGAAGTTGATTCAGAGAACAGGCGGGTTAACAGTGAGTGGACAGAGAAGTATGTTTCTATATCTGTCTGCCCAAAGTCTGTGTGTCTGCTGTGCAGCGCATATTGGAATGTAAGGAATATAATATCAGAAGGCATTTTAAGAAACCCAATGATAACTTTGACACAACTGTCCCTCTGTTCTCAAATGCTCTCCTCCATAAGATTTTGGTCTGAGTCATTCTCGCACATTAAAACTCATAAGTTTGCACCGGACTTCACTGCTCTTACTAAATAAAAAAAGTAATTTTTTTTCTTCATTAGATGTGAAATGTTGGTTACTAAATCAGTTAAGCAACAGTTATGTTTATCAACAGTTATGTTTAGCAATTAGGATCAACAGTTAACGTATTGTGTGTGTGTTGATATTTATCTTTTTCTTATTATTACTTAAAAGTAAACTTTTGTCTTACGCACTTCTTTTTCTTAGTATTATTAAAACCTTTACTTTTCTGTCTTCATGTTCACTTAATTCTTCTCATTATTGTTATTATTATATTCATTATTAATTATAATTGTAAATTGCTTTGATAAAACACTATTCACTCAAATGTTCGTAAAGAGTAGGCCAATGGGTTACCATCAGCGTGTTTCTGCCCTGCGATGGCCTGGCAAGCTGTCCGGGTTGTACTCTGTCGTTGGCCAGAGTCAGCTGAGATGGGCGCCATCCTCCCCACAACCCTAATTAGGATTAGGTGGATTGAACGATGAACTATTCACTTATATGTTGTTGTATACCATACTACTACACTCGTGTTGTATTTGTTGGTACAGTTGTGTGTAGTCGATGTTGTCTGTTAGTCAAAAATTATAAATGTCTCTGATGAGGCTCACCTGGATTGATTACCCAACGTGGTGTATGTTTTCTTTTGAATGTAGGAATGCCTTGGGCCTATATGTCTTGACACAATACAATGCAGTAATTTTATTAGGCATCTACAGAATACGCTATGTGCACTTCAGTGTATCTGGAGCTGTTAATGTTTCTCAAGCTGTATTTCTTAGGCCTCCTCTCATTTGGGATTCATGTTCTCATTTTTCATGATCCAGCCCCCATTCCAAATTAAATGAGCAGCCCTGCTTTAGAGCATAATACACTCCTCTCTATTGCTTCCTTATGAACTAAGTTTAAAAAGGTTTCCTATTATGACTGTATGGGGATTTTATGCCACTTAATTGTTTTGTAATGCAGGGATAAGATACTTTTCAGGCCTTATGAAGAATTTTTAGTACAAATTTATTTGTTGATTGAATGATTCTCAGAACCCCATTATTATACAGCTGACAAATATTTGTTTTAGTGTGGTACACTACTCATCACTCCTTTGGAAACATTGGTATAACTGTCTTTTTTTAGAAGTTAGGTACTGTTTCCTTTTACTTCTCTCTGACTCCCTAAGTGTCATGAGTGCCTTTCTAATGGACTTTTCTAGTCTGTCAATGAAGATGAACTGAACTGATATACATATGGATAAGGCTACTCCAGGGTATAAATATGTGTCCAATGGCTGTGCATCCGTTAATAATGAGAATGTATTACTTAATAAAGTCTCTTTTGAAAGAGCATGACCAGAGCTACTCAGGCATGTACACCTTTATGGGTCTGTAACAAATACAGCATTACTCCCCCTAACAGTCCATCAAAATGACCCAAAATATTTTAATTTTTGTGTTCTTAATGTCCACAGACATTTTACATGTTTTTAAGCATTTCAACTTGAGCATTACTTAATTTTTATAAGTACCTATGCATACTTTGTGTTTACCTGATAAAATGGCTGATAAAAAATGTCCATGACATTGTGTCACTTACCCCATTGACATGCTATAATCAATATCATGTTTACAAATTGGCATGATATAATGCTCTTAGACCCAATCTAAATAGCAAATAGAGCCATTTGAAAGAAAGTAATCCAAAATAAGGACCTGGGAGTATGGTTCGTGCTGGAGAACAGTCATCTCCAAACGACCGGATGGATTTCAACCAGACATGGTCAGTATGTTACCTCACCTGCATCCTGGAAAATCTGTAAATTTTTGGGAAAGTCAAGGTCAAAGTGAGGTCAGATATTTATAAGAAAATCCACTTTCAACATGGGGCAAAAATTGTATCTAAGTGAAATCCAAGTAGATCTCTGTATGGGTGGTGTGGGGGGGGGGGGGCTTACGTTTGTATGTGTGTCCACCTTGAGTTTGGGTTGGGGGATTCTGGGCAAATTATATTCAACATTTGAATTTCTATTTAAAATAAAAATGTAATAAATGTTAATTTGTGTGTTGTTTAATTAACTTAATGATGTGGGTACAAAAATATGTATTGCTAGTGTAGGGTATGAACCGGTTCATATATATTTGCACAAATAAGAAGTGGGTTTGTTTACTCGGTGGCCGGAAGTAGATTACGCGCATGCGCACTCGCAATTCTAATGAGGTCTTCTCATAGTCAATGACGCTAGCGAGCCGGAAGTGGTCAATATAATAATACACCAGTGGTTTGTTTTGGTCAAAAAGGACACGGGGTTGCTCGTTTTGGTACTGAAGGCTACATCATGCCTCGATCCCGTTCCAAAAGCATTGAACAGCGAAGGAAAGAAACGAGGGAATGGATGAAAAAGGCAAGACTGAATGAAACAGAAACCCAGAGACAACAACGCCTCCTCGCTCAGAGGGAGAGGGCACGAAAAGCGCGTGAGTCTGAAACCGAGGAGCAACGACAACAACGTCGGATAGCAGGCAGGAACAGGAAGAGAAGACAGCGTATGTTCGAGTCGGAGGAGCAAAGACAAGAGCGTCAGATGGCAGAAAGAAGCAGGAAGAGAACTCAGCGAATGTTGGAGTCGGAGGAACAGAGACAACAGCGTCAAATGGTAGAGAGGAGCAGGAAAAGGAGTCGGCGGATGTTAGAGTCGGAGGAGCAAAAACAACAGCGTCGAATGGCAGACAGGATCAGAAAACAAAGACAACGAATGTTAAAACTGGAGGCATTAAGACAACAACACCGAAGGGCAGAATCACAGCTCGAGGTAACTACATCACTGGTGCATTGTCCTGTTTCCGGTGCAATGTCAACATCTGGTTTTTCCCGGAAGTAGTTGTGCATGCTTGCGTCACTATCTGAAGCCGTCTGGTACATTGTTGTTTAGCAACGGATGTAAACACGCTCAGTGCTGGTCTCGTTAAGATAGATTTTTACTTATAAACTTTTCGTGTCCTAATGATACTGGGAGCTGTGTTGTCAGGGGCTGGTAGGGTCACTCAAGGCAGACAGGTCCTAGGTGAAGGTCCAGACACAGTTTCCCTTGCTTGGATGGGGGTTTCTGGGGTCCCCCCTGGAGCCAGGCCTGGGGTAGGGGCTCGAAGGCGAGCGCCTGGTGGTCGGGCTTCTGCCCATGGAGCTCGACCGGGCCCAGCCCGAAGAGGAGGCATGGGTCCGCCCTCCCATGGACCCATCTCCTGTGGGAGGGGCAATAGGTGTCGGGTGCAATGTGAGCCGGGTGGGAGCCGATAGCATGGGTTCTGCCGAATCGATCCTTGGCTAATGACTCTGGCT
>JBCNYG010000007.1:6970988-6984162 GCA_039654305.1 Porochilus rendahli | reverse complement strand
TATATATATATATATATGTGTGTGTGTGTGGGTGTGTGTGTGTGTGTGTGTGTGTGTGTATATTATATATATTTTTAGCAGTGCTCCAGAGCTACATGTACAAATGTCAAGACATGGGCTTGATTTTGTTGTCATGTACATTCTCATCAATCCACGCAGGCAACCCGACCAATGAAAAAAATGGCGGCAAAAATAGGTATTGCATGCGTCACCACTGAATGCACTTGCACTTCACAGCACATTTTCTTACTTTACCTATGCATGTTTCTGTAAACTCTCACATGCTAATATTTTTGGTATTCCCCTTTTAGGCAGTGGCTAAAAATTTTCATTCGTTTCTAACTACATATTTAACCAACAACAGAGACTTTTTAGGTGAGCTGTATGCTTTGAGACAAACTAGCAGAGTTGAAGCCTGTGCTGTGGAGCTAATGGGAGTGATTTCTCACTTAGAGGTTAGCCTATATACTACAGGAACACAGAAGAACACTGGCTTTCTAAAATTGTGTTTGTACACTAATTAAAAATGTTACATTACCGCATACAAGAGGGCAATACAAGAAAAAAACAATTAACACAAGATTTTAAGAAGCGTCATAAGGATGACGCTGCCTTTCGAGTGCCTGTGACAAACCATGAGTGTCATTTTAATTTCATTCATTTTGATTATCCACTCAGAATAATGATTTGTATTCTTGAGATAGTAAGTCAGTCAGATTGTGACGTTCCCGTTTAGTGTATACTAATAAGAGTTGTACTGAAAAGTAAATTGTTTGGAGCAGTATTGAAGAGCCATAACATGAAAGCATGGCAGCGTTTTCTAATTTCAGTCCATTCCCGATTTACAAAGATGTTTTTATTTCCCATTTTAAGAGACAGATGTGTTCATCAGCTTTTTTTTTTTATAAGTGGGTGATCTTGATATTCTTATTTTTTTTCACATCCATAAACAGATTTGTCCATTAATGAAATAATACACATACTGCACAATCAGCATTAATAATAATAATAATAATAATAATAATAATAATAATAATAACAATAACAATAATAATAATAAATGTGGAAAAATAATTGATGCACACAATGATTTCTTCAAACGCAGAGTCACAAAGTGGATAATATATCCATTTAAGACAGTGTTGTTCCTGACCTACACGCCATATCATTTTGAAATACAGAAAAAAAGAAAACACAAAACGGAAAACCAGAATAAAGCGTGCATTCCAGTGGTCAGTACATTCACTTACAATAAACATGCCATCTTCCATATGCCCAGATCTGTATAATTGTAGATGAAGTATACCAATGTTATGTCCATAACTCAGACACAGAAGATCATACGGCAAGACTTATAACTCCCTAACCATTTAAAAACCGCTTGGAACAGAAGGACAGAAAAGTTTCAGTAAAGCTGCATAATGCTTGACCAATTCCACCATAGTGAAGTTTATACAGGTATCACACAGAATATAGGAGATAATTGTAACCAGACATATTCAAGAGTAAACGATTTCAGTTTGAACCCTTTACTGGGCAATGATGCTAATATTCATTAAATACACTGGAGTATATACTGTGAAGTGACTGATCAAGTGTGTTTGTATATGAGTACTTGATCATTCTGGTTAAATGGCTTTGTGGCATAATGTTTGGCTGACTAGTGTGAACAGTCAACAGTATGAGGCTCAGATGTATAGGTGTAGACTGTACTTATAGGGCCTTATCTTATCTTATAAACAGGACACAGTACAGATAGAAGCAAAAGCTGCAGAAGTTATGGGGTAGTATCAGGAGGGGGGGGGGTGAGGAGAGTGTGTGTGTCATGTTTTAAAAACAGCTAAGAATGGCTCTGTATACAATGTATACAAGGATACAGAAGAGAAACAATATATTAGAAACCATATTTAAAGCAAAAATAATAACATAAGATATGGAAAAATATTTCAAGTCTTGATTTGGTCACGATGAATGAAGATAAAAAAGGAGGAAACAAAAAAGAAGACTGTGTTATCTGGTCATATTCCAACACAATATGGCTATGAATGTAAATAGCTACACATCATGGCTGTTCTGTTCATCTGTCATTTTGTCCTCTCTAGTGATAATCTTCTTTAAAAAAAAAGTGACTCAAACACAAAACCTAGCAAACAAGCTTTTTACGAGACACAAATTTCCACAAACGCACATAAAAAACACTCATACAATTTCAAAAGATTCAAGACACGTAAACACTTTTCACATGGACCATCCAGCAGCGCTGCACTGTGTTTTATGTACAATGATTCATTTCCATTGGAGTAATACAATAATATTATCTTACAGATTTAATACATTATTAAGTCAAGCCTGACTTACTGACATCTCATTACAGTGAAAACAAACAAACAAACGCTCGCAAAGCTCTATGCAGTCTGTTGAGGCCGGATGACTTCGTATTGGCTCAGTTCTGTAAACATGAAGATGGACAAGTTAAAAGTGAAGCAGTGAGAATGGGACCAGTCCAGCAGGTCCACTCTACAGCAGGGTGCATCATGTGCATGTCAGGGTTTAGCTTTGGCAGGTTCACTTTCAGCAAACTTCTTCTTTCTTATCCCTCAAGCTAAATCTTCCGTCTATTACTCAGCTCCCTCCATTTGTACATCTCTCAGCTTTGTTCTGACGAAATTCGAGCAGTACTCATGTTCCTGTCTTCACACCATGAACTCCTTACTTCCGTATAACACAAGAGGCTGCACCGGACTGAAATCAGTATCTCTCTTCCTCCCTCCTCCTTCTCCAGGTTCTCTGGGTTTGGGTGGGCAGCTCCGGTTACCTCTGCTCCGTGGCCGTGAGTTCTCTGAACTAGAAGAGCAGCGGGTGGTTAACGTAGCCGTCTCTAGTTCCTCTTGCTCAGTAAAAAGCTGCTGCCCACATTCTGAGGCGGAGGGGGAAGAGAACAGAGGGCCCGAGGAGGACGAACGGAAACGGTAGTGAGGAGTGGATGAGCTGGAGGACAAAGAGGCGACAGCTGAGTCTACCGAATCCAGAGATTCAGGCTGGCGGCGTAAACCTCGTCTGGTTTTGGACTCGGATTTACGGGAGCGAATGCTGGAGCAGCTTTTCTCTGAAATGGAAATAATAAAAAAAATAAGAATAATGATGTCAAGGCAAGTATCAGGCCAATGTGCAATTAATTGCTTAATTACCTATTAGTTACTACTGTGTGATGGATAAATAATAAGAAATTTGTATTTCATCTCTATACTTATTGGTAAACTACTTGGGTTTGCATCATGATTAGACATATCACATCATCTCATTTTCAGAAATGCTTCATCTGTGATTGTGGGGAGATTGTGTGCTCCCTGAACAGCTCGCAAAACTATCGCATTCACACAAAGATTCAAACCTAGAATCTAGAATTCCCAATTAGCGTAATGTGCATATCTTTGGACTGCAAAAACAGAAACACACTTGCAGAAACCAGGACTCAAACCCAAGACCTTTAAGTCTGTGAGGTGGATTGCTAACCATTACACCAACTAAGCCGGCCCATGAAAAAACATATGTGATAAAGTGCTAAACTACTTCTAGAGCTTCATGCTATTCATCCATTCATCTGTCCATCCATTAGCTATACCAAAAAGGTGTCAGAGCTGCAGAGAAACTGAAGCTAATCCCTGCTGATTTCAGGTGAGAGGGCGGGTACACCCCGAACAAACAGCCATGAGATAAATAACCATTCGCACTCACGTTCTCACCGATTAACAATTTAGAGTAGCTAGTTGACCTAATGTGCGTGCCCTTGGAAATTCATAGGAAACAGAACTAGAGGGATGAAACACACAGATACAGGGGAGAACTTGGGCACTCCACCTGTGCCGCCCCATAAAAAACACACTCTGAGCCGCCCCATGTTAACTGTAAGCAAAACATTTTAGAAATATGAGAAGGACTGCCTTTTTCGAAATAATCAGAGCAAATAATCTGCAAATAATCAGAGGAAAAAACATTTTATGCTGGAAAGCACCTTATGAACCAATTTATGAAATGCACGCCCCCTTGTGAACCAAATTATGAAATGCACACATTGTCTACATCCAGCATGCATCTGATTCATCTATCCCATAATAGGATTTGACAATTCTTCAACTGAACTCTTCAAGAATTATCATCATACACCTCCTAAATGTGATTAAGTTCAAATCACCTCAGCCTCTCCACAACCCTAGTAAGATTAAGTGGTTCTGCAAATGAGTGAATGAGTATACAAAGGTGTCCTTTTTTTGTTCTTGATGTTGGATAATATCACTTTACCGCCATCTAGTGTCCACTATTTGTACATACATGTAAGAAAAACAAAGACTTCTTTGTTTAATTAATTGTTCAGGGTGTACACTGGACCGCTCGCCAGTCCACTGTAGGGCCATCTCACAAAACTATTCACACTTACAACCAAGGGCAACAGCCAATTAGCCTAATGTGCATGTCTTTGGACTGTGGGAGGAAACAGGAGTACCCAAAGGAAACCCACGTAAGCATAGGCAGAACATGCAAACTCAACATTGAAACGTCCCTGCTCAGCCTGGGATTCAAACCAAAGACCTTCTTGATGTGAGACGGACAGGCACCCACTACGCCACCATGCCACCAAAAACATTACAGTTACGACAGTTTAGATGTATACCAGATACATGAATGGTTACTTTACCCCAGGCTTCAGATGTTGCTCCTTCCTGTTCTGCTATCAGGTTCTCTGAGCTGTCTGCTGTTCCTATAGAGGGCTCAGATTCTAACAGCTCATCATCGGATGTGCGTGGTTCCAATGCCAACAATTCAAATGTCAGTTCCTCCCTATAAAGTTACAGATAGAGAAATGATTTTAAAAGAAAATAGGGGTAGAACCTGAAGGCTAAAGTTCAGAGAGAGAGAGAAAGAGAGAGAGAGACAGAGACAGAGAGAGAGCGAAAGTGGGGGAGAGAGACAGACAGAGAGAGACAGACAGAGAGAGGGACAGAGAGAGATGGGCAGAGAGAGAGACACACACACACACACACACACTGACAGACAAAGAAATAAAAAGGGTGTGAGAGAGATAGAGACATACAGACAGAGAGAGAGAGAGAAAAAGTGTGTGACAGAGATACAGAGAGAGAGAGGGAGAGAGAAACTGACTTCTCTTTCTGTAAGCTTTCTATTTGCTGAGAAAGCACTTTTTCCTCTTGCTGCATTGCTGCCTGTTGTTGTTCATTCAGGCCTGACTCAGCCACATCTTCATTTGCCCCATCCCCTTCAGTGATGACAGGTGACAGCGGGCTCGTGGGTGGAGAAGGCGTGACGGGACTGCTTTTGGAAAACCGACTTTTACCCTGATGCATAGAGAGACAAGAGGAAAGAGAGAGAGATAAAATAAGGGACACGAGGTGAAAGGGAAAGTGCACACAGATTAAAATAGTGAATAGAAAAGAATTGATCAGTTAATACAAATAACCCTCATAAAAGTAATCAGCAGCTTGAATGAACATGTAACACAAACCTACCATGTGATTTATATATACAGACATGGAAAAAGGCGTCTCTGCATTTTCTTCCATGCTGTATATATATTAGAGATGGGGAGTAATATATTATGTATCGTGATTCTTTTTGTGTAGCACTTTACTCACACACTGACTCCATTTTTAATTTATACAGTATTTTTGAATTCAAGGTAAAGAAACGTTGCTGTGCCTCTATAGTCCTACAGGTGGCCAACTCTACTGAATCCACTTCTGCAGCTCATGAATAGAGGTTTAAATCTCAAAGTTTAGGTTAAACTTTATAAGTACATCTTAACTTTCTTTTACATGGCTCAAGTCAGGATATTTATAGAATCATATAGAATTGAGGTACAGTTTGATTTGGCATGTAGGTGTTGTGATAATATCGTATCAGCTGGTCCCTGGTGATTCCCATCCCTAACATATGCATAACTTCAATTCTGAAGTATTTACTAGACAGAGCTACATGAAACATAACACTAAGCAAAGACAACCTTGCAGACAACCTTCGAGTACATTATTAATCCGTAATGCTGATGTGCAAAAAGCCATAAGCAAACAAATGAACAAACTATTAACATCAGCGCTGCATGCATGCCGTCCTATAGAAAACAGCACAAAGCTGGATTTGGTTTGTTTTTCCATGTTAGTATATGAGTGAGTTGAGTATGACAGATTATTTGAATTTCCAAACAGCAGAGGGACATGTATGGATGCATACCTCAGAAAATACACACAGCTATCTTACCATCCCATAAATCCAGCTTTGTTATTAACCTTACAGCTGCAAGACAAAACCATGTGAGCAAAACACAATCAGCCTGCTCAGACACTGCCTACAGGACAAAACATGGCCAGTTTATCACATATCCATTTTCTCAATCAACAATCTGTGAATGTACCCTTTTTCAATCCCCACATTTCCTACAAAAGCAAACATGTGACAAGACGACGAAGAACTGACAACGTAAACGACAATGCTGATTACATGGACTGCACAGCAGTAGGAGATTACAGTTCTCAATCATACATACCGAGGTGGCGGTTCGGCTCATGCTCATAAACCTAACAGCAATTAGTACAGGTTTCTGAAGGAAGGGGTAAGTGAGGGGAAGAGGGGAGAAAGGGGTTAATGGGATAGGAACGTCTCCAAACATATGCGGAAATGTGATTTCTTGCTAAGTACCCATATATGAAGATGTTCATTAATCAGGTTAGGATTTAAAATAGCAATACAAAAAAGGAGTCCAGATCAGAAGATTTTCATCGTTGGAACTCATACCATTGACTTCCTGATGTGTGTGAGACGGATCTTGGCTTTGCTCTCAGCGAACTCCAGAGTGCTGATGTCCTTCAGACGGGCTTGGTATTTATTCACCTGTTCACAGATGATCAGCTCTACACAGCTGAAGCACAAATCAACAATCTTATCAACCAAGAGTTCAAATCATACATAAAAACTACAAACACACACACACACACACACACACACACACACACACACACACATGCGCACACACACACACTGCAAGTCTTACGCAGTGGTCTTTCCAATGTCCTGTACACTCTCAAGGGGGTCAATGCTGTCAGGACACCGCAGGATACAGGGAGCAAACACAATAGCCAGAGCATTAGCACTCATCCGGTTAGTCTCTTCCTGCAATGAGATCCTGAAAGACACAAACACATTAAGAGGGTGAGTCTTTTCTGTTCTAGCACAAATTATTATTTGCATGTGCATTGTGATTACTCGTGCACTTAGTGGCCACGTTGTCGGTAATTTACAATCAAACAAACATTTAGCTCTCAGTAGAAGTTGCAAATTCAGACCTGCAAGAGACAAATTAAAGCATATCTTGCTTAACACATAATTGCACATTTGATATGGTGTTATTTTAATTAAAAGCTGTGAGAGGTGTCAAAACACTGTCTTAAAAAAGTAAAGCAAAATAAACAAGTGCAGAAATGAAAGCATGACTCAGCAGACTTTGTCATTCCCATTGTCATTTACTGAGCTGTCACAGGTAGGCTGAAGTCTATCTCAGCCGACAAAGGGCGAAGGCGTGGTACACCCTGCTGAGCTCACCAGACCATCGTAGGGCAACAGATACTACCATTCACACTCACTGTCACACCTAGAGGCAATTTGGAACAGCCAATTAGCCTGGTATGCATGTATTTAACCGGAGTACCTGGAGGAAACCCATGCAAGCACGGCAAAGACATGCAAACGCCACACAGAAATGATGAGATTCGAACCTAGGACTTTCTTGCTGTGAGATGGATGTGGTGACCACTGTGCCACCGTGCCTCCCTCAGCAGACTCTCATTATTCTCTTATTATAGTCTTGCCCTCAATATGCATATTCATTCACAAGCAAAACAGACAACACATGGCCCTGTTAATAAATGGGTTTAGACGAAGGTGTTATGGAGGGATAGTTCCCATGCAAAGTAAAAGGGACTTATGGTAAACGAAAGCATAATGTTACAACCTGAAACAAGGTGCCATTTGAAAATCAAATACTTTCATTGCCTTACCTGACTAGATGGAAGATGAGTCTCTCCAACGTGCTCAGGTAAGTCCTGCTGAGCTGATCGATCACTGTATACACCCCTTTCACCACTTCTTTCTTGTCCTGCAAACCTATGCCAAGCAACACAGCAAGAACATGCAGTCAAATGATTAAAGAGGAAGTAAATACAGTGAAAACGCAGTTATGACTGATCATAAAATCCAACCTACACCATACCTGTTGCCCTGAGGAACTCCTTATAAAGTTCAAAGGTCATTAGAGGATTGGGAAGGTCTCGCAGCCACTGCTTTAACACACTGGCAATAACGTGGATGTTATAGTCATCCAGATTCACAGCATTTACATCTGAAATAAGAACCAGAATGCAGGATGACCCTATGATCTTAAAATCATTGGAATGGTGCAGTTTTAAAGACATCGTTCTTTTTCCTTTCCACAGTGGAAATGCTCATGCCAGAAAATTCTAAAAGATTAATGTGCACAGTAACATCACTTTAACTGAAGATGGATAGCAATAACAGATACAATTCATAGAGATGTTTTTAAAAGGATAATAAGGAGTTAGATTTTTAGCAATCTATAGAAAAGTATTTTTATAGCAATAATATTATCAAGTATAAACTCAACCTAGAAATAAATATACAGGTAAATTTTTATTTTCTGTGTGTTTGCCCTGTGATGGTCTGGCAAGCTGTCCAGGGTGTGCCCTGCTCCAGCCACCCTGCGACCTTAATAGGAATAAACGGGTTGGCAAATGATGAGTAAGTGAAAGAGTAAATAATAGACTCAAGCTTTAACGCTTTAATGTATTTGGACTGTTAATTAAAGCCCCGGCACTTAAACAATAATCAATCACTAAATTAATTAACAATTAATACAATTATTAAACAATAAAAGATAATTAGTCATAATAAAAAATTTACTGTAGTTTGTTAATTTTTTTTTATTATAAAGGCCTAGTTACATCAACAATACTTGTGAGGTGGGATTCACCTGTGTCCAGTCCCATCTTCAGCTCTTTGATTTTATTGGTTGACCCAGACTTCCTGTAGATACCCTCTGTATAGAGACCATGCATCTCTATGTAGTTGATGAGCTTCTCCACCACCAGAGGTACAGCTCTGTCATCACTGCTTAACTGAGACAGCTCCACGCCGAACTGTCGCGAAGACTGTTCTGGGTCAAACTTGCATGCAGACAGAAAAGCATATCTTGTAAACTATGGAAATACATTACCTCTGGTTGGAAACATTAAGGGCATCACGGTGGCATAGTGGTTAGCACATTTGCCTGACATACAGAACGGCCTGATTTAAGTCCCAAGGCCTTGGCAGGGGCATTTCTGTGTGGAGTTTGAATGTTTTCCCTGTGCTTGTGTGGGTTTCCTCCGCATACTCCTCCCACAGTCAAGACAGATGCACATTAGACGAAATTGCTTCTCTAAAAGGCCCCTGGATGTGAATGTGAATGGTCATGTAATGGTGTCTGTTGGCCTGCAATGGTCTGGCGAGCTGTTCAGGATGTACACCGCCTTTGGTCGGGGTTGGCTGAAATAGGCTTCAAGCAACAAATTCTGTGTCAGACTCTGGAAATTGTCAATGGAGACCCTGGAAATGCTTAAGCAAGCCTACAGCAATAACGCAGTGGGACACGCAAGGTGTTCTAAGTGAAGTTTGTGATTCAAGGGGGCAGAACATTGTCCTCAAATGACATCATGCTACTTATGAAGCACAAATGCTACATCACATGATGCATTGCTTCATTGCCAAATACCTCTTTAAGCATTTCAAGGCTCTCTAACTGCAGACTGCTCAAGTCGCAAATGCACATGTCACCTGGAACTTCTTGATCACACCTCCTATGTCTTCTCTCTAAGCCTACTTATTCAGTTTCACACACTCACTGATGAGCCAAACAGCCTAATCCTATTAGGGTTGCAGGGAGGCCGGTGTCTATCTCAGCTGACACTGAGCAATCAACCAAAGGCAGGATGCACCCTGAACAGCTTGCCAAACCATCGCAGGGCCAACACACACAGAACCATTCATACTCACATTTAAGGTCAATTTGGAACAGCCATTAAGCTTAAAGGTGCATGTCTTTGGAGAAAACCAGCGCACCCGGAGGAAACCCACACAAGCACATGGTGAAAATGCAAACTCCACACTTAAACATTTGAACCCAGGACCTTCTTGTTGTGAGGTAGACGTGCTAATGGCTATGCCACCGTATAGCCGCTCTAAGCCAAACAGTAAACAAATTCAGTGTAACACAGAGACCTAAACCACATATTCTCTTACCTTTTTGCTACATTTAGTCGTCATCCTTAAGCAGCACTTCCTGTGACAGGCATAGCGGCACACTGTAATACAAAACACAGCAATAACCATGTCACCATCTCACCACTGAACACAATGACAGCCACTTCAAAATAACAAATGTGGAAGACATAAAGACCACTCCTTATTCAGCATGGGAATAATCTGTAGAGGGTAAAAGTTGTTGGACAAAAAGAGGAGGAAAAGGGTGTTGCAAATAATTACAAGACATGATGACAGGGATAAAGAGAGCCAATCTGATTATCCGTTGTCGCACCATCCAAATAACATACTGGGATGGAGAAAATGTACAGCATGAAAGGAGGTTTGCAGAAAACTCACATTTGCAGACGCACGCTCTGTCCATCATCCAAATGAGAGAAGAGCAGTACTCGCAGTATGTGGGAATACTGTACTGAGTGGACTTGAAAATGTGACCCAAGTGTTCCTCCACCTGCAGGAGCCAACAGAGATTTAGAGTCAACATAAGTGTTCAAGGTCAACAGATAAGCACACGATTCACAGTGGCTCTCTTTAATCGAACGTAATTCAGCTGGTTTTGAGCGGAGCCCCACTGATAAAAGAAAAGCATCTTTCTTGAACGTCAAGAAGTGTCTGTTCATCCCTTCAGCGTATGTGTACATACGGGAACCCTGTGATGATATTTCCCATGCCCGTACATAACCATCATAATGGGAATGAGTGTCTGAGTGATGGTAACTTCTTCTACACTATTTTCGTACTACTATATTTAGTTTCGTATTTTTGTTTCAGGCCATAAATACATTTTTTAACAATTTAAACAGAATTCTGTGTGACATATGCAGTAGGTGTCTTCATTTTAAGCTTTGCATTACTCATTTGAATAGAAAGGCTTTTAACCCAATCACACTAAGGAAACGCAGTGCATTAGATAAAAAAAAAAAAGGGTTAAAATAAAGATGCCCAATGAAATAACTTACAATATCGGCCTCCTTTTTTCTTCTCTTCTTGCGTTCTGGTTTGGGAGCCTGCAGGACAGCAATACTGAATCAAAAATAACATCTAGACAAGGAGTTTCAAACTCATTTTCTCAGAGAGTCACATCACTAAAATTCTAAGTCATTAAGGGCCAAGTTATCACTGAACAGCTATTCAAAAATGGCAACCATGAACTCTGCATGGCAAAATGATTGTTCAAGAAGTTTTGAACACTGTTCTATTGGGAATTGATAAAACTACTATGATATTTTCCCATTCATATTTAATTTTTATTTCAGATCTCCTTTAACATAAACCAGTCTGTGATTGTGTGTGAAACAGTACAGTATCTTATTTGAAACCGCAACTTGCTATGAGCAAGCTATATAAACAGACTAGCTGTTAAATTTGAAAAACAAATTGAGGCAGAGTCTCCCCGTAACCCTAGTAATAGAATTAAGCGGTTTAACAAATGAGTGAGTGAGTGAGTCAGTGTTGCCATCACCTAGTGGATGGATGATTAATTAGGTTTTATGGTAATGGCTGATGCAAAGAATGTACGATAATCAAATTCTTATAGGCTTTCGTTTGGCACATGGTCTAGACAATCAACATATCGGGTTAAGGAACACCAACTTTACCTTGCTGATGGTTCCATGCATGGGTTTGTACTCAGTCACAAACTCATCCAAAAAGACTTTAAAGGTGTTGACCCAGACTTTTACGGGGGATTCTGACCAGTCTCGCTGCTCCAGACGCATGCTCTTCTCCAGAATGTGCTCGAACAGTGCATGGAGATCCTTATATCTGATACTCTTACCATCATCCATCTATTAAAAAGAACAGAGAATAAACTTATTGACAACATATGAGTGACATAAAGCAGCACTGATGATATGACTGTCCTGCGATGAAAGATAAAATGCAAAATTACAATTTTGAAACAATTCATAATTTAAAAATGTCTCAAAATGACCTTCACTGGTTAAAATCATCCAGCACCTTGACAGGATGCTTCTGATGTGGAATCAACTGTTCATACTAATCACACTGCCCATTTTAGCATTAACATTTTTTTAGTTATCCAGTGGGTGCGCTGAGGCTCAGAGCTGGGAAAAAGGTAAATGCTATTCACAAAATGTTTAAAAGATGATGTGGTGACATTTAAATGAACTTGCAATTTTGTCCATCTCAGACTAAATATGGTTGTCAGTGTGATTCTTACAGCCAGAGCTGTGGAGTACGAATTGAAGATATTGAGCCGAAACTCTTTCAAAGCCTTCTTGAAGACCACATCGACAGGCGTGTCCTTCTTACTGTCCTCGGCCTCCAGATCATTTATCTGTCACACAACATTTCAAGGAAAGGGAAATTGGTTTCAATTATCAGTTTATATTTCAAATGATATTTGGTTTCTGTTTCTACAGTGTGAGGTTTGGAGTATCCTACCTTCTTCATAAGGAAGTCATTCATGCTGCAGTAATCTGCTGTACTAGTGAGGATGTTGAGAGAATCGTTCTGCCACGGAGACGGTTCCTGCGGCACGCTGCTAATTTTTACACTCCGCCTCCTTTTCATTGTCATCATTCTCATTTCTGGCTCCCTGTTCTCTTTACTGTCCCGACTGCGATCTGCTGCTGTGCTCTGCTCAGGACTGGCAGGGGGAGAACCTGAGAGGGTGAGAGAGAGAGAGAGAGAGAGAGAGAGAGAGAGAGAGAGAGAGAGAGAAAGAGAGAGAGAGAGAGAAAGAAAGAGAGAGAGAGAGAGAGAGAGAGAGAGCGAGAGAGAGAGAGAGAGAGAGAGAGAGAGAGAGAGAGAGAGTCTCATTGATTTGTCC
>JBCNYG010000007.1:6910051-6926523 GCA_039654305.1 Porochilus rendahli | reverse complement strand
CCTATCTAAACTAACCATATGTACATACACAACAAGCAAAAATATTGTATGTGTGTGTGTGTGTGTGTGTGTGTGTGTGTGTCTGTTCTGCAGTAAAATAAACCTACAAGTCCTACCTCTGCCAGTTTATAAGGTACAATAAGTCGGTCTCCCACAGTCACAGTCTTTCTTGTGGTCAGAGCCTCAAAGAGCATCTCTTCCTTCACCTGAGCACAGAAAGAAAAATAAATTAACATTATTATAAAATGAGACAGAACCCCAGTTGAATTCTAAACCATCTCGTGCGAAGGAAAACTAGCACTGTAAAAGTCAGCATTTATAAAGTGAATGAAGTGACTGAGGATTAAGTAATGCCAAGTGATCGAAAAAGCATCCAGCATTCAGCAAATAATTGCTGTAGAACAAAAAAGGCTTTATTTATTAGTCTTATGTACCAAAAAGAAAAAGGGTAAAAAAAACTTTAGTCCATAAATACAGCGTCGGTTTAAAACTGCCTAGTTTGTATGAATTTAGTGGAAGCCAAAATGCATTAAGCTTCCAGGATGCAGTGAATGCAAAAATTATGTGCGGCTTAATAAATGTCTAAAAAGCTTAATAATATTGTGTCTGGTCATTATGTTAAATAAATTTATACATTTTATTGCCAAGACGCTTAACAATCTAAATAAAGCTGTTCAGTGGATTTAATAGCCTGTACCTAAAATCGCATCATTTACTTGCTGAGCTCACTTCATGACCCGAAAACAAGAGCCAAATGTATCTTAAAATCTTATGTTTGTTATTAATGCCAACTTTCTACTAAAGCTCAAAGTTAACTAAACAAAAAAGAGATGATCCGATGAAAGAGACTTGCTGTGGAAATGAGAGGCGCTGGTTAAGGAAAGTGTATCAGACATTGTGTGGTCTTTATCAGACACTCTGTACAGCTTGACTGCAGTGAGATTCCATGAACCGTAGTTTGTAATCTGAATGGAGATAAAAGGATGTATAGACTCTTTTTCAACAGGGGCATCGTTATCTGCATAAAACTCTTATATGGCGCGTCCTACCTCTAGTAGCTCCGAGATGGTGGGGAGCACTTCAGGGTTACAGATATCAACACAGTCGTCTCTATACGTCTTTTTCTTGTAGCGTATGTTCCCCAGAAGAAGGATGGCAGATAGCAGGGAGAAGATTCTGTTACAGAAGACATTTATTATATTAAAGATTCAGCAAATAAAAGAGAGGACTAAATGCTAACAACTTCAAGATAATCCAATTTCCCAGGCCGTAAATGATTGAAGTACTTTTGAAGAGAATGACTTTTATAAGCACTGTACCGTACAATTAGGGGGAATAAGGATTCAGACACTTTATTTTGGTACATAAAAATCTTCCAGGAGGTAATGTTGTGGTTAGCATGTCCGCCTTACAGCAAGACAGTCCTGGGTTTGAGTCCCAGGCTCGGGTGTTTGTGTGTGGAGTTTACATGTTCTCCCTGTGCTTGCATGAGTTTCCTTCCACATTTGGCTAATTGGCAATTTCAAATTGCCCCTAGTTGTTAATGTGAATGGTTGGATGTGTGTCAGCCCTATGATTTACTGGCTAGCTGTTCAGTGTGTATCCCACCTTGCCCAGAGTTGGCTGAGTAGTACCCTAGACATGTACATTAGTCTAATTGGCTGTTGCAAACTGCCCCTAGCTTTGAGTGTGAGTGTGAATGGTTGTTTATATTGGGCCTGCAATGGTGTGTCAAATGAGTGAGAGTAAGTGAGTGAGAGAAAGTTAGTGACTTCCTACAGTATCACTGACATCTCAGATTCTCATTGGCATAGATTCAGTGTGCACTCGTTAACCGGCGCACTGGTTCACTTGCTCCTACACAACTTCCTCCAGGAGTTTTCTGATCCTGATTTTGTTTCTGATACAGCGCTGTAATTGCCAACAACCACAACAACAATGACAATGACAAAAAGCTACTGATACAAGTAAATTTTGGTGTCTGAACACTTT
This sequence comes from Porochilus rendahli, assembly GCA_039654305.1. Classification (NCBI taxonomy): domain Eukaryota; kingdom Metazoa; phylum Chordata; class Actinopteri; order Siluriformes; family Plotosidae; genus Porochilus; species Porochilus rendahli. Next base: position 6,924,531 of record JBCNYG010000007.1, on the reverse strand, counting down.
TAGCCATAACATGTATTTATGCTTATGAAAACAGATTTATTTTCCATCACTGTAACTAGGCAGCACATTCAGGTTTAAACTCTGATGTCATAATTAATAAAGGAGTCAAATTTTCATATGAATGATATATCAAGTTAAATATAATGTCCTCTTCATGCTGCTGATGTGGTATGACATCTTCTTACTGTTTACGAGTGGCTGGCAAGAATCCCACCATCTCCATGGCTAGCTGTAGTCTCTCAAAGTCATGCTTCAAGTCCTCTCCTTCCACAGTGAAACAGTCCTGAAATGGTTAAAATGGAAAAATTCCAGTCACTTATTGCAAACGGTTTGCTTGCTTATTACTTATAAGTTACTAAGCATCTTCAGCAGGAACAATTATATTGTTTATTAACTAGCAGCAGTGATGTAGTGTACAGAAATGCTGCCATAAATAGTATCTGGCACCAACCTAGCAGGAAATTTATCACCCAGAGCTGGCAAGTACATTTATGGGACAAACTAGTACATGTTCAGCTTTAGCCTACAATACCCTTTGATCTTAGCTCAGTGATACTGCATTTTTTTTAAGTGAAACAATTATAGCATGGAAATCCATCCATTTAATGCATGCATTCTTGATTTCCAGTGTTTTTATTTCCTCACACTGCTTGTTTTATTGCTCGCCCAGCTTATCATTATTACATACCAGGGCTTCTGTTAAACCTTCAGCTCAATGAGTGAGGTCCAGGAACCTCTTTACACCTCATCAAAACCCACAATTTTTTTTCCTACCAAGGCCTGACCATGTGCCACAGCGGAAAAAGCCAGTTCTCAAAAGGTTTATGTGCTCTCGTTCCAATTAAAATGCTGACTTGCTGCTTTTTATCAGCCAACTGACAATATTTGATATGTTAAAACATACTGGAAAAACAAAGTCTTTGTGGCTGGCAGAAGGAGATGAAGCTACAGGCCAAACACCAAAACCCTAACACCAGTGTATCTAGAAGGAAAATGATGCTGCTTGCTAGTTTGGTGCTTCGTACCCTGCTTTATTCACCATGCAAACATTTAAAAAGATCGACAAAGAATTTGCCAGAGGAAATTAATTATAAGGACTTAATCTGGTATAAATAAATGGCATTTTAAAGGAGCTGAGGCTCACTGTGAGGCTTTCACAGTATTATATGTAAATACACACATGCATACATAAACTGCATTTATACTGTACATATTCATGAATAAGGAAAGTGTTTAGATGCTCTGGTGGAAGAAAAGTGGTGTTATGAGTATGTACAGCATCCACACACGCACACGCACACGCACACACACACACACACACACACACACACACACACACACACACTAACTGAAGCAAAGAAGAGAAAATAAAGGGAAGTGGTTTTATAGAAGCATAGTTACACCTGGCACAAACAGCTTACTCACGCATTTAAACAATACTAACCAGCTCGCTCTCATAGTAATTTTCCCAGTGTAGTCTGTGCACTTTCTTTGTCATCTGAAAGCAAGTTACAAGGAGTTAGCAGGTACAGATATACTCTACATATCTCTATGACACACAGACATTCAAATACAGCTACAGGCAGAAGTTTACATACCGCCATACACAGAAATATCAGGATTTTTATAAACTGAGGAAGTGACTGTACAACACACATATGTACTACCAAAACAACATCAACAACAAAACAAACCTGTAATTATACATACAAGGTCAAAAATATGCATACAATGAAGGTGCTCATTCACTAGTAAATAGTAATAATATGCTCATCTTGCATTTTCATCATCTGGCAGATACTGTCAACCTGAGTCTTGAACCCACACCTTTCTGATGAATAACTCAGAGTCTTAACTGGTATTGAAGTGCCAATACCACTTCAGCTCACAGGATTAATATCTCTTATTCACCTGTTTTAAATCTTGTTTTGGTTCTGTGTCTGATTACAATAACAGTAACAAGACCGCATGACCAGAGAAATGATCTTGTACATACAGTAGTGTGTCGTGAAAATTATACACAACCGCTTTGTCTAAAAGGGCTCCTAATAAAAAGAAGTAAAATGACTTTTTTATATATTTTTGGTAAAAATGTAATGAACAATGCTATTGTAGATATATTGAGGTAAAGGTTTGGCTAATAAACAAAAACACTGAAATTACCAATTTTTCAGAAAAATTGAAAGGTGTCACAAACTTCAAAGTATGGAATGGTTATCGAGTGTAGAAATGTTTAATTACTATACCTGCTAAATGAATCGGCCCCATTTAACTTCTTTATCAGACTCTTTTATTTATTAGTGCTAAAACTTCCAAAATGTATTTTTACCTTGCCCCAACCAAGGTATACTTTCAGTGGAAGGGTCCTATAAGTGACCACGAGTCCCTACAGCTGGTAGCTTTTCTCTGCCTATATAAAAAGGGTTTGACAAGTTATTGGGAGGTGTAGCCATTTTGCCAAACCACGTTGCTGGAAAAAGATCCATACTCCTACCGCTAGCTAAAAGGAAACTGTTCAGAAGGCCAGAAACAACTCAGGAACCACCAAGGCAAAACCCTGTCATGAACTAGTAGCACCAGTGTCCCTGTCTACAATCGAGCCAATTTTAATTCACCGTCTACTGAGAGGTTGTCGTCCAAATAGGAAGTGCCTGCTCCCAAAACGACACATTCAAACTTGACTAAAGTTTGGGGCTGGATAGAGTGATGACGCAGGAGAAATACCTCAGAATTATTCAGCATAACCTCAAACCATTAACTAGATTGTTGAAAATTGAAAATCTGGCTTGGGAATGAATAAAGCAAGCTAATATTAAGCTTTTGGAATATCTAAACCTTATTGAAAATATGTCGACTGTACTTCAAACCCATGTCCATGCTGAAATCCATGTACAAACCAAAAATTTAATTTAATTCTACCAATTTCACCCAGATAAATGATCAAATATCCAAACATAACTCTATTACAAACTTGCTGATGGCAATCAAAAGCTAAAGGACATTTAACCAACTATTGGGTGTGCTGAATATTCTATAGTGGTGATATGGTGGAGCAGTGGTTAGCATATCAACCTCACAGCAAGAGGGTTATGGGGTCCAGTCCTGGGCTTGGCGAGGGAGTTTCTGTGTGTAGTTTGCATGTTCTCCGTACTTGTGTGGGTTTCCTCAGAGTATTCCAGTGCCTCCCACAGTCCAAAGACATGTACATTAAGCTAATTTGCTGTTCCAAATTGCCCTTAGTGTAAGAGTGAATGCTTTGTGTATGGGTGTTGGAACTACGATGGACTGGCTAGCTGTTCACGGTGTATCCTGCCTTTGCCCAGAGTCGCCTGAGTTTACCTCCACCCTCACCCTTACCCTAGTAGGTTAAAGCAGTACGTAAAATGAATAACTGAATGGATGCATACTATATATTTTTGATACTGTATGGATAATTTTTTGCATAATGATTTCATAAAACCCAAAACGAAGGAAAACCTGTGCATCAAATTATTGTTAAATAAATATAAAATATATCCAGGAAGTGAAGTGATAACTTCACAGACTTATTATACCCCACAATGAACATAAATTCTCACAAAAATTACCATTAGCTGTATAATGAACAAAAATAAAGAGATGCTGTCACAGCTAAATACGAAAGAACAGTACAGTACTTTCAGTACAGTCAGTAGTATACAGATGATGAGGAATGCAGCACTTAAACAGCTTGGAACTGAGTAAGCATGTATCTGTCTATCATGACAGAAAAGGCAAAACACCCTCCCCATCTCACACTGGTTGTGCCCCCTGCTTCCAGCCATGACTATCACCATGGCAACAAAGGCACTCAGCAACATGAAGCATCATCATGTTCTATGTGTGAGAAGGATCATAGGGTGTGCGGTGTACTGACAAAACATCTGGAGGAAAAAAGTAAGCTGTGTGCTTTTCCTTCATAAAGAAAAACGTGAATAATAAAACAAAAGCAACTGAACAAGTGCAGGAAGAGTGATGTAGTATGTAAGTAGAGCGTAAGGCTGTGTGCTTTCTCTTTAGTTTGTTAATTAAATATAAGTTGAATCAATGATTAAGATGAAAAGGATAATGATGAGTGTAATCATGCTTTCAGAGGAAATGAGAAGAACACACTGAGCCTCACCTGGTTGAGGTAATGATACTCGTCTGGTTTGAGCAGGTGGAAGGCTTTTCTCTCATCATCACTAGCTCCCGCCAAAAGGTAATAAAACACATGGTAGTTCCTGTTGACCAAGAAAATATTAATATAAACAATATGAGTCACAATCCAAAATATACTAAACTTCACCTCACTAGAGCAAGACCGCTATTCCTCACATGAACGCTCAGATTTTACTACTATTGACATCATACATAAACACATTCGTCATTTTCATTCATTCATTTTAATTCACTTTATCCTAAAATGGAGGCTGGTGTCCATCTCAGCCAAATCTGAACAATGGTTGGGTACACCTGAAACATCGCCAGACCACTGCAGGGCCAACACACATAAAACCAATCACTCACACCTAGGGGTCATACTGTGCATGTATTTTTTAACAGTTGGAGGGAACAGGAGTACCTGGAGGCAAACCACACAAGCACTGGGAGAACATGCAAACTCCACACAGAAACGCCAGGGCCAGAGAATCGAACCCAGGCCTTCTTGCTGTGAAGTGATTGTGCAGTAATGCAAGCGCATTACTGAGGTTAGGCAATGATGTTGGGTGAGGAAGCCTGGCACAAAGTTAACATCCCACTGAGGAAGTGACTGGACACTGGTGTTCAGTGGGGCTGAAGCCATGGCTCTAGGCACAACACTCCAGTTCTTTCACTCCAACCTTAACAAACCATTTCTTCATGGAGATTGCTTTGTTATGCTGGAACAGGTTTGGGCCTCTTTGTTCCATCCATCCATTATCTATTCCACTTAATCCATCATCTTAGAGAAGACTGTGTACTTCCTGGTGGCATGGTGGCATAGTCGGCCTTTCAACCAGAAGGTCCTGGGGTTGATTCCCAGGTTTAGGTGTTTCTGTGTGGCATTTGCATGTTCATCCAGTGCTTGCGTCGGTTTCCTCCAGGTACTTCGGGTTCCTCTGACAGTCCAAAGGCATGCACCTTTGGCTAATTGCTTGTTCCAAATTGACCCTAGGTGTGAATGTTGGTGTGAAGGTTGTGTGAGTTGCAGTGGTCTGGCGAGCTGTTGCACCTGGCGAGGGTGTACCTTGCCCTCGCCCTGTCTTGCCTAATTAGGAACCAGCCTCCCTGAGACCTTAGTAGGATTAAGCGGTTCAACAAATGAGTGAGTAAGTAAGTGAGAGTGTGTGCTTCCAATTTTTTTGGCAACAGTTTATGAAAGGCCCACGTGTGTATATGACAATGCCATCTATTAAGGCACATACACACATGAAGTGGTGAAAGAAAAGCTAATTGATTTGATGCCTAAAGCAGCACTGGCTCTAGTTGCCTAGGTAACATTCTTGCATGTTTTCCACATTTCTGCATTGGTTTGTCGATCAATTTTTTTTTGTCACTTAAATCATGTTGAACGAAAGTTCGGCTCATTTCAACTCCATACCCGCCCACTATATGCCATTCGAAAATCATCAACCATTTTGTGAACTTTTAGTGACTGTACACAATCGCCCGTCACCTCCTGTGTGTGCTTTTCCACATGATAATCTCTAAAACTAAAATCATCTACAAAAACCCGGCCACCTGCAGCGCATGCATAGTCAAACTCAGACAAACAGACACTGGCACTAATATAAACAGGACTGGCAATCTGGCTCTCAGTTCACAAGACTTCTTTTCTGGGAGGATGAAGCAAGCAAACAGCTTTTTAATAGATGCCAGGTATTTGGAGTTCAATTGGGTCCAGTTGGGTTCATGGGTAATATAAAATTTTTTCTCACAGAACAAGGAGCATGGCAGCATATGTGAGTCTGAACACTCGCATGACTGACGACAGAGTAATGATTATTACAACCTCCAGATACCAGAGCAGGCACTGAGGAAAAGAGGACAGGGAATAGTGAAAAAAATAATCATGAGGATGTAACTAAACATAAATGTTTGGATTGAACACATGCTCTTGTTATGTTCCTTCATTGATTTGTCCACTAGTTAACTGTTTATTTAGCATCTAACCATCTGCCACAACTGAGAGAAAAACAAACTGATCCCAAACATTAATCTAAACTGTGCAGAAATCGTTTAAATAAGAAACAACAATCTGGAACACTGGAAATGATAAAATGGACGGGCCAAGATTCCAGATCTGAATCCATTTAATAAATGGGATTTAAATGATTCATGAATTGAAACAAAGCCTTCCTCCAAAATACTGAACCATTTGGAACACACTGCAAAAAAAAACTGTGGGAAAATATGTCAAAACAATGCCAACAAGAAAACTCACTGCTATAAAGGCCGAAGGAACCCATAATAAATACTGAGTATTCTGACGGATTTTCTGTTTTACATTCATGTGATGTGTTAGATTTTCTTTCTTTAAATAGCAAACACAAATAAGCATTATATACTGTGGGGGGCAGCATGAAGACATAGTGGTTGGTATGTCCACCTCACAGCAAAAAGGTCCTGGGTTCGAGTCCTGGGCTCAGTGAGGGTGTTTTTTTGTGGTGTTTGCATATTCTCCCTGTGCTTGTGTGCGTTTCCTCCGGGTACTTCAGTTTTCACCCACAGTCTAAAGACCTGCACATTAGGCTAACTGGCTGTTCCAAATTGCTCAGGTGTAAATATAAGTGTAAATCATCACGGGTCTACTTAGGGTCGCGGGGAGGCTGGCGCCCATCTCAGCCAAATCTGGGGTGATTTGGAACAGGCAGTTAGCCTACTGTGCATTTTTTGGACTGTGGGAGGAAACCGGAGTACCCAGAGAAAACCTACCCAAGCACAGGGAGAACATGCACAATCCACACAGAAAAAACAGGACCTTCTTGCTGTTAGGCGGACATGCTAACCACTACATGCCCTTTTTTATTGGCGTGCCGCCATTATTATTATTATTATTATTATTATTATTATTATTATTATTATTATATTTAAATTTTTGTCACATCAGACTCTTTTTAATTATTTAAATTATCATGGATTTTGTTAAAAAATTATGAAACAGTTATTGACATCCACAGTTATTTAAGGATTTAGTGCCAGCAAAGGGAGAAGAAGAGTGGTATTCTATAATATCTACAGAAGCCAAAAGATAGAGAAGATAGAGATATTTAGAGCAGTAAATAGATATGAATAGTATCGCTGCAAAAGAATCATCTTGTGATCTTACCTCTCGTTGTACTCCTGATAGACCAGTCTAGATTTCTCTAGTAGATACTTCTCAACATACGCTCTAAAACATAATAATTAGCACATTTATAACCTGCAACATGTGTTTTCTTAAATGAGAAAAATGGAGGATATACGCAGTGAGAAGATGAGACATTGTGATAGCTTACCCTCTCACTGTGCCGCTCTCTTGATAGTTAACTTGGATGAACTTCCCGAAGCGGCTGGAGTTGTTGTTGTGGGCTGTTTTAGCATTCCCAAATGCCTGAGGACAAAAAAATAATAATAACATACGTTTAGTGGAAAAAAATCAATCACAATAGCAACCAGAAAAGCAAGTCATTGCTAGCTGTGGAGCTCTGAGACATTTTGATCAGGCAGCAGCAGAGTCCTCACAGCCAGGAACATGTTTATTGACCACAAAGTTCTCCAGCAACACACGACTCTCTCTCCACGTTACATTTATTCATGCACAATGCTGGAATCGCAGCTGACAAAGCCAACGGTTGAACACATGGCCAGTGAAATCACATTATTTACACAGTTGCTTGGTGCTCCTTAAACCCAGGCAATGTTTTTTTTCAGTGCCGAAACAACTGGAAGGAAAAATCTCTCAAAAAGCATTTCTCCTTATGTGCCGTCTCCTGTACTGACAGGAAACTCTGGCATTCAGGTTCAATAATATCATTTCAATTAACACTTTGTAGTGTGAAGGCCCTTCTACACCACTCAGATCCTTACAGAGCCGCTTGTGCAGCTCATGTAGAAAGACACCTGTCTGATCATGACATGGCTGCCTCTGGGAGCATATCAAAAACTCACTCACTCACGCATTTTCCAAACAGTTTAATCCTATTAGGGTCGCGGGGAGCCTCGACTTAAAAGACCATTGCAGGGACAACAAACACACAACCATTTACACTCACATCCACACCTGCGGTCCATTTGGAACAGCCAATTAGCTTAATGTGCAATGTCTTTGGATTGTGGGAGGAAGCCGGAGTACCTGGGGGAAACCTACACAAGCATGGGGAAAACTTGCAAACTCGACACAGAAACGCCCGAGACGTCAACCCTGGACCTTTTTGCTGTAAAGTGAAGGAATTCTTCCTAGCTGAATATCCTTCATTCATCCATTACCTATATTGCTTTTCCATCAGGTTTTGGCGGCTAGAGCCAATCCCAGCTGACTTTGAATGAGAGGGGCATGTGGTACATGTCAGCATATCAACTGGAGGATATGGACTCCAAAAAGTGCAGCATCTGTAGCGCTTTGGTGTTTATTAACCAATTTGATTCGGGTGTTAGCTTAGCTGCTGTTCCACTGCTTTTCATCTTTCCTTATGAAGGAAACACAGAAGTGTGACCATGTAGCTGAGGTTACTTTGCTGAGGTCTTTTTTTTCCCCTTTTGATATATGGTACCAATCCCGCTAGGGAAATTATTGCCTCTGCATTTAACCAATCCAAAGTGAGCACACACACACACACACACACACACACACACGAGTTAGGTACCTTGCTTCAGTGTACTTCCACCATGAAGGTGGAGATCCCTCTCCTGCCGCCACATATTTTACATTTCAGTCCAAAAGCTGCTTCTCTAACTATTAGGCTAATAGTCCCCCAAATATACAATGTGTGAACCTGGACATTGCTGTGAAATTCTCAATAACGGTTCTGAGGGCCGGTGGCCACTGGGAGCCATCAGTGCAAGAGTGGTAGGTTAAAGCCACCATACTGTACAGTACTGTAGTGTGCTCATGCTGGGTTCTGGTATGTTAAACTGTTCATCTGGGACTTAAAAAGCCAGACAGTCAGTAAGAGAATGAGAATGCCATTAAAAAAAGGAAGAAAGTAAGAAATAAAGAAAAAGCATGCATATTCCTTATACTCAATTATCAGATGTTGATGTGGTAACCACATTTCTGTTTTTCACGAAGGTAGAGATTCATTTTACAGAGTACAGCAAAAGATTTCATAACCTTTCTGTAGCATTAAACACATTCAGTGGTGCTTCATAGTGCCAGAGATACTGCAGCAGCCTGAGTGAATCCTATTAGCACGTAATGAAAGTGGATTGTGGTCTGGCCAGCAGTTATTTTACACACTGGTACATGCTGTTAATATGTACGTGTTCACAGAAAAGCACAATTTCACACCCTCCCAGTCAGACAGGCTGAAGGCTTGTCTAATTCGAGCTCACCCAGGGTTTAGCGATGGCTGGATGGCAGGCAGAGGACTGGCACTACTGCTGACTGCTTGCTTTCAGAGCTTTTTTGCCTCTTTCTCTCCTTTTTCCCCCTCACCAAGTGTAAATAGTTTGATATGCATTATGGCTTGCAGACAGTAAAAATGTTCTAAGTGAATATGTTAAGTTCTGTGGCTAAGGCAATACATATTGTAAATATATGTACAGTATCTCATCTTGGTCTAGTAATTCACACCCTCTCACTCATTTGCCAAACCGTTTAATCCTACTAGGGTTGCAAGGAGGCTGGTGCCTATCTCAGCCGGCACTGGGCGAAGACAGGGTTACATGTATCCACCAAGCCATCGTGCCACCCTAGCAAGTCACAGTTTAGTCCTCAATCAAGTAATCAAGTTAGACTCATTTTGTTTCTTCACTGCCCCACGCTAACATTGCAAAGATTCAGACTTGCTCTCAACCACTAATTTTCCAGACCGCTAAGGTCGCGCAGAGGCTGGGGCCTAACCCAGCTGACACTGGAGTGAACCGTGAGCAGATCACCAACACACTCCATTCACACTCACATCTAGGGGCAATTTAAAACAGACAATAAGCCTTACATGCATGTCTTTGAACTGTGGGAGACCTTCTAGCTGTGAGGTGGACAGGCTAACCACTACGCCAACACCAACACAATATTAAACATCAGAAATGAGCATCCTGGTTCAAAAAACAAACCTTAAATACAGAGTAAGTTTCAAAATCATCAGGAAAGAAGCCTTAAGGAGAAGATTCACAAGGACAGCACAAAATAGGTCAGAGACACAGTGAGTCACCCTGATGCTCTAAAAATGCTAGTCTGAAACTAATTCCAGCATCGGCCCATGAGTGATTCAAAGGAGTGGAAATATGCAAGGAGATTTGAACAGACTGAGTCGCGCTCTCCCTGCGGGCAGGACACAGCGGCAGTGCGTGAGGAGCTCAAGGACACTTAAAGTGAGCGGATGCCAGGGCTAGCTCACTGTCCCGCTCACACATACCAGTGCAGCACGCTGGCACACTTTCAACTCTGACAATTGCCCACATCCACCATGTGGGGACTGGTATAACCGAACAAGCAAAATAGGAACAAGCAATGCATGCAGATCTTGGGAGCATGTATTATTTCTCCTTTAAGTGGCTTGCTCTGATTACAGACTGATTGCATGTAACGTCATAAAGATTGAAGTCTCAGCTTCTGTATTTGGCCATGGATGTTATTACCCTGACAGAGTCTCAGGCTTAGACAGTAAGTGTAGGGTATGTAGGATGTGGTTTAGGGGCAGTGCAGGAACAGGTGCACAAAAAGCAGTTATGGAGTATGACTCTACTTGAACTGTTCAGTTTGGCAGATTTCCCATGTCACACAGCCAAGCTATCACACAACAGCCTAGTCTATTCTGTTCTCACACACACACACGCACGCACACACACACACACGCACGCACACACACACACACACGCACGCACACACACACACACACACACACACACATACACACAAGGAGTTATGACTTTCAGATCTTTTCCTTTCATCCATGCACTAAAAAACTAAAAAACTGTGCATGAGTTATAGGGTAGTAAGGAGACTGGAGCCCATCTCAGCAAATTTTGGGCAAAGGCAGGGTACACCCTAAACAGCTCACTGGTCTATCGCATGGCCAACACACACACAACCATTCACACTTACACCTTGGAGCAATTTGGAACGGTCAGTTAGCGCATGACTGCTGGAGGAGACCAGAGTATCCGGAGGAATCCCACACAAGCACAGGGTGCCTGGGGAGCCTGGCACACAAACCCAAGACCTTTAATTGTTTTATTCAGTAATCTTCATGGATTATGGATCCAGTAACTAACGTAACCCAATGGGGAAATGGTGTAGGTACAAGAGGCGGTTATAAATCTGAACCCCCTGACGAGCTCTGTGAGGTGAAAGGGTTAAAATTGCCTGATTGCTTCGGTTCTTTTTTGTGAAGTAGTTCCAGCTAAAGAGAGCAGCCCAGTGTTAGCTTCTTGTCTTGCCTAAGATCATGTTTACTCTGAAGGGAGGTCTCAAGGAAGGAACTGATGCAATACCGGGGCCTCATTTTCTCTCCCGCTCCCTTCTGAGCTGCTCACAGAAACAAATTCCAGAGTCACCACTGTCTCACATCACTGACCTCCCTGGCTTGTGATTTTGATCAGAATGTCTCAGAGATCTCCTCCAGCAGTCCTTCCTGCTGCATTCCACAGGCCAACAATAGTGCTAGTGTTTCCTATGCACTAGTAAGTGCAGAGACCTAGAGAGCAAATGCAAGAGAGCGAGAGACACTGAAAGAAAGAGAGAGAGAGAGAGAGAGAGAGAGAGAGAGAGAGAGAGAGAGAGAGAGAGAGAGAACGCATACACTGCATACACACACTCTTGCTTCAGTAGCCCACTTCAAAGGCCAGAGATAAGTAAGATAAGTTTTTTTATCCTCTTCCCCTCTTCACTTAAGAGGACTAGACAGGGGACTGGAGCTGAAGTTGAGACGACTGTGTGCAGCGGGATGGGAGGCAGCTGCCAAGCTTAGTGAGTGGCGTTATGTAATAAACAAAGGCAGCCAAGCTCTGAATACAATGGCCTACCTGTGCCATGTCGTACACACAAGCTCAGGGTTCTCCAGGATCAAACGTCTCAAAGGCCTGATGTGAGATCAACTTTCTCTCAGCTCCTCATAAACATGAATATATTGATGGCAGAGCTGATCCCATAACTACTTTCTGCAAGATCTGGAGACACCTTAAAGTGAAGTCTAATTATACAGAAGGGAACTCAGGAACAGCCATCCAGGATGGCCTATGGACGCACCAAAATGAAAATTCAGCCTAGCATGTTGAAATACATATACATATACATATACCGTGCTTTATATTAGCCAATGAAATCCAACACCACCCACAAGAGAGAAGAACCGATCAAGGCAGTGAAGTCCATTATTTTGTCCCGTCTAATTTTTCTACACACCGACCATTAATGTACTAGCGGAGACTTCTGAGTGGTTGTTGTTGCACTGCGCATACTCAGTAGAATTGCATGGTGCTTCATATTTGTAGAGAAGAAGTCCTTCAGTATTGCACCTCCTCTTGAGAGTTAATTGTGAAGTGTAAATATGTAGGACTGCTGATCACGGCAACTGTTTGGCCCTTGACTAAGGCCCTTAAGCCCCAAATGCACAGTTGTTTTAATGAAATATAGAAATATAAGTCGCAACACAAGAGCATTAGTACCATCATCCAGAGAGTGCTAGTTCAAATCCCAGTGATGCCACATACTATGCACTGGGAAAGTTGTGGTACAGCTAGTAAGCTTTTGAGTGTGGAGGTGGGCAGATGGTGCTTTTTTCTGAGTGAGCAGAAGTCTGAAAAGATGTCGTTGGTTGGTAAGTGTCACAGGCCTCAGAGGAAGCACATGATACCCTCTCTTGCTCCACAGGGGAGAGCTGCCTCATGGGTAGTGGTTCAGCCAAAGTGGAAATAAGTGAGAGATATCCATAAGGCTTCTTTGTGACAAGATTAAAAGTGCTTGAGGAATAAATAAAATTTAATTAGCTAATCTGTGCATCATAGAGTCAAATACAAAATTAAAAAGCAAAGGTCTACTAGTTGTTTGATGGTGAAGTGCAGGGAATGCAGCACAGTGGAAAGAGTCGCATTCTCTGGCTGTTTCATGAATATCACATGACTCAATCATCAACATCACCCTTGTACTCTCAGTACTTTTCCTGAAGCTAGTATGAAGGGAAACAGATCATAGAGGATGTCACAGACCTGGAGCCAAACCCTGACTCAAACCAGGAACCTGTCGAAAGCACCTGTGCTTTATCTCTCTTAGCTGTGTTAGCAACACAAGAGAATAATACAGCGCCGTTCTCAGTCTTTAGATTTTTTTTTCCTTCTATAGAACATTTAGAGATGAGAATAAATGAGTTTCAAACTGTCTCCATGGTTAGAAGTGGATGTGCCTGTGACTGGCAGGGTGCTGTGAGGAAGTACAAAGTGTTGACTATAAAATGAAAAAAGCCGGCGGAGTGCTGGGGTGTACAAGTTTGTTAGTGCATGGTGTTGGAGAAAAAACTTCTAAAAGGTATTAAGGTACTAAACAGACTGATGTGGTTAGACACAACAGGAAGCTTGTGGTCATGGCTCTAAAATGGTCCAACAGTTCTGCTGAAGTGAGTAGCTGAGGTGAAGAAGCAAACACGATAAAAATAGCTTGAATAAACATGGATTAGAGTGTAGAGGAGCAATGACTCGAAAACACTGACATTTCCAGAGAGAAGTGAAACCCTGCTTAACAACACAGGAGGTAGAATTAAACTGGACTATAATCTCTAAAACTACAGCCAAATGTATTACCGCTCGCCACACGCCATGGCAACATGCGTCTGACAGTCTGCCAACACACACATCACGCAACAGGACAGATTATTCTCCATGTAGATCCAAAACCCATAAAAGCCGCAGCACTACTACAGCACTCAGCAGGCAGGATGAATGGCTGTTTCACTGGCGGGGACACTTCACTTTCTCTTGTTTCTGATAAACTGCATCCCCAGCAGAGCAAAACCTCACACTATTTACACACATCTGGTTCCCATTGCTCTCAGGAAGAGTTCTTGATGCCTTCGCACCATTTCCCAATCGCCTCTCAACATGGGCAGTGGCGAACAATAAACACATGTCACGGTTCGGGATCTGATGGATTTGGAACTGCGAATAATGTTTATCACTTTAGCATGTTTGTTTTAGCATGTTCAATTGTTTCTGCTAATAACGGAGATGGAGAGGGTGCTGAAGAGGTGCTGAGCTTGCACTTTTTCAATTATTTAAAAATCATGAACTTGGAAGTATTGGCACCAGGCCAACAGATACAGGAAGGGATACACTAGCAAGAAATGTTAAACTAAACATTATATATA
>JBCNYG010000007.1:6855436-6871877 GCA_039654305.1 Porochilus rendahli | reverse complement strand
CAATTGCTCAGTTGTATAAAAATGATAATTGTAAGTCGCTCTGGATAAGAGCGTCTGCCAAATGCTGTAAATGTAAAATGTAAATGTATGTGTGTTGGCCCTGCAATGTCCTGGCGAGCTGTCCGGGGTCTGCCTTCACCCGGAGTCGGCTGAGATAGGCGCCAGCCTTCTTGCAATCCTAATTAGGATTAAGCAGCTTAGAAGATAAATGAATGAAGCAACTTATTTTTTACCACTATTTTAATAGTTGTCAAAATTGTCATACACCATTTTTACAAGGCCAGCGTATAAAAAAATATTTTACTTCTTACCTTAATTCTTTCCAGGTTGGCCTCCAGTCTTAGCTGCTCCACAGCTTTTCTAGCTTGTAGCACGGTGTTACTGCTGTACACTTTTCCAGCCTCCATTTCACAGCCACACCCTGCAGCATGAGCCCGATCCCCTCTCTGTATGCTACTGCTGCACTGATTCCTGTGCTGCTCACGGGAGATTATACCAAGTGTATTTACTTATATTTATTCAAAGATGCTGGTGTAGTTCTGCTAAGGTTGTGAACAGTAGTGATCTCCTCGCTTGGCTATTTAACCCACGTTGGATCATCCTCTCTGCATGTGCTCCTGTGGTCACTTCAAAGTGTCTTGTGATGTGGCTGAGTTGAAAGGTCACACATGCAGGTGGAGAAATGTCACACCAACATCACACACCCTCAAAAAAAATCTTTAGAGGGGGAGAATTAAATGTGCTACTAACATGATGATTCATGGGTCAGACCTATTGATAAAAATCAATTGGAACTTTTATTTACTCATTCAAGCCATTTTAAGGTGGTACAGTAATATAGTGGTTAGCGTGTCCGCCTCACAGCTAGAATATCTTGTGTTTGAGTTCCAGGCTTGGCAAGGACATTCCTGTGTGGAGTTTCCTCTGGGTGCTTCGGTTTCTTCCGACAGGCCAAACACACGCACATTAGGCTAATTGGCTGCTCCAAATTGCCCCTAGGTGTGAGTCTGAGTGTGAATGGCAAATCTAGGGGTGATTTGGAACAGCCAGTTAGCCTACTGTGCATGTTTTTCGACTGTGGGAGGAACCCGGAATACCCGAGGAAACCCATGCAAGCATAGGGAGAACACAGACTACACACAGAAATGCCCCGAGCCTGGGAATTCAACCCAGGCCTTTGTGCTGTGAGGTGGATCTGCTAACCCCTGAACCATCTGTCTGTATATTCATTATTAATGTATTGATTTATGCATACAACAGCTAAGGACCAACAATGGTGGGGCCTGTAGTTGCCTGACACATAGTAACGCCACTGTTTCTCAGATGTGTAAGAGACAGTCAGTCAGTATATATGTACAGTTAAGTTAGGCTACATGGCTAGGGATCAAACTGGACTACTGTCCTTGTCCTAGTATACAAGGACAGCAGATGAATACATTTACTGACCGAAGTATGCAAAGATAAAGAGTTAAAGAGATCTTAGTGAGTGCAGATCTGCGCCAATATGGATCTTCTACAACAGGAGCCAGGGGCTTCCAAGATGAGAACTCCAGCCAGCATCAGCACACCAGGACAGACCACAGGACTCATAGAGCAGAAGGATCAGGAGGATCGGTTCATCCTGTGGGTTTCCTTAGGGGATACTAGTTTCCTCCCATAGTCCAAAGACATGCACATTAGGCTAATTACGGGTGTATGTTGACTGATCAAAATCCAATACTTGCATATACAGCCTAACTCATTACTCATAACATTAGCACTCATTAGTTATTACGGCATAACCAGTAACTCAAAGTCAAAAGTGCTTTTTCTATTTGGTGGGTAAAAAAAATTACAACCTTTATCTCGATGCAGTATTTAAGGAAATTGGTCATCTTAAGCTTGCACAAGCATTGAGCACATCGAACCACACCTTTGCTGAGTGCCAGAGTGAAGGATCTATGCAGATTTTAATGCATACTGCAGGAATCAAGCGTTGCCCATGCGTAGTGACCCATGAATGGATGGGAGGGCTGACCTCGGGTCATGTGCAATGTGTGATTTCTGTCAGACCACTGGAGGTCCATGGAAGTACTTCGCTTCAGTAAGTGCATGTAAGGCGTGGTTTGATGTGTTCAGTGCTCGTGCAAGGGTTAGGATAACAGATTTCCTTTAATTGCCCCAAGGTGTGAATGACTGAAAATACATCCCATGTAGAGTGTATTCCTGCTTTGTGTCCAGTGTTCCAAGGACAGACACCAGGTCGAGTGCAACCCTAACCATGATAAAGCGCATTATCGGATATTGGATTAAGTAACTGAATCTCGAAATCAATGGCCATTTTCATTGTTTGAGCACTCATATCCGATTTTTAGTTTCAGAATTTAGCAGAAATTAAAAACTGTGTGTGCTTTTTGCCTATTATCAGATCGAATAGGTTCTCATAGAAAAAATCAAACTAATGCAGCGTCTGCTTTCAGTGCTCCTTCCAAAACCTCACCCCAAATCACATGCGCACCGCTGCCTCAGCTAAAACTCCTGAACGTTACAGTGAGAGAGGGAGCTTTTGGAAGCCGACTGGCCGCATCGAGTAGAGACGCCTCCTTGTCCTGATTGGTTCAGTACTGTTGGTCCATCATTTGTATTTTTTTCCTCCCCTGTTTGAAGACTGGGGGGTTGGGGAAGGTGGGGTGTAACAAATATTTTATTTTATTGAAAGCTCCAGGAATTTGTGGAGAACTCAGAGAAAATGTACTGCCCTTAAAACAAGAATTATGCAGTGGTGTTCAAGTTACTGCATTATTTCAAATCAAGGCAGTAATATCATTATATAAAAAAGAAAATGATTGCAGACTTTGCAGAGTGCATTGATATCCCTAATATTAAACATTTGTTAATTCATATTAACGACAAATCCCGATGCATATAATAAAATCCTAGCATGTTGTAGTGCTCACCACATCCAGGTACAGTAAGTAAAATATAAACACAGTAAACTGCACAGCATTTTAAAGAAACATTGTAGGAACACTGCAGGAATGTGTAGCAGTTGTTTGTTACTGTGTCACAAGTGTCAGACTGCCATAAGCAATGTCATAAGACTGGATAAATAGGAAAGGAATGAAGAGCGAGGAGCCGAAGAGGAGGGGATGGAAGCACAGGGCCTCGGAGGTGATCGGTGTACTCAATTACACACACTCCATTTATGCCTTAAGGACACAGCCATTAGGGTTAACACACCCACACATACACGTAAATGGTTGCATTCAGTAGAAACTGGCCTCAAGGAAAAATGTCCCAACAAATAGGGTGGAGACTACAGAATCTGTAAACACCCCAACCCTCACACACACACATTCACACACACACACACACACAAGATGGAAAAATAAAATTGTAAAATATTTTCATTGCTGCATGGATGCAAATGGATATGCTGAAAGTGCCCTGATTAAATAAGTTAATTAATTTTTAAAAAAACTGGATGCAATTTGGGTTGAAATAGCAATTTATGGGTGGCACAGTAGTGTACTAGTTAGCACATCTGCTTTATAGCACGAAGGTCCTGGGTTTAAGTCCCAAGTTCTGCATTTTTAAACAGAAACCTGGCAATAAATAAATAAATTAATGAAGAGATAAGAGAAAACTTACAGCAAATTGTAAGCTTCAATAATAAATATATAATAATTTATCTTAGAGAAATAGTCTGCGAAGTAAACATACTGTAGATGACCTAGCATTGGTGTTCTCGTTCTTGCTCTGCTTATGTTAGTGTGAGAAGGTTATGTTTAATTTTGGGTATTTTACTCAGAACTCATTTTGATCTTTGAAAAATACTTCTGAGTCTGCCTCACAGTAAGAAGGTCCTGGGTTCGAGTTCCAGGCTCAGTCATTTAATAAGTGAAGTTTGCATGTTTGCATGTTCTCCCCGTGCTTGCTAGTCCGGTTTCCTCCCACAGTCCAAAGAAATACTAATTGGTTGTTCCAAATTGCCCCTAGGTGTGAATGTGAATGGTTGTGTGCGTGTGCTGGCCCTGTCACCTTTGCTCCGTGTCAGCTCAGATAGCCTCCAGCTTCCTCGCAAAGCTAGTAGGATTAACAGTGTAAGGGGTGTTGCTGGATAAGAAAATCACCTCCACACTCTGCCACAATGGCATTTTTGTTTCAGTTGTAAAAATATGACAGGAAGTACCTCTGGCAAAAATACACTTAAGGAAGTCACATGTTTAGCATATGACATGAGATGTTAGTCACTGAACTGTGCATACTGAACACCATTTTTTCAATAGTCGTGATTTCATTAAACATTGCTTTCAGTACTTGAACTTAAATGGACATCATGCCCTTCTGTTTCACAGCATGCTCCTTAAGCACAAGCAGCTGGGATAAACATCGTCAAATTCTCTATCAACTAAAGTCATCTTCATTACCCAAGTTTCCCATGTTTCTGTAGCTCTAACTGCAGTACTGCACCCAATCACATAGCGACCTGCCTAAATATGTGAGCGTGTCTGGCACACAGCGGAGTAAAAGGATAGCTAGCGTTCTCAGTGAAATCAAGCTGATGAAATGTGTGCCGTGCTTTGGCCGGAGCACTTCAGCACTAGGGGGTGAGGGAATTAAATTCTCAAAGGTTCCAAAAAGCCATAATGAAATTAAAGAAGACAATAGAAAACATACTAATCCATCTCCATGTGAATGAAGGCACAAGCTGCTGCAGAGACAGCCTCAAGGTCCAAAATGTGCACTCGTGTGGAGAAGTAAAAAAGAAAACGCTGTCTGTATAAAAGCATGAACATTGACTGGTTCGATATCGGTCAGAATAGATGGAAAGCATTGATCCTGCTTCATAAAACAACACTATACAAATCAATCTAAAGCTTGGTAGTGTGTGCACATTTCTAAATGCTACATGCAAAGCTGAGGCAGGCATATGTTCCGTGTCCCATGCTCTCCTACACATCTGCAGGCCATGAAAGTAGAGAGAGCTTCAAAAGGCGTCCTGCAGCAAACCCATTACACGAGCTATTAATGACATGCTTGGGTAACATGGTCGGGGGTGGGGAAGTGCATGTATGAGAAAGACAGAGAATGAGAGTAAGGTGAGCGTACACAGTAAAAAAAGACATGTTACATAGACACAAAGTTGTATCCTGTCCACCTTTCACCAGTCAGGTATAATGAAAAAAAGATAGTGGACAAAGTGTGGGGTAGTATTGAAATCACGGACGTGATAATCTTTTGTCCCATTTACCACATCACAGCAAGAAGATCCTGGGTGCGATTCCCAGGCTTGGGTGTGTGGACCTCTCCCGTGCTTTGTGGGTACTCTGGTTTCCTCCCACAGTCCAAAGACAGATATGTAAAGCTAATTGGCCCTTCCAAATTGCCCCTAGGAGTGGATATGAGTGTGAATGGTTGTGTGTGCTGCCCTGTGATAGACTGTTGAGCTGATCGGGGTGTACCCCACCATCACCTAGTCACAACTGAGATAGGCCCCACCCTCCCTGTGACTCCTATAAAGGAAAAACAGTTTGGCAGATGAATGACTTGAGAGAATGAGTGTTATTCATCAGTTTAATGTAAGTATTGAATTTCTGAAATTAGTTGACTTGGAATGAACCATTTGTTTTATTTGTAAGATATTTTATTTAATAATTTTTTTTCAATGAGGTGAGCTGGGGGGGTTTGAGCTGAGCGTCAAATCTACCACTAGAGCTGAGTAGTATACAAGCACCACACCCATTATTGGTGTTGAACACATTA
Organism: Porochilus rendahli; assembly: GCA_039654305.1. Classification (NCBI taxonomy): domain Eukaryota; kingdom Metazoa; phylum Chordata; class Actinopteri; order Siluriformes; family Plotosidae; genus Porochilus; species Porochilus rendahli. The sequence continues at coordinate 6,866,132 of JBCNYG010000007.1, read as the reverse complement.
CTCCTTTTCAGAGCCGTAATCCCACTTTGGAAAGAAATGTATGCCGCACATCGCAGCACAAAGGAGGGAAACTCCATGTTGAAAAATCTCGATTCACATAAAGCTTTGGGGTGCAATCATCCAATAAACTGGCTCGTCTGTACTGCAGCTGTGCTTGATGTGCTGAACACGCCTACCGAAACACCGAGCTGCCATGATGTGGGACTCAGGAACATTTTTAAGTCTATTTACAGTATATCTAAACTTTGGTCATCTGCATTTTAAGATTCTTTAAACTACTACTTAAAAAAAATTCTACTAGAATGCCTAGGGGTATCTCTAAAACCCAGATTCAAAGACACAAAGAAAGTAAGAAAGGTTCTTAGGTTCATGACAACCGTTGAGACCAACATGCAGCAACAGGCTGGAGATTAGATCTAACCAGTTTCATTAACTTGGAAACCTTGTCACTAGATTTGGTAACTTTAGCAAACTCACACCTGCACTCGGTACAGACCTCCAGCTTACACCACAGATCCTGGGTGTACGAGTTGAGAGGTGACTCGCCACTAAAATCTAACGCCTGACTTTGCTGCGCTTGTATGGGCTGTTGTTTCCGACAGCCAATCACTGATCAACATTGTTTGTTCCACCTTTCTACGTCTTTGTTCTTTCTTTGAATTCTTCTTCTTGTTAAATCCTTCTTCTTGTTTATAAGCTCAGTGTTGCGTAAATGTGTAATAACGTTACTTTGTGTTTCCATGATGAAGCAGCAGTTATGTCTCCTTATGAGTTAAGTGACAATCAGTGAATTATGAGTCAATTGATTTTCTGTTCTTACAAAAATCTCTAATTTTATTTTTTTAATTTTCTAATTTTAAAATTAGATCAGTGATTATTCTCACTGAGTAATTTTAGAAAACTGTCCCTCTTCGTATACCTTCGTTTGATTTGCAAATGATCATCATTATACCACGAACATAAAAATTTGTCTACGGCATAATCCATCAGCGTTCTGTGTATTTATTAGCCATTGTCCTTTAAAAGCAGTTTGTAACACTGAATCTAAATGGAAAAGATCATGTAACGGAAGATTATAAAATGTATGTATGGGACGAGGAAGCAGAAAGAAATATAGCTATTTACTTACAGCAGCACCTTCTGCTGACTTGACATGTCAAGTTAGACTTGTCATATATGTTTGTATATCTAAATGTTTTCACTTTCACAGATTATATTTTATTTTATCAGATCTTTTAAAAGTGGCAGATTAAATATGGCAAAATGTGGATATGATGAACAAGCCTTTTGGACAATTTTACAGGAAAGAATCTGCTGCAAGTTTGTCCTTCATCAGCATTTCCCTCAGTATTTACTCCATCAATTATCTCAAAGAATGGAAGAATGGACGGTGTTAGTGCTCTAAACTGAAGCTAAATTGAAGTCTGTAAACTGAACTCAGTCTGTGTTTACTGCAGCAACTGCAATGACACACTCTGGTTTTGGGGACAGGACAGAATGAGAGAGGGCTTGGCTCGCCGTCTGGCCGCAGCAAACCTGATTGTCTTAGGAGAGAGGCAGAACGCAAAATACATGGCAACCACACCCTGTCTGTCCCACTGTCCCTGTAATCACACTCATTTCAACACGAGTGTGTTTGTGTGTGTGTGTGCGTGCGCGCTCACATTAAGGGAAGTCATTACAATAATAAATACTTCGTAATTGAGTGTTTCTCCTTCTAATTTTATCAAATGAAATAATACCAGCAAGTCATAAAATTATTATAATCTATCCTTTTTCAAAATAGGAGTATTTATACATGTTTTATATCCATATGTACTGTAAATATATGTACACATAGCAACAACACACACTGGAAGGAATAAAAAAAGAATGCAAGAACATAAAAAAGTATTTAAATAGATTTAAATTAGACAGACGGAGGAAGAGAAGACAAAAGATCTGACCAGACACACCTGGATTTAAACATCCAGTCACTCTCTCTCTCCCACACACACACACACACACACACACACACACAAGTCTGCACACACATACTGAAACTTACAACATGAATCATCAATACGTGGGCAAACTGTAGGAATTGAATGCAAGATTATTATTAGAGACTGCACAGTCATGCTGTAAAGTGTGAAGCAGGGTGTTATTTTAGGAAAAGAATCATCACGAGCTAAATAAATTCAGGATGTCTTATACTTGGAATGATCCGACATGAACTGAGAACATCATGACCGTTATGTGCAGATCCTTTGAGCTGTGAGGTGCAGCCACTGTTGATCAGACGTCTTGTTCGGACTTGTGCATCCCGCAGACGCTCGATCGGATTGAGATCTGGGGAATTTAGAGGCTGAGGCAACACACTGAACTCTTAGTGATGTTCCTTGAACCATTCCCAAATAACGTGTGTAATGCTTCTCTTCTGAGTGTATACCTGGTTCATACAGTATGAACACACACACATACTCGAGCATGTTCATGTAAACAGTGAGTTTGAAACCACTGATCAGAAAGATTGCATTCTGAAAGCAAAATAAATGTGTGCATGTAAAGGTTGGTAGTGTTTAGGTTTCGGGTTCGGGTGGAGAAGCAGGAGGAAGCATGAGAAACTTGGTTGTGTCACTATCTAGCATTCTGCATTGTGCCAAACTACACAGACAAAAAGATGTTAATCCTGCCTTTTGCCTAAAGCTAACCCTGAAGTGTACTTACTCTCACTTTCACTCATTTCCCGACCCTCTTAATCCTACTAGGGTCACATGGAGGCTGCGCCTATCCGAGCTGGGATTGGGTAAACACCATGAACGGATTGCCAGACCATTGAACGGCTAACACACAACCATTCACACTCATATCCATAACTGGAGGGAATTTGGAACAGCCAATCAGCCTAATGTGCATGTCTTTGAACTGTGGGAGGAAACCGGAGTACCCGAAGGAAACCCACGCAAGCACAGGGAGAACATGCAAACTTCACACAGAAACACCCGGGCCTGGGACTTTCTTACTGTGAGGCGGACATGCTAACCACTACGCTACCGTGTGTACTCTAAAAGAAAATGAAAATGAGAACACCTAACATCATCCATGGACAGGATTTAAAGCTGGATATGAGAGTACAGAGGTAGCCTCATAAACCAAGAGAGACAAAGAATGAATGAAGTCAGGAATAGAGACAGCCGGCAAAGTCAGACATCCTCAGAAATTCACAACAACGTTCAATTAGCCGGCAGAAGGCCCGTGGATGTCTTTTTACATCATGCACGGACATCTAATAACAGACAAGGACGAAATCCCTTGTAGATTGTAAAAGGAGATCTAATTACAGACAGAAGTGGAGAGCTGATGTAAAAAGCAGGCACTTGTGTGTGCAGTTCACCGTCCGTCAGGTAAAAATAGATTCCGCTAAGAGCTTTCCATCAATTCACTTAACATTTTTTTTACAGGTTACTGAAGGCAGTGGACACAGTACCAGGGTTTAACAAGAGGTCTTTCTTGCAGACAGAAAAAAGCCCCACGTCACTGCTCGGGCATTATCGGTGAAGTCAGTAACACTAATAGCATGTTGCTAATGTGCAGCTGTGAATTCGCCTACTGAATAATGCATGGTTGCATTAAAGCAAGAGCTTGTATCCTGCGTAGGTGCCCCTGCTGTAGTTTTACTCCCACCGTGCCCATCAATCAGGACAAAAGTCCTCTGTGTAGAACACAGTGTCAAAGTGTTGCATAGATTCAGATATGGTTGCAGGAAGACTGGAGCCCATCTCTGCCAATTCTGGGCGAAGGTGGAGGTATACCATGAACACCTCGCCAGTCCGTCACATGGCCAACACTCACACACTTCACCATTCGCACTCTCACTCGCACCTGGGGGCAATTTGGACTCAAACTCAGGACTTTCTTGCTATGAGGTGGACGTGCCAACCACCGTGCTGCCCTACTGCTTAAACATCTTTTAATTTATTATTTAATTTCTTCTTGTAGCGGGTAGTGTCAGCTCTTACTGCAAGGCTCAGGCAACAAACCCCGATTGATCTGTTAATATTGTTTAACAAATTCTGCCCTTGGTGCTACGTTTTCTACAGGGTTTACATACCAAACCATGTGCACGTACATGCAATGCCAAGATGTGAGATGTGCCGCCATAAGACTTTCACCTTGAAGATGAAATACTGGATGTGAGAACATAACAGATGTTCAGCTGACTTCAAAAGCGTACTGAACGTGAACACATGAATGGACACCGAGCATGTTTTACACACTCTTCCAGACCTGCTACCCTCAAAAAATAACTTAACACTGTTACCATGGATACACAAAACGCATCATACATCCACCCCCCCCCCCAAAAAAAACCATTTTTTTAATCAGAAACCAAAAGCCCCACGCCAACAGCTCTTTCATTTCTTAATTGCTCCATCGTGTTTTCACACATTGCGCATGTTCTTCTCCTTCATTAACGTTTGGATTTGTCCTGATTTCAGTCTGCACTGTGATAATGAATAAATCAAGCACTTTAAAGCCCTACATCTAACCTGGTAAAGAATCTGTTCACACCAAACCTCTTGCTGGCACTTTCCAGGGAACTGGACTTGAATTTGTCCTGGTAGATTACAACTGTTGGGATTTCAATTCTAGTGCACATTCAGCCTTCTGGTCTGGACAGGGTACGTTGTGTGAACATACAATATGGCCGCCATCGTGTATTGATGAGGGATACATTCCAATATTCTAATGCGGATAATAGTGAACCAAAAATACATACATACATGTATACATATACGCACACACACTTCTTGTTTAGTATGCTTTTCTTTTTGTTTCCTTGTACTAAATATTAAACATCTGAAAGAGAAACTCTTTAAAGAGATACCGTTACATCCTGCTTGTGTGTACACGCAGAGCTCATCTGCACTCATCATGATTTACAAAAACAAACAACCCCCCACCCCCAATTTTAGTGGGTTTTTTTTGTTTTTTTTACTTTTTTTCCCATGTGTTATCTACTAAAACAACAATGTGCCTCAGGTGGATAGTGTTGAACTGATTTTGGCATACTGAACAGAAAAGTCAGCAACTATTCAGTGACATCCACCTCACCTTCAGGCCATAATTGTTAATGATTTTCATAATATATATTATGACCTCATGCAAAATTAATCACATGACAAATATAGATAAAACTAATATCCCCGAGAAGTTATATCCCACCTCGCCATGTGAGACTATTCAAACCCAGGTAAACCTAAAGCGCTGTTAACATCTCATGTGAAAGTGACATGTGAAAAAACAGGCTCATGACAGACATTTGCACAGACAGGTTTTTCTTTAAAGAAGTGCCAGTTTTTGGTCAGACTGTAATGAAGCTGAACTCTATTTTAATTGCGTTTAATAGCTGAGCCTCGCCTTTAAGCCGAAAGCCAATTTCTAAACTGAATCAGTCTCTTTTATGGGAAAACACAGAAGTTGACCTTATCCCTTGGCGTGGAGGCAGGCGACATGTGTATGCCTCCATTTATAACACACACACACACACACACACACACACACACACACACACACACACAGACATACAAAGTGTACATTGATAATGAGTGAATGGCTTGAGGTTCTTCATGAAGCATAGATTACGAACGGTATAGAACCAAAATCAGCTGAGGTCAGTGTGCAGAAAAATATATACTTTTATTATTAATCTATTAAGAAAAGCAATCCTTAATATTGCTGCATGCAGGGCGTTCATGCATATGAACTATATGTGACATAACCTGTTTGCCTTCTAGCAAAAATGTGACAAAAAAAGCAACAAAAAAAAGAAAACAGTCTTTCAGTGGTACTGATAGAAATGAATAAAACATGACTCTCTCTGTCTCAGACACACACAAACACACACACACACGTCCTACTATGCTTCTCTAACTAACTCTAACCTTTATGGCCTATTGGTTTTGAAATGAAAACAAAGCTTCCGAAGGATCAAAATATATGAAGGAGCAGAACACGTAGGAATGCAGGCCTCACGATGTCCCCACAAGGTCAGAACTGTCATATTCCTATCATTATGAGAACATTTAGTCACCATTGTGATATGATAATGTCCCCCCTACACACACATGCACACACACACACACTTGTATGTCTATCTTTGTTGGGACTCTCTCTCTCTCTCTCTCTCTCTCTCTCTCTCTCTCTCCTGGCCTGGCCCATTCCTGCTGTATTAAGCCTGTATTGATTGTGCATTACGGAGACGTGCAGCTTCCTGTCCCTCATAGCTGAGCTTACATGATCTTTCAGTCGACTCCACGTCAGAGCCCAGAGAAAAGGAACAGCGGGGCATTCATGCAAATCATACAATCAGGACATAAACAAGCGCATTCAAATCCAAACGCCGTTTCAGTTGATCAGCTACAGCGCGCATCCTGGGAGGAAGGAAACCTGGGAGAGCGGCGTATGTTCTGACAGGACGAGAAAAAGATCTGCCCTGCCTTACAGAACCTCCAGTCTGTGTTAGCGTAGCATGCCGAGTGTGTGTGGCTGTCATTCATGATGCACAATGCGTCTGCAGTGATCCCGAGCTCCAGCGCGCCATCCCCCGGGTTTATTACAGTGTTATTATCGCTCTCTCTCTCTCTCTCTCTCTCTCTCTCTCTCTCTCATTAATCCGAGCACAGGCGCTCGAGGGGGCCGCAGAGCAGCCGGTGTCATGTCTCGGTTATTACCTTGTTCTAATGGGATGAACCGAGAACAGGATGCCTTCTTCACAAAAATAAACAAACAAATAAATAAATAAATAAAGCATTAACGCGTCTCTTATATAAATAAGAATAAAGAGCTGATTTTTAAAGCTGGGCGTCAGATTAAAGCGCGCACGAGCTGAAACCAGGCGCCTGGAAGCTGTCTGATAGAAACCAGAGCAGCTTGAACTTCCAGCCTCCTGCTCTTCCTCCAACCGCATATTTCTGGTCCTGGGTTTGTTTCACTGCTAAAGCTCGAAATGTGTAGCTGTGAGTTTTAAAACAAGCTGATAAACACTGTCTTACCTTTACCTTTATGTCCTCGTCCGGTTCCGCTCCGGTGTTTCCTCTGTAGCGGGCAGGAGACACGCACGCGCCGCGAGGAATATTATTGCAATAATATAATAATATAGTAATAATATAATAATAAGGATGCACACTATCCGTTTCCCGCACGTCGTGTTTTAAACCATTGCCCTGAAACCAGGATACGATACGGCGGTTAAATGCTCTCCTCTCGGCGTCTCACCTCCAATATATCGACAACAATTCACGTCCAGCCCTTCAGATGCTCACATATCTGCGTCCTGGTTTCAGTTAGAATGCTCTGTCTCCTGGCGAGGCTGCTGTGATCAGGACTGTACGTGTGTTTTGCTTTGTTTTCCTTCTCTTTTTTTCTCCCCTGACATCAAAGTGACGTGCGCGCGCTTCATTGAAAGACGGGAGCGCGCGTATCCAATGAAAAGGGAGGGGAGAAGACAGGAGGGTATCCGACTGCGCTGATAAACACTGGGGGCGGGGCAGGGATAAAGGGGCGGGGCAAAAAAAAAAAAAAACGATTACCCCCGACAACACATCGACACCGTGTGAGGCATGAGTGGAATCAATTCAATGCATTTAGCATATGCTGCAAGGGAGTGTAGTGATCTGATTGGTTCGCCATATCAAAGTAAGTCTGTTGGGCCTTTTGCACCTGAGCCTACTGGCATATGAGGCCGGATCTTGTCCCCAGTTTCGGTAGCGTGAACTGTCCAGGAGTTCCGCCACTCCTGGATGGTGCACTAGTACTGGTCTGGTACTCATTTTTAATGCTGGTTGGACAGAGGCACCCTTGTGCATAAGAACTTACCCAGGGTCTTTGCACAGCAGGGATCGAACAGGAATTCGAACCCATGACCTCACAATCATGAGCCCAGAACCCTAACCACTACACCACAGGTCCCTTTGCTTTATAAGGATACCTGTTTATTACTGGTGGCTCAGTGCTTACAGATGTGGGTTACTGATCAGAAGGTTGAGGGGGTCAAGTCCCTGTACCAGCACTGTTAAGCCTTTGAGTAAGGCCCTTAATCCATAACTGCACAGCTGTATAAATAAGATAATGAATGTATCAGAGCAGGGCAGTGTGGTGAGCTCGTCTGCCTCACAGCAAGAAGGTCCTGGGTTCGAGTCCTTGGCTTGGCAATGGAGTCTCTGCGTGGAGTTTGCATGCTCTCTCCATACTTGCGTGAGTTTCCACTGGGTAGTCTGGTTTCCTCACAGAGTCCAAAGACATACGCATAAGGTTAATTGGCTGCCTCAAATTGGCTCAAAGATGTGTTTGAATGGTTGGGTGTGTGTCGCCCTCTGATGGTCTGTAGAGCTGTTCAGGGTGTACTTTGCCTTCACCCAGTGTCGGCTAAGATATGAACGGCGATACGCTGCAGAATTCATTTAAATTCACATAGAATACGTAACAAAAACATACGTGGACCTTTACAGCCATATGTTCCCCCAAACTGTTGCCCCAAGGTTGGAAGTACACAGTATAGGGGGTCTTTGTATACTGTAGCATTGCAGTTAGATTTCACTGACGCTATGATGCGCTAACCTGTGGGCCAAACGCATGCAACAAATTATGCATCCATTATGTATAGCGTTTATCGTTCAGTAGTCCAATCCCAGCTGACTTTGGGTGAGAGGTGGGCCACACTCTGAGCAGGTCATCAGTCTAGTACAGGGCAAACACAGAGACAAACAACCATTCACATTCATACACCGCTGGGCAATTTAGAGTAGCCTGTTGACCTAATCTTTATGATTTTTCGAGACTGTTGGAGGAAAGTGGAGCAAGCACAAGGAGAACATGCAAACTCCACATAGAAAGGCCTCAGTCAGTCATGAGGTTCAAACCAAGAACCTTCTTGCTCTAAAGCAACCACTGTATCACTGTTCCACCCTTCAACAAACCAATTATATTATTATAATTTGCTTAGTCACATGTGCATGTTTAATCATAAAATGAGGGGTGAGATGAAGTAGCTTTTCCAGCATGCTTATATTTTATCTGTCTGTACTGCATATTCTGGATCAAGTGCCGTGTTTTAGCTTCATACATTACACACAGTTATATGAAACCACATTCACAGTAATTAGTGCAATGATTACAGTTATGCCTTTTCACCAGCATCGATACAGAGCCAGCTCCGTAAGTACAGAGACAGCGTCACGATTTGTGTTATTTTTGTCTCTGTACACCCCCACAATGGATTTGAAATGGTGCATCCACCTCACAGCAAGAAAGGCCTGGGTTCAAGACCTGAGCATTTCTGTGTGAGGTTTCCTCTGGGTTCTCTGGTTGGCTCCCACAGTCCCAAGACATGCACATTAGGCTAAACGGCTGTAGTAAAATGGCCCTTAGTGTGGATGAGATAGTGAATGGTCTAGAGTGTTCACTGCGATGGTCTGACGAGGATTTACCTGGAGTCGGCTGAGATAGGCTTCAGCCTCCTCGCGGCCCTAATAGTAGGATTAATCCTAAATATTCTTATTAATTGTATAGAGAGTGGTCAGAAAAAGGTTCCAGGGTGAGACAGTAAATACCGTCAACTTTTACCTACACAAGATTTAAGAGCTGAATATATGCGTTAGGTTCTGAAGTACTTGCTATCAGGGATGCCAAGCTTGCATTCAGTTCATTCACTTTATCCTGAGAGAAGGTTCATAAAAAGGCTGATCATAAAATGAAAAAAAAAAAAAAGAAAGTCAGACAGTTTAGCACAAGTTCCTGGGTATGAATGTGTGTACGAAACTGAAACATCATGGTTTAAGGTCAGCTCAAAGTAAAATATAAATATCACAAAGCCATGTAAGGCGTGTGGTAATATTACCAGATGCAAGTCCAACAGATTATTGCTTCCCATTATGTTTTAGTACTGTACAGTCATGGGCAAAAGACTTTTATTTATATACATGTATATATGTAACTCTATTGTTAGGTATAAACTACATTCTTTGCATCAACCATTACCATTCATTCAGTCATTCATTCATTTCTGAACCGCTCATTCCTAATTAGGGCAGATGTTCAGTGATTATTTGGTCTTCGATAACTTTTAAATTTAGTGATGTGGCCCACAGTGAAAATAATTTTGACACCCCCTGCTCTTAGCTGTATAACTAACCAAGTTATACAAATAATGTTTACATGAATATGTTATAAAAAATTCAATGTGAACTCCAGAAAGGGACTAAAACAAGGAGCTAAAACAGTGTTTGGGATGAACAGACTGAGCTGAACTACATCTGTTCTACAGCACCGAGAGATTACATGGTGACAATATGATTACAGTCTCACTGATGCGACATCTTTGATTTAACTTCGATGCAACCACAATAAAAAAAAACACTATAATTATAACCAAAATACTTGAGCAACTTTCTTTTTCGCAAAATGACTTTACTGTGTGCACAAACGTTCCTGTATTCGTATTGGATTAGTTCAACCTCTTGGACAGGCAATAAAGATTACTTTCTTTTTCAAATAAACTACACTGAAAGAAAACATTCAGACCTGTTTCTGGAATTGAACACACACACACGCACGCACGCACGCACGCACGCACGCGCACACACACACACACACGCACGCGCACACACACACACACACACACACACACACACACACACACACACACACACACACA
>JBCNYG010000007.1:6778798-6792561 GCA_039654305.1 Porochilus rendahli | reverse complement strand
TGTGTGTGTGTGTGTGTGTGTGTGTGTGTGTGTGTGTGTGTGTGTGTGTGTGTGTGTGTGTGTGTGTGTGTGGAACGCATGCACCCATTCATTTGTATGCTAGCAAGAGAGGGAGTGAGTGAGGGAAATAATTTTGGTCGGCAAATGTCCTCCACCTGACATTGCTGCAGCTTGGAAAAGCCTACATTTTTGCATTAGACAGGAAACACCTGAAGCATGTAAAAGAGTTCCCCTGTTCCTGAGTGAACAAGCGCAAATGGTCTCTCTAGTGAAATGTACATCATACTGCTGACACCAATGTTTGCACACACAACAAGCAACAATAACAGTCTTTGGTGGGAGAAAAGAACATCAATCTATGAATGTAAATAAAGGAAGATGCAAAGAAAAATCTGGAGATTAAAGTCATGTTTATTTAACACAAGGGGGCAGCAGCCATTACTATTATATGCCATTCTGAACATTGTCTCATACAGCTTGGCACACTATTTCATTCCTGACAAGGAAAGGACCTACCAACACCCAGAAATCATGCACTTGACCTTGCTACAATCTCAGAAACTCTTCCTTGTTGCTTTGACATGATTTATATTATATAAGTGGAAATGCATGCTTGAGATAACCGCTTTAAAGCAGCAAGGTGTTACATTAAAAAGACATGAACAGGCTGCTTTTGAACAGCTTATCTAAAGTGTGCCAGGAAACAGAATCGCTTTGCTCTCACACGCAGTGGACCAAGCCATCCTCTGTTTGGCTCAGCCTTTCATACCATGTTTCCTTGGCAACCAGAAATGTCTAAGAGCCATTCCAATGAACCTCATTCTGTTTCAGTGTAACGAGTGGGAAAATTGAACAGATCGCTTGAAACATGCACGCAAAAGGAACCCGTTGTTAATTTGCCTGCATGAAGCAGACACATACAGAGAGAACACATTACATCTGCAAACAATTAGCGTGACATCAGATGTTGCTGGAACAGTAACTGTTAGTTCTGAAATTATACCCGGGACCACCTACCAGGCAAGGTGCAAGGGAAAAAAAAAGAATGCAAGCTGCCAATTCCATGTCATTTCCTAAAGCTCGCTGGTATTTCCAGTGGGGACACAAGTCATGAGCTGAAACTGCATGGCTCATAAAGGAAGTCAGAGTCCAAGCCAAGGCGCATTTCAGAGCTTTTAGGACTAAAGTCCATTTCAGAGCTCATTAAAAGCCACTCAAACTGTTCCAAAACAATCCTGTACCATACCAGCAGGGAAAATACTGCACCCTTCCTGAAACAACATGGACTGCTACATTGGTGTAACGTCCGTTTGTGAATACTGGAGAGTCAGCATCAACCGTTTGAGCACCAATGTCCCTTAAATAGCTTTTGCAGACCATGACCTCAGTGTCAGTCAAACCCTTGGGGGTAACCAGAGTCTAAGTCATCTGCTTTGACATGACATTTGCACTACAGGGCAGAAGTGCTGCGTCCTGCAGCAGACTAATTCATAAGTCAAGAGGGAGCACAACAGGCCTCTCAGCTTTCATGCCAGAGAACACCGCCCTCCTATCTCTCTCTCTCTCTCTCTCTTTCTCTCTTCCTCACTCACTCATCCACGCAGAGGAGATTTGATGCTTTGCTATCTTGCTGCAGGGCTGTTAAATCGCTCTCCTCTCGGCTCTGATTTCCACAGCGAATTGTGCTCAATCTCTACATGATCAAACCAGTTGAGTCCTGATGATTTCTTTCTTTTCTTTCTTTTTTTTTTTTAAATACACATGTATGCACATACATTCTCAGCCTTAAGCGATAGTTTCAATTTCAAAAACAAGATGAGTACAAAATGAATTATAGAGGAGTCCATATCACAACAAACCATGCTCTCTCTACATTACATGCATTCTCTGGGTGTCAGAGTTCACCAGTTAGTTGGACAAGTTTTCACAGAGGTCTGGACACATTAACAGTGTTTTCTTCACAGGCTTGACTAAGACAACAACGCGGGGATTGGGGGCGTTGGCTGCTGGCAGTGGGCAAGACAGTGAGATGTAAATCAAAGCCTGCTTCCATCTGCTCATGAGGCAGTTACTTACTGTGCTCTCAGAGAGAGAGAAATAAATCACCCAATCATTGACAAAGCTTGAAGCTTTTCTCTCTTAGAAGTAAAGCCTGAGGCAGTTGATTCCTCTTATCTGAGGACATTCTTATGATGTTGCACATTTCCTTGCACTTTGGCATAAGAAGCCTGTTAAATCTTATTTGTGCAATATATAACTCTGGAAATTGTGATCCACTTGAACTACAAGCTCAGAAATATAACTCGAAATCGAACTAAATCTTTACTTTAAACCGGGTCCTGTTCTCATGGAGGAACAAATCAGGGCCATTGGGGGCGCTGTGGGTTTTGTACCCATGAAGAGAGGAAGGCCCATGGCCTGCCTCTCTGAAATGTCATAATGTCATATATTTGTTCCTCCATAAATCTAATGCAAACTGCTGGACTTCCCGATCACGTATGCAAATTAGTTATTGATCATTAACAGAACCAACATGAATATGAATACAGAAATTGTAATATCTTTGGAATGAGTCATATTTCCTTGACTTAAAAACATTTGTAATCCTAAAATGGAGATCGGTCCAATGAAGTCATTTCTAATGCTATATATATTTAAATTGTTAATGATTATACCTATAGAAGAGAAATTGTATGATTAACTGCACCATTTAATTATTGGATGATTTCTGTAACTATTGCATGAGGAGTTCATTCACTGAAGTGAGTGTAAGATTATTTTATTTCGGCCATTCCACTCTGTACAAAGACCTTAAAAAAGAAAATGTCTGTCCTAAGCGATAGGGGGCGTCAAGTTCAGACGCTTCAAGGTAAATTTGACATATGATGTCATTTCTCAGAAAAAAACAGTTAACAAGAGGGGTTTCGATGTCCCAATCAGAGATGACATACATGATGTCATTCTGTAATTTCTTGTAAATAGAGCCAGAGGGACTAATCAGAGTGGAACGGGCACTGTTTAAGCCAATGCAGTGCTGGAAGACGGAGTCTGTGGATCTTTTTTGGAACTTCTTTTATGTGATTGACTAAATGCTTTTCTTTTCCTAAAGGCTAAATAAACACCTGAAAAATTAATCTGGATCTCTTGCGTCGTGAACTAGACCCTTTTTGCCACAACATTCTCTATTGTATTACATACAAAATTAAATCAACTCTGCTTAAACTTACTTCAATTTTATTTGATTTTATGAATTACAATAACTGAAACTAACCATTTTAAAACCATGCCAAAACACAGCAAATGTATTAATCTCAGACTCATTTCATTCAGGAAAGCTGCTGTAAAAAAAATAAAAAAATGAAATGGGCCAACACACTCGCTTAGTCAATCCCAGTGAGGAGAGGAGCTCATTGTGTTAGTGTCGGCTGTTTTTCATGCTTTTGGTGTGGGACTCTCCACGGCTGTTTTGCATACCTTTGTGCAGCCTGGCTGCCAAGAACAGCAAATTGGTGCAGCAGACAAGCCCAAACATAGACAAAGCTTAGGCACAGGGCTCAGAGGAGAACCAACCAGCGCACAACATTTGGCAGCAGAATTAAAGCTTTTCTCATCTCCTTCCTTCAAAAGGACACGGTGCATTCTTTTTATACAAATGTTATACAAGTGTTGATACAAGTGTTTTATGCATTCGCATTAACAAACCCAAGAAGAGGTGGGGATAAAATCTATTTTTAAAGTCACATAGAACTGTAGTGCTATCTTAATAATTGATAGCGTGAGAAGTGTTTTAAATCTTAAAAGTGAATTAGGAATTTGGAAGTTAACCAATGGCTGCTGTTAAGCCCTCTTGAAACCAGTCTAGTCACACTTGTCACTACAGTAACTCATGCTGGTACTGGTGGGAGGGAAGCGTCTGTCTCTTTCCAACACCAGCGTATTAGGCCAATCCTAATATTCCACCCACTGCCCTTGCACCTCTAAGCAACAAAGAGGGCCACCTCAATCGCCATGGGGCCTTTAGTTCATCTTTCCCCGGAACCCCATCAAAGAATACCTTAATGGCAACAAAGACCTGACAACTGACAAGCACTACAGAAAAACAGGGGCAGGTGCCTCCCTCCCTGCCTGGGTCACCAGTTCAATTTTCCCACTGAAGAGTGCATTAATGGGCAAGCATACCCTCTTTAATCTCCCCCCTGGGGGATGAGTTCTGCAAGACTCGGGGGGGCCCCAGGCATTGACCTTGTGCCTCAAGCACATTCCCATTTAACTTGTCTTTTGGTCAAGCTCTCCCTTTCTCCAGAAGACATTCAATCAGGAAAAAGCCTATGCATAAGCAGATACATCACCTGCAAGCAACTTACATTAGGACTTGTCTACAAATCACCTTGAAAGCTGAGGTTTAGGAATTACAATTTCTAGGATTACAGAAACAAATCCAGACAAATAGCCTAAAGACATGGCTCTAGAACATTCTTACAGACACCCAAATAATTTCAAAATGGTGAGACACTTTAAAATGCAAAGCCATTTTTTCCAAATCTCTAGAATATATAAGTATAGTCCCATATTTACCAAAAAGAAAAAGCCATGTGAATTTTATCTTCTAACTTGCTTGTTTTGGTTGCCGCCTCTTCTGATTACACGGGTCACACAACCAAGGTGAGCATGTCCCCTGGGAACAAGAGGCAGTGGGGGAGAAGCAATCGGAGGCTGGAGGCTTCCCATTTATAATAACCATACTGCTGTTTTAGCACAGCTGAGTAGCTCATAGTCAATAAAAGTGGTGACAAATGCACCGCATCCCAAGGCCATTTTCTTTGGACATCTAAAGGAAGCGATATCGAAGTCAGGCAATATCCACAAACCCCAATGTGAGGTGAGAAATTGGGCAGATCTCAGAACCTGAGACAAATAATACCACAACCTCCCATTTACAGTTGATTTCTCTAGTTGGTAATCCTTTAGAGCACCCATTCATCCATTATCCATATTGCTTATCCGTCAGAGTTGCAGGGAATTGGGAGCCAATCCCAGCTGACTTCGGATAAGTGGTGGGGTACACCATGAACCAGTTCACTGCAGGGCTAACACGGTGATGAACAACCATTCATACCTCTGGGCAATACAGAGTATTCTTTAGAGCATTTACAGAAAAACAAAAAAGAGATCAATACTTTGAGCTCATGTCAACCTTTAACATTAAAGAAAAAGAGAGAAGTGTGGACTCCTTGTTACGATTACCTTTATGTAAAGTCAAAGCATTGCCAGGTAAGATGAAAAGAAACAAAATACAAGGGAAAGAGAACACACTAGGTTGGTTTAGGTCAAAATAAAGTGTCGTTTTCAGAATAACAATAACTTTGGGTTGCTGACCCAAAAGTCAGAGGATCAATCCCCGGTACTACAATGCTGCCACTGTGGGACGCTGAGCATGGCCATTTACCCTCAATTAATCAGTTATATAAAATGATCAATGTAAGCCACTCTGGAAAGGAGCATCCGACACATGTCATAATTGTAAATGTGATTGGCAGCTTTTCTTTTCGTTTTTGCTTTTTAAAAAAAAAATTAGATCTGGTTTCTGGACAAAGTGTGTTTGTAGAGAATAATGTACTTAGAAAGGAGCTCAAGTTACTGCTAAAATGAGAATCAATAAAGTTAAAATGGTTGAAACAGCAAATCATTAATACAATAAGGGAAATAATTAGTTCACTCAAGCATTCTCGCAGGATCTGCTGCTGGACATCCCAAAGATACACTCGCACCAGAACACCACTACAAACAACCAAGGGTGTAATGTATAGACACTGCTTAAACTAAAAGTAACGTCAAAGCAAATGAGTGCCTAATTTCACTACACACAGGGTGTCCAACATGTTTATGACACTGTAGTCCATGGATGTAGTACCTTCCACGAAAACTCCCATTAACATTAAGGAAATATTTATGAATTTTAACTCTTAATTTTTTTCAAGAATGAAAGTCTTGACATTATGCATGTTTGCTTGATAACTGCTCATTGGGTTGGGGTAGAGGTGGCTTGGTGGCAAAGGTTCTGGGATACTGATCAGAAGGTCAAAGGCTCTAGTCCCAGCACCACCAATTTACATCTTCAGCAAAGCCCTTAAGTCACAAATTCAATTATATTATTGAGACTGAAAAAAAAAAGTGAGCCCCTCTGGATAAATCTGTCAGCCAAATATTGTAAATGTTGTTGAATACGGTATGCAATTTGGCTTAGTACTATGTGAGATGTTGTGGATTTTTAACTGTAAGAGTCCTAAAATACAAAGATTACACTGTAAGACTAACAGCATTAACCTGGATCCTGGTTAGGGTTTATAAAAATAAAAAAAAGGAAGAAGAAAAAGAAATCTGTTATTAGTCTAGTAAAGTCATTGTGTGCATGAAAAAAAATGCACTCACTCACTCTTGTGCCAGAATTTATACTAGCTGACACTGGGCAAAGGCAGGGTACACCCTGGACAATTTGCCAGACCATGGCAGGGCCAACATGGCCTAATGCGCATGACTTTGGATTTTGAGAGGAAACTTGGAAGTACCTGTAGGAAATAAACGCAAGCACTGGGAGAACATGCAAAGTCCACACAGAAACACCCCGGGAAAAGCTTAGGACTCAAACCCAGAACCTTCTTCATGTGAGTTGGACGTTCTAACTACTACGCCATCAATACGAGTTCAAAAATACAAAGATCTGTTTTTGATGACTTTTCAAAAATGATCTATTTTTTAATCTATTTGAATCAAACTGCCGCAGTGCATTCATGCAACACTCTGATGTAACTCATCAACTCATGCAAGAACTCGGTACGAGCTATTGCGCCACACAAACAACCCCTGTTTAAAACTGTGAAACACTCAAACTACTGGTGCAGCTATGAGCACTTTATTTATTTATTTATTTATTTTAGACCACAGCTTTAGACATCACACAAATGTGTGTACATGAAAGCCAGAACACAATGGACACCAATCATCCTTCACTAGAAGCAATTCTGATCCACATTAGATTTGCCTGAAAACAAAAGGACTTTAAAAGCAGCCTTTGCTTGAGTAGGCCTTTCATCAGGGTGCTGGCACGAAAATGTTGGCACGGCTTTCGCCGCCTCAGCCAGGCAGCAACGTGCCAGCCTGCAACGGGGAAGGATTTTCTGGGGCAACACTTCAGCAGCAATAAACATTCAGAGGATTTGGAGCTGACATTTCCAACTGTCAGCATGCGGTGCCTGTGAGCGCTGAAGCTCTGCTGGCCCAACCCCAGGGTCACTGCAGTATCACCATCGAGCGATTTGTGTCCTTACGCCGCCTTCAAAATACCATTCCTTTTTCTTCCCAAGTGTATCTCTTTATAGTGCTCCAAAATCAGTGTCTTCTCTTTCTTGTCATCCCTTAGACTCTCAGTCCTGCTCCTTTCAACAAATCCTCTCGTCGCTATTGTGGCTCCCAGTGTGAGCATGGGGAGCTGTCAGGCATCCTGGGCTACTGACTGAAAGAGGTCGTAGATGGTAGGTCACGGTTTCCTCTCCCCCTTTGCACATCAGTGTGATGGCCCAGCATGAGGGCACTCATTGATCCACACATCTCTCTAAATACTCCACGCCGAAAGGTCAGCATTTGGTAGTCAAATTCTGTAGCAAAAGGTTGCTCAGCCTTTGGATAAAAATGAACATGACTTCAATTAAGGACAAAAAAGTCTTAGGTGGTAATCATGCTCTAAAAACCGAGCAAATCTCGAACAAAGATCATTTATCGATTAACTGCAAAAAAAAAAAAAAAAAATAAAAACCCCCCCACAAAGTGGATACATTTAATTCCATAATATGTATCTAGCATGTCACGGTTTAGAGAAAGTCATAGTATATATCAGTAGGGCTATCTTTGTTTTCTCACACACACACACACACACAGTCACACGGTCACACAATTGCTGTTATACTCAATTCTTCCAGCGTTGCGGGCGGGCTGGTTGCCATCTCACCCGACACTGCGCAAAGGCGGGGCGCACCATGAACAGACCACTGCAGGGCAACACATACACAATCATTAGCACTAACTCCTAGGCTCAACCTGGAACAGTCAATTGGCCTAATGTGAAATATCTTTGGACTGTGGGAGGAAACCAGGGTACTCAAAGGAAACCCACACGAGCACAGGGAGAATATGCAAACTCCACACAGAAACACCTGAGCCTGGGAATCGAACCCAGGACCTTTTTGCTGTGAGGCGGACGTGGTAACCACTACACCACTGTGCCACCCACTGGGACACAGACCTTCGAAAATACATCATGAATTGCCATAAAATCTACATTACCGGTCAAAAGTTTTAGAACACCCCCATTTTTTTAGATTTATTGACATTTAAGCAGTTCAAGTGCAGTGAACGGGATGAAAAGGAACAAAGGTAAGCGCTAAGGCTGAACTACATTAGAAGAAAAGAACATGACGGTAGGCTTCAGATCATGGAATAGTGGCACAGTCTCCAGATTTAACCCCATCAAGCTGGTTTGGGATGAAGTGGACAGAAGAGTGAAGGCAAAGTGACCTGCAAGTGCAAGACATCTGGAGAACCTTTTGCAACAGTGTTGAGAAAAACCTCGCGAACAATATTATATAACAATATTTCCATCGTCCAAAGAACACCACCAGTGTGCTCAGTTGTAATATCTGCAAAAAGTGGTTACTTCTTTACCTTCAACTATTTTCTTTTTGTTCTGTGCTTCCAGTGTAAGTACACAGTCAGTATACTAAAAACCAATACATAGAAATAATTAAATAAAGGAAAAAACGGAGGTGTTCTAAAACCTTTGACAGGTAATGTACACAAACTTTTCCACTGTCAAAACAATGTTGGGTAAATGCACTTTGCTGGCTAATCCAAACCCGCAAATTAAGGGCAGACCGGAGAAATGGCAATCGTGGCAGCAAGATAACGTCAGCAATTGACTAGTAATGAGCTGTCCAGACCAAGAAAGAACCCTCTCCTTCTATTTTAATTAGAAAAATGAAAAGATCACGTCATGTCACTGTATTGCATTCTGGCAACCCAATAAAAATGGCTCAGTGACAACCCTTACCAAGTTTGGGAAAAGTGCCTCTAACAGTTAATGTTTCTATAAACAGAAGACTACACATGCCAATACATCCACTTCGTCCATATTTTTTGTTAAATATGCCATTTGTTATGTTTCTGCTTAAAGAGTCAGAACCGGTTAACTGTCTGGCACCAGCTCATTATACGATACACAATGGGAGCCAAAGCTAAGATCATTTCAGCAGCCCTGACAGACTCGTCTCTAGCAGCCCCGTAATTCCAGCAGTGAAACGGCACTGACAGCACCAACACACTCTCTGGCTATTGCTCATCTCCTCAGGGCTCTCTGGAGGCAGCTTTAGACTTTTCTCTGGCTTATTTTCCACATTTGTCAAGCGGAGGCTGCTACGCCATGATGAGACCTCTGGGGCTGAGGCACTACTAACACTGCATGAGAGGTACTGAAGCGCTAGAAACGAGGCAGTGAATCACCAAGGGGCTGCGAAAGCCGAGTTCTAGAGCAAGGGAAGGAACTGGAAGATGGAGAGAGCAAAGTAGTCGTACATCCTCCCCATCCTCCTGTCAGGTTAGCCCAGAGCGACCGAACTGTAGTAGCGCACTGCAGTTAATGGGATGCGTGGGAGCTGGCACGTATGTGGGCTGGTTCATGTTTGAAATTGCTGCAATTTTGAATACCGCACTGCAATTTAATCAGTCATTAGCGGGATAGAGGACAAGATTTAATGGTAAACATTTCGGCAGCACCACAGTTTACACAGGTCACCGTAATTATATATACTTTTCGCATGACAATGGATGACTGGATGACAGTAGCAAACATTTATTGCTGCTTGTTCTCTAGAAAGACTGCACCGAAGGGTGACTGTAAACCCAAGGTGTTTATGCTGTCTTTATGTTAGCGCAGTCGAAACGAATTAACACCCCTGCAGTGGATTCATGCCTAAGCATGCACACGTGACATAAAAGCAACTTTTCTGCCAGCTACCTAACAGCATCAAATGGAGAACAACAAAACAGCAGTGTTTCAGATTTATAGGACATGTTGTCTTTCATCTGGACATTTACTGTTACAACAGAAACCAATGAACTACAAATGCCTAAAAAAGGGCAGGCAGTTGTGCTAGAGCTATTTCTGAGCTGGCAGAGCAGCAACTGTCTGCCGTGCCCTAGACAAATCATACACTCTTATAGAAGGATGGAACGGGCTGTGTGACAAACTGATCATATTTTTTATGAACCCTGGGCCCTGCTTCTTTATATTTCAATCCAGACAAGTTCTAGTTACTGAACTACAGAGACCAAACAAATGTATTTGCATGGCGGCTTGGAAAAGCCTTTCCCAATGTTGCAAAGCAACTTTTACATTTTCTACTAACTTGTAAAAACAACAAGCTTCGTGTGCTGCATCGACAACATCTGCGACTATCAACCTGGAAATTGCACGTTCACCATCTGCGACCAGAAGTCCATGGAAGATAAATGGTTGAGCTTCGAGGAGAGAAGGACGGTATTCGCTCTCCTCCCTGTCACTCACAGTGCTCACCAGCCAATCAGAGGTGTCGGTGTGCTCATTCGTACAAAGGGACGGATAGTGATTTCCCTCTGAGTGTGTAAGGCCACCCCAGGATGCGCAGCAGTTAGTAAAAGATGCAGATGCTCTCTGGTTGGTGGTGGCTGTATTGGACAGAGAGGCAACACTTGACAGGTGGGAATAGGATAATTGATCTTTTTGTGGTTTTTGAAGACGTTTCGCTTTCAATACAAAAAGCCTCGTACAGTCCCTGGTACCAGGTAAACAACCCTAGTGGACAAAGGACCCCAACAAGCAATGGAATGGATGGGAGGGACAGTGATTAGCACTTGACTTGAGAGTTTTTGCTCAGGCTATATAAGGCTGGAACTTTCCAATAAGAATTTCTACCTGACGAAGCCTTTTGGATTGAAGCTATACGTCCACAAAAGGAAGTCCAGTTGCCTCGACTCAAGCTTTTTAGGATCTGAAGAAAAAAATATTTTTTAAAATACCACTGGATAAGAAGGTGCCAGATGACAAACTGAACTTCATGTTTTGTTATGCAACATAACCCATCCAATAACATTATCCAGGCGTGACACTCGCTGTACGAGGAAGTGTTGTTTGTGATATGTGGTAATGTAATTTTTGGAGGAAGACAAAAGGAAAACAAGAGCGCTAGCAGAGCGCTAAGCTCTACCCAGCCTAGCAATCCCCGATAAGAACCAAAGTGCCAAAAAGGGGCCTCTCAAACAACATTAAAAACTCTTTAAAAACTTCTGGATCTAGAACTTGATCCAGATTATCAACAGAATCTAATGGCAACACAAACCACAAGTAAAACACAAGCCCCTTAACTAAAACCATTTTCACAAACTCCCAATGAAATATATTATATTAACTTCTAGTAGAGACATTAAACCACACAGATGATGTACATAGTTACAGATGGAAGCCTTATTTCTGGCCAAAATCCAACTTTTCATTATTTTGGCTACCAGGACTCAGAGTGACATCCAGATGGACTTGTCCCAACCACCACAAAGCTCCTATATATGTAAGTGGGTTAAAGGAAAGAAGAAAGATCTATCCAAAGTACTCCCTGAATCTTCTTACCGTCCTCTGTTTCCTGCCATACAATGCCTTCCAGGCTAACACTGGTGCCAGGCTCACAGGGGCCCAGACACTCTGGCTCAGTGGCGAGAGCCACGTCGGATGTGTTGACGGCAACTGAGCGTGTGCGGACCATGATCTGTTCACATGGAGAGGAGATATCAGTGTTGCCAACTGGGGCGTGGAGATGGAGAGGTGGAGGGGCCGGTGTTGACACTGGGGAATCCATCTGTACAAAGAGAGAAAGGGGGGGAGGAAAGGTTTGGTTTAGCTCTAGGGTTAAAAAATGAAAGAAGATTCAAACAAAATAACTAGTTTAGGGTTTTCAATTTACAAACATGGCACTTGGTGACAAACTGGCGATTATAATACACAACTGCAGAAGCCCAAAAGGCTCTGATCATAAAATTACAAAAAGCAGCATTAGAAATTTGTACACAGGAATCCTTTTAGTCCAGAAATGATATAACTAATTCACTAAAAGCACTATTTCAAATGTAAACTCTCAAAAAGGTGCGTTATTGTGATTTTGATTATATTAAGCTGTATAGGATCAGCATGAGCTGAAGAGTCCATGTGTTACTATATTTTAATACCTTATTTTCTA
Organism: Porochilus rendahli; assembly: GCA_039654305.1. NCBI lineage: Eukaryota > Metazoa > Chordata > Actinopteri > Siluriformes > Plotosidae > Porochilus > Porochilus rendahli. The sequence goes on along the minus strand of JBCNYG010000007.1, from coordinate 6,780,250 downwards.
TTTTATTACCCTAAAAACACTCACAAACCATGGAGGACACAACCCTCATCTACATAATCCTTTTTTTCTGGATAAAAAGGTGAGTAAGGTCAGCTGTACTCCATCTGTAACAAGCAGCAAAGGAAATGTGAGAAGACGTGTAAGATCAAAACCGGTCTGAAGTGAACACTGGCTGCTAAACAGATTAGGCAAAGTCTGGAAAAATAAACTGTATTTATATGGTGTTGCTTTACAGTAGTCTGCATTACACATATCCCACGAGGAAAGACACTGAACCACATAAATCAAGATATAAAAAAAAAAGTTCCAGGGGGAAAAAAGTGTTAACACTGGGTGAAGAGAAGAATTTATTTTAACAAGACACAATGGAAGAGATGTCGCCATGATTCTGCGGCAGGGGATGCCACATTTTGGGAGCCATGATGCTTAAAGACAGTTCGAGAATAACAAACCAGATGGAGGGGAGAGACCACAAAGAATAATGTCATAGAATAAAAAGGAATAAAAAAAATAGAAGAATCTATTCTAGTAATAGCAATATGCCCATAAATAAATCTTTGCACATTTTTTTGGCCAGCCGGAACCGAAAACAACCGAGTTGCACTATTTTGGCCTATTTTGCTAATAAATATTTATTAAGACGTAGATAAGTGTTTAATACAGAATAAAAATTAAATGTGAAAGCTGCAGTGTGCTTTACTTTCACAGCAAAGTGACAAATCAGACATGACACTCTGAGTGATGAAGAACGAATTGGACAAGTGGACTCAACTACCAATATCGATGGCAATATGATATGAAAAGTATGTTGTGGCAGACGCTGTCAAAAGCCGAGATATGTTCAGGGAAACAATCAGCAGTAAGGGTCATTGATGATCCCCGAGTGAGCAATCTTAGTAGCATGGAACAGATAAAAAGGAGCCACGGGGACCATTCACCCCACAGGTGGTTGTTTTTCAAGCAGCACAGATTCATTTTTCTTCTCCCGGACAGAATGGAAAGCACAATCATTTTCAACAATTACCGTTCAGGGTCACTTCCATGTACCTGACGGGCATCAGTAATAATGTTTGAAAAGGTACATTAAAACCCATGGAACTCAATGTTCTGACTGTCTTTACAGGTGAAAACTATTTGTAGGGTGCAAGGTGCTTTTATACAAATACAATTTGGTAGGCATTTGGCATTTCAAGGAAAGAATAAATCATGTGAAATGAGGAGCAATTAGCATCAATTCATTTCATTTGGTTGTTCAGGTCATTCCTTGTAATATTGCTAAGACATTACATAAATCTAAAGTAAACACTGACAAATTCATTCATTCATTCATTTTCTGAACCGCTTATTCCTATATTAGGGTCGCGGAGAGGCTGGGGCCCATCTCAGCCGAATCTGGGCGAGGGCAGAGTACACCCTGGACAGCTCGCCAGGCCATCGCAGGGCAGAAACACG